>JASJET010000482.1:0-80172 GCA_034092305.1 Diaprepes abbreviatus
GATTCTGGAACTAGATTAGACACAGAAAGACGAAAATAGGCTAATTTTGTTAATTTACTCAACAAAACTGATTGATGCGGAGAAGAACGAGAATATGTCTAAGATTATTTTCTTAATTTCATAGGATATTTATAAATTCTTCATTTTCAGTAGATATTCGCTATCTATATTACCATCCCATGGATGAATAATATTTCCATTTAAAAAAATTATATTTCTGTACAGTTTTAAAAAAGATATCCTTCTAAAAACGTCTAATCCTTTATTTAGTTTAATGTCCGTGTCCAATGAGGCGGGTAATTTTCAATATTCAAGGAATTGATATGGAGGGTCCTCTAGGTAGGTTCCGACCGGCGCGCCAAGAAACACGGCAATTCTTCCAACATCTTAAATAAATTAAATAAATTAAATAAATTAAATAAATTAAATAAATTAAATAAATTAAATAAATTAAATAAATTAAATAAATTAAATAAATTAAATAAATTAAATAAATTAAATAAATTAAATAAATTAAATAATTAAATAAATTAAATAAATTAAATAAATTAAATAAATTAAATAAATTAAATAAATTAAATAAATTAAATAAATTAAATAAATTAAATAAATTAAATAAATTAAATAAATTAAATAAATTAAATAAATTAAATAAATTAAATAAATTAAATAAATTAAATAAATTAAATAAATTAAATAAATTAAATAAATTAAATAAATTAAATAAATTAAATAAATTAAATAAATTAAATAAATTAAATAAATTAAATAAATTAAATAAATTAAATAAATTAAATAAATTAAATAAATTAAATAAATTAAATAAATTAAATAAATTAAATAAATTAAATAAATTAAATAAATTAAATAAATTAAATAAATTAAATAAATTAAATAAATTAAATAAATTAAATAAATTAAATAAATTAAATAAATTAAATAAATTAAATAAATTAAATAAATTAAATAAATTAAATAAATTAAATAAATTAAATAAATTAAATAAATTAAATAAATTAAATAAATTAAATAAATTAAATAAATTAAATAAATTAAATAAATTAAATAAATTAAATAAATTAAATAAATTAAATAAATTAAATAAATTAAATAAATTAAATAAATTAAATAAATTAAATAAATTAAATAAATTAAATAAATTAAATAAATTAAATAAATTAAATAAATTAAATAAATTAAATAAATTAAATAAATTAAATAAATTAAATAAAATAAATAAATTAAATAAATTAAATAAATTAAATAAGTTAAAAAAATTAAATAAGTTAAAAAAATTAAATAAATTAAACAAATTAAATAAATTAAACAAATTAAATAAATTAAACAAATTAAATAAATTAAACAAATTAAATAAATTAAACAAATTAAATAAATTAAACAAATTAAATAAATTAAATAAATTAAATAAATTAAATAAATTAAATAAATTAAATAAATTAAATAAATTAAATAAATTAAATAAATTAAATAAATTAAATAAATTAAATAAATTAAATAAATTAAATAAATTAAATAAATTAAATAAATTAAATAAATTAAATAAATTAAATAAATTAATAAATTAAATAAATTAAATAAATTAAATAAATTAAATAAATTAAATAAATTAAATAAATTAAATAAATTAAATAAATTAAATAAATTAAATAAATTAAATAAATTAAATTAATTAAATAAATTAAATAAATTAAATAAATAAATTAAATAAATTAAATAAATTAAATAAATTAAATAAATTAAATAAATTAAATAATTAAATAAATTAAATAAATTAAATAAATTAAATAAATTAAATAAATTAAATAAATTAAATAAATTAAATAAATTAAATAAATTAAATAAATTAAATAAATTAAATAAATTAAATAAATTGAATAAATTAAATAAATTAAATAAATTAAATAAATTAAATAAATTAAATAAATTAAATATATTAAATAAATTAAATAAACTATAAATTAAATAACTAATAAATTAAATAAATTAAATAAATTAATTAAATTAAATAAAATTAATTAAATTAAATAAATTAAATAAATTAAATAAATTAAATAAATTAAATAAATTAAATAAATTAAATAAATTAAATAAATTAAATAAATTAAATAAATTAAATAAATTAAATATTTTAAATAAATTAAATAAATTAAATAAATTAAATAAATTAAATAAATTAAATAAATTAAATAAATTAAATAAATTAAATAAATTAAATAAATTAAATAAATTAAATAAATTAAATATATTAAATAAATTAAATATTTTAAATAAATTAAATATATTAAAAAGATTAAATAAATTTATTTAATTTAATTTATATAATTTATTAATTTTTTTATTTATTAATTTATTTAATTTATTTTATTTAATTTATTTAATTTATTTAATTTATTTAATTTATTTAATTTATTTACTTTATTTAATTTATTTAATTTATTTAATTTATTTAATTTATTTAATTTATTTACTTTATTTAATTTATTTAATTTATTTAATTTATTTAATTTATTTAATTTATTTAATTTATTTAATTTATTTAATTTATTTAATTTATTTAATTTATTTAATTTATTAAATTTATTCAATTTATTTAATTTATTAAATTTATTCAATTTATTTAATTTATTAAATTTATTCAATTTATTTAATTTATTAAATTTATTCAATTTATTTAATTTATTAAATTTATTCAATTTATTTAATTTATTAAATTTATTCAATTTATTTAATTTATTAAATTTATTCAATTTATTTAATTTATTAAATTTATTCAATTTATTTAATTTATTCAATTTATTCAATTTATTTAATTTATTCAATTTATTCAATTTATTTAATTTATTCAATTTATTTAATTTATTCAATTTATTCAATTTATTTAATTTATTAAATTTATTCAATTTATTTAATTTATTAAATTTATTCAATTTATTTAATTTATTAAATTTATTAAATTTATTTAATTTATTTAATTTATTAAATTTATTTAATTTATTTAATTTATTAAATTTATTTAATTTATTAAATTTATTTAATTTATTTAATTTATTTAATTTATTAAATTTATTTAATTTATTTAATTTATTAAATTTATTTAATTTATTTAATTTATTAAATTTATTTAATTTATTTAATTTATTAAATTTATTTAATTTATTTAATTTATTAAATTTATTTAATTTATTTAATTTATTAAATTTATTTAATTTATTTAATTTATTAAATTTATTTAATTTATTTAATTTATTAAATTTATTTAATTTATTTAATTTATTTAATTTATTAAATTTATTTAATTTATTTAATTTATTAAATTTATTTAATTTATTTAATTTATTAAATTTATTTAATTTATTAAATTTATTAAATTTATTTAATTTATTTAATTTATTTAATTTATTAAATTTATTTAATTTATTTAATTTATTAAATTTATTTAATTTATTAAATTTATTTAATTTATTTAATTTATTAAATTTATTTAATTTATTTAATTTATTAAATTTATTTAATTTATTTAATTTATTAAATTTATTTA
The DNA here is from genome assembly GCA_034092305.1 of Diaprepes abbreviatus. NCBI lineage: Eukaryota > Metazoa > Arthropoda > Insecta > Coleoptera > Curculionidae > Diaprepes > Diaprepes abbreviatus. The sequence goes on from JASJET010000482.1 coordinate 3,560, forward strand.
ATTTATTAAATTTATTAAATTTATTTTAATTTATTAAATTTATTAAATTTATTTAATTTATTAATTTATTAAATTTATTAATTTATTTAATTTATTAAATTTATTAAATTTATTTAATTTATTTAATTTATTTAATTTATTTAATTTATTTAATTTATTTAATTTATTTAATTTATTTAATTTATTTAATTTATTTAATTTATTTAATTTATTTTTTATTTAATTTATTTAATTTATTTAATTTATTTATTTTATTTAATTTATTTAATTTATTTAATTTATTTAATTTATTTAATTTATTTAATTTATTTAATTTATTTAATTTATTTAATTTATTTAATTTATTTAATTTATTTAATTTATTTAATTTATTTAATTTATTTAATTTATTTAATTTATTTAATTTATTTAATTTATTTAATTTATTTAATTTATTTAATTTATTTAATTTATTTAATTTATTTAATTTATTTAATTTATTTAATTTATTTAATTTATTTAATTTATTTAATTTATTTAATTTATTTAATTTATTTAATTTATTTAATTTATTTAATTTATTTAATTTATTTAATTTATTTAATTTATTTAATTTATTTAATTTATTTAATTTATTTAATTTATTTAATTTATTTAATTTATTTAATTTATTTAATTTATTTAATTTATTTAATTTATTAATTTATTTAATTTTATTATTTAATTTATTTAATTTATTTAATTTATTTAATTTATTTAATTTATTTAATTTATTAATTTATTTAATTTATTTAATTTATTTAATTTATTTAATTTATTTAATTTATTTAATTTATTTAATTTATTTAATTTATTTAATTTATTTAATTTATTTAATTTATTTAATTTATTTAATTTATTTAATTTATTTAATTTATTTAATTTATTTAATTTATTTAATTTATTTAATTTATTTAATTTATTTAATTATTTAATTTATTTAATTTATTTAATTTATTTAATTTATTTAATTTATTTAATTTATTTAATTTATTTAATTTATTTAATTTATTTAATTTATTTAATTTATTTATTTATTTAATTTATTTAATTTATTTAATTTATTTAATTTATTTAATTTATTTAATTTATTTAATTTATTTAATTTATTAATTTATTTAATTTATTTAATTTATTTAATTTATTTAATTTATTTAATTTATTTAATTTATTTAATTTATTTAATTTATTTAATTTTATTTAATTTATTTAATTTATTTAATTTATTTAATTTATTTAATTTATTTAATTTATTTAATTTATTTAATTTATTTAATTTATTTAATTTATTTAATTTATTTAATTTATTTAATTTATTTAATTTATTTAATTTATTTAATTTATTTAATTTATTTAATTTATTTAATTTATTTAATTTATTTAATTTATTTAATTTATTTAATTTATTTAATTTATTTAATTTATTTAATTTATTTAATTTATTTAATTTATTTAATTTATTTAATTTATTTAATTTATTTAATTTATTTAATTTATTTAATTTATTTAATTTATTTAATTTATTTAATTTATTTAATTTATTTAATTTATTTAATTTATTTAATTTATTTAATTTATTTAATTTATTTAATTTATTTAATTTATTTAATTTATTTAATTTATTTAATTTATTTAATTTATTTAATTTATTTAATTTATTTAATTTATTTAATTTATTTAATTTATTTAATTTATTTAATTTATTTAATTTATTTAATTTATTTAATTTATTTAATTTATTTAATTTATTTAATTTATTTAATTTATTTAATTATTTAATTTATTTAATTTATTTAATTTATTTAATTTATTTAATTTATTTAATTTATTTAATTTATTTAATTTATTTAATTTATTTAATTTATTTAATTTATTTAATTTATTTAATTTATTTAATTTATTTAATTATTTAATTTATTTAATTTATTTAATTTATTTAATTTATTTAATTTATTTAATTTATTTAATTTATTTAATTTATTTAATTTATTTAATTTATTTAATTTATTTAATTTATTTAATTTATTTAATTTATTTAATTTATTTAATTTATTTAATTTATTTAATTTATTTAATTTATTTAATTTATTTAATTTATTTAATTTATTTAATTTATTTAATTTATTTAATTTATTTAATTTATTTAATTTATTTAATTTATTTAATTTATTTAATTTATTTAATTTATTTAATTTATTTAATTTATTTAATTTATTTAATTTATTTAATTTATTTAATTTATTTAATTTATTTAATTTATTTAATTATTTAATTTATTTAATTTATTTAATTTATTTAATTTATTTAATTTATTTAATTATTTAATTTATTTAATTTATTTAATTTATTTAATTTATTTAATTTATTTAATTTATTTAATTTATTTAATTTATTTAATTTATTTAATTTATTTAATTTATTTAATTTATTTAATTTATTTAATTTATTTAATTTATTTAATTTATTTAATTTATTTAATTTATTTAATTTATTTAATTTATTTAATTTATTTAATTTATTTAATTTATTTAATTTATTTAATTTATTTAATTTATTTAATTTATTTAATTTATTTAATTTATTTAATTTATTTAATTTATTTAATTATTTAATTTATTTAATTTATTTAATTTATTTAATTTATTTAATTTATTTAATTTATTTAATTTATTTAATTTATTTAATTTATTTAATTTATTTAATTTATTTAATTTATTTAATTTATTTAATTTATTTAATTTATTTAATTTATTTAATTTATTTAATTTATTTAATTTATTTAATTTATTTAATTTATTTAATTTATTTAATTTATTTAATTTATTTAATTTATTTAATTTATTTAATTTATTTATTTTATTTAATTTATTTAATTTATTTAATTTATTTATTTATTTAATTTATTTATTTTATTTAATTTATTTAATTTATTTAATTTATTTAATTTATTTAATTTATTTAATTTATTTAATTTATTTAATTTATTTAATTTATTTAATTTATTTAATTTATTTAATTTATTTAATTTATTTATTTTATTTATTTTATTTATTTATTTATTTATTTACTTTATTTAATTTATTTAATTTATTTAATTTATTATTTATTTAGTTTATTTAGTTTATTTAGTTTATTTAGTTTATTTAGTTTATTTAGTTTATTTAGTTTATTTAGTTTATTTAGTTTATTTAGTTTATTTAGTTTATTTAGTTTATTTAGTTTATTTAGTTTATTTAGTTTATTTAGTTTATTTAGTTTATTTAGTTTATTTAGTTATTTAGTTTATTTAGTTTATTTAGTTTATTTAGTTTATTTAGTTTATTTAGTTTATTTAGTTTATTTAGTTTATTTAGTTTATTTAGTTTATTTAGTTTATTTAGTTTATTTAGTTTATTTAGTTTATTTAGTTTATTTAGTTTATTTAGTTTATTTAGTTTATTTAGTTTATTTAGTTTATTTAGTTTATTTAGTTTATTTAGTTTATTTAGTTTATTTAGTTTATTTAGTTTATTTAGTTTATTTAGTTTATTTAGTTTATTTAGTTTATTTAGTTTATTTAGTTTATTTAGTTTATTTAGTTTATTTAGTTTATTTAGTTATTTAGTTTATTTAGTTTATTTAGTTTATTTAGTTTATTTAGTTTATTTAGTTTATTTAGTTTATTTAGTTTATTTAGTTTATTTAGTTTATTTAGTTTATTTAGTTTATTTAGTTTATTTAGTTTATTTAGTTTTAGTTTATTAGTTTATTTAGTTTATTTAGTTTATTTAGTTTATTTAGTTTATTTAGTTTATTTAGTTTATTTAGTTTATTTAGTTTATTTAGTTTATTTAGTTTATTTAGTTTATTTAGTTTATTTAGTTTATTTAGTTTATTTAGTTTATTTAGTTTATTTAGTTTATTTAGTTTATTTAGTTTATTTAGTTTATTTAGTTTATTTAGTTTATTTAGTTTATTTAGTTTATTTAGTTTATTTAGTTTATTTAGTTTATTTAGTTTATTTAGTTTATTTAGTTTATTTAGTTTATTTAGTTTATTTAGTTTATTTAGTTTATTTAGTTTATTTAGTTTATTTAGTTTATTTAGTTTATTAGTTTATTTAGTTTATTTAGTTTATTAGTTTATTTAGTTTATTTAGTTTATTTAGTTTATTTAGTTTATTTAGTTTATTTAGTTTATTTAGTTTATTTAGTTTATTTAGTTTATTTAGTTTATTTAGTTTATTTAGTTTATTTAGTTTATTTAGTTTATTTAGTTTATTTAGTTTATTTAGTTTATTTAGTTTATTTAGTTTATTTAGTTATTTAGTTTATTTAGTTTATTTAGTTTATTTAGTTTATTTAGTTTATTTAGTTTATTAGTTTATTTAGTTTATTTAGTTTATTTAGTTTATTTAGTTTATTTAGTTTATTTAGTTTATTTAGTTTATTTAGTTTATTTAGTTTATTTAGTTTATTTAGTTTTTAGTTTATTTAGTTTATTTAGTTTATTTAGTTTATTTAGTTTATTTAGTTTATTTAGTTTATTTAGTTTATTTAGTTTATTTAGTTTATTTAGTTTATTTAGTTTATTTAGTTTATTTAGTTTATTTAGTTTATTTAGTTTATTTAGTTTATTTAGTTTATTTAGTTTATTTAGTTTATTTAGTTTATTTAGTTTATTTAGTTTATTTAGTTTATTTAGTTTATTTAGTTTATTTAGTTTATTTAGTTTATTTAGTTTATTTAGTTTATTTAGTTTATTTAGTTTATTTAGTTTATTTAGTTTATTTAGTTTATTTAGTTTATTTAGTTTATTTAGTTTATTTAGTTTATTTAGTTTATTTAGTTTATTTAGTTTATTTAGTTTATTTAGTTTATTTAGTTTATTTAGTTTATTTAGTTTATTTAGTTTATTTAGTTTATTTAGTTTATTTAGTTTATTTAGTTTATTTAGTTTATTTAGTTTATTTAGTTTATTTAGTTTATTTAGTTTATTTAGTTTATTTAGTTTATTTAGTTTATTTAGTTTATTTAGTTTATTTAGTTTATTTAGTTTATTTAGTTTATTTAGTTTATTTAGTTTATTTAGTTTATTTAGTTTATTTAGTTTATTTAGTTTATTTAGTTTATTTAGTTTATTTAGTTTATTTAGTTTATTTAGTTTATTTAGTTTATTTAGTTTATTTAGTTTATTTAGTTTATTTAGTTTATTTAGTTTATTTAGTTTATTTAGTTTATTTAGTTTATTTAGTTTATTTAGTTTATTTAGTTTATTTAGTTTATTTAGTTTATTTAGTTTATTTAGTTTATTTAGTTTATTTAGTTATTAGTTATTAGTTTATTTAGTTTATTTAGTTTATTTAGTTTATTTAGTTTATTAGTTTATTTAGTTTATTTAGTTTATTTAGTTTATTTAGTTTATTTAGTTTATTTAGTTTATTTAGTTTATTTAGTTTATTTAGTTTATTTAGTTTATTTAGTTTATTTAGTTTATTTAGTTTATTTAATTTATTTAGTTTATTTAGTTTATTTAATTTATTGTAATTCTAGTTTGTGGGTTTAATTTTTATAATTTCTAATAAATTTCTTCATCACAACGACGAAAACCATTGAAAGTTTTAATTTTCTATTATGTCCCGAACGTCGAAATTTTTTTCCATGCAAAGTGGCCAAGTGACTACTAGGATTTTTGGAGATTTCCAAAATCTCCCAAGATAATGCATTTCTTGAAGTATATAATTACAAACGGTCCATTTTTACCTTTGTGTCTATAATCAAAGTTAAGAATCTTTTTATTCTAATACAGAAACCAAGAAATGTCGCCTACTTAAGATGAAATAAGGATACAAATTTTAAATTCAATGATTATTTCTTATTTTTTTGTTGTAATGTCGTTGTTTTCCTAGTTAAGTTAAAACAGGAGTATTAAAAATACAAAATTTTTAAATATTTCATAAAATAATACAAATCATTTTCGAGATCTTTTCGTATTTCCCCGAAAAATGGTATTTGAAAAGTAAATTAACAAAAACGACCCAATTTTGTCTTTCAATCTCTAATCTCTATTAAAAATCTTGTACTTTTACTACAAAAAGCAAGATATCCTGTAATTTGATTTCAAATAAGAATAAAATGTGTGATTTCACTGATTAATTCGGATTTTGTGATATAAATATCTTGTCTTTCAAAGAAAGTTAGAATAGAAGTGTCGAAAACGCAGCAATCTTAATATGTCAAATTTTAATGGATTATACAAAAATTTATTTACTTCCTGATGTTCTCATATTAACAGATTTCTTTGAAGATTTTCGAAATGTGTCGCTAAACATATAAAGTTAGATCTCGCACAATACTTTACATCTCCCGGTTTAAGTAAGGATGCAATGTTACGATTCACAAAAGTTAAATTAGAATTCTAACTGATAACAATAAAAATGGCCCATTATTGACTTTCAGTCTCTAATCTATGTATAACGTCTTGTAGTTCTCCTACAAAATCCAAGAAATCCATGTACATTGATTCCAAATTAGAACAAAATGTATGACTTCACTGATTATTTCGTATTTTGTGATTTAATCATCTTGTTTTTCTAGAAAAGCTGGTATAGGAGTATCGAAAATGTAGAATATTTAAATAATATACAAAATAATACCAATAATCTTAGAGATCATTTCGTATTTCCTTGAATAGTTAATTTCGGGATTGATATTGACACAAACGGCCCATTTTGGACTTTCCGACTTTAGTCTAAAGTTCTTCTTCCACAAAAACCAAGAAATGCAAGTAAATTTAGTCCAAATTAGCACAAAACTGCTAAATTTAGTGATTATTTCGTATTTTGTGCTGTAATTCTTTTGTTCTCCTAGAAAAGTTATTATAGAAATATCGAAAAGGAAGAAAAAGTTATTATCGAAATATCGAAAAGGCAGGATTTTTTAATATTATACCAAATAAAACAGATAATCTTAGAAATGTTCTCGTATTCCTCTGCGAAATAGGTTTCGGAAAGTAAATTAATACAAATGGCCCATTTTTGTCATTCAGTCTACAATCTAAGTTCAGAATCTTGGAGTTCTAATACAAAGACCACGAAATGCGACCTAATTTAGTCGAAATAAGAACAAAAACTTTAAATTCAATGATTTTTTCCGTATTTAGAGTTGTAATTTCCTTATTTTCCAAGAGAACTTATAAAGAAGTATCAAAACTGCAAGGCTTTTGAATAATATACAAAATCATGCTCTCAATATTAGAGATCTATTCATATTTCAATGAGAAATGGGTTTTAGAATGTAAGTTAGTAAAAACGACCTATTTTGGACTTTCAATCTCTAATCTAAAGTAAATTGTATCCAGATTAGAACAAAATGTCTATATTCAATGATTTCTTCATATTCTGTGCTGTAATCTCATTTTTATCCATTTTTAAGAGAAATACGAATATATTTCAGAGATAACAAGTTTTATTTAGGGTAACATATTAAAAAACCTGCATTTTCGATTCTTTTGTAACAAAAGTTATAACAACTTCTCCATTAAAATAAGGAAATACGAGAAAATCATCGAATTTAGGTGCTTTATGATTATTTCGAAAGAATTAAGCTCCATTCTTGGTTTTCATAGTAGAAGTACTAAATCCTGAACTTAGATTATAGACAGAAAGTCAAAAAGTGCCATTTGTGGTAGCTACCATTCCGAGACATATTTTTCAGGGAAATACGGAAAGATCTTTAAGATAATTATTTTAATTTTCTAAAATATTGAGAATTCTGCATTTTCGATACTTCTGTAATAATCTTTCTAGGAAAACAAAGGCAATTACAGCTCAGAATTGGAAATAATCATTGAATTCACGTATTTGATTCTAATTTGAATTTATTTTCCATACATTTCTTGGATTTGAAGTAGAAGTGCAAGATTCTGAACTTAGATTATAGGCAGAAAATCAAAAATGGACCATTTATGTAAATCAACTTCCCAAAATTTATTTTTCAGGAAAATATGATATTATCTCGGAGATTATTGGTTTAGTCTTATAAGAAATTTAAGAATCTTGCACAATCGATATTTCCAGTGGTTTTAGAGATCTTTTCGTATTTCCCTGAAAAATAAGTTTCCGGATGTAAATTATCACACATGGCCCATTTTCGGCTTTAATTCTCCAATCTAAGTTTGCAATCTTTTACTTCTCATAAAAATCCAAGAAATGCTAGTAAGTTAAGTTTAAATTTGAGCCAAACGGCTAAATTCAATGATTATTTCGTATTTTCATATTTTCCTAGTGATGTTATAACGAAAGAATCGAAAATGGGGATTTTTTAGAATACTACTCTTAATAAATCAAATATTCTTGGAGATATTTTCGTATTTCCCTTAAAAATGGATTACAAGGAGATTACGATACAATATACGATGAAATCATAGAATTTAGATTTTTTGTTCCAATTTGAGCTTTATTTACCCTAAACTATTGACTAAATGTTTTGTTCTTTTTATCTTACGCTCCAAAAGCCATTTTTTAGGGAAATATAAATAGATCTCTAAGATAAATAGAATTTTTTTGCATGAAATCTTACATTTTTCATACTTCTTTAATACGTTGTATTGGAAAACTCAATATACTTGCATTTCTTGAAAATGCAGGAATAATTAAATATTATAGAAAAAATAATAATAATCTTATAGTTCCTTCTGTATTTCCTTGAAAAATAAATTTCGGGATGTAAATTAACCCAAATGGTCCATTTTGAGCTCTCTATCTCTGATCTCAGTTCACAATCTTGTACTTCTACTACAAAAACCAAGAAATGTAAGTATATTGAGTTTTCCAAGACAACGTATAAAGAAGTATCAAAAATGCAAGAGTTCATGCAAAATAATACTACTAATCTTCGAGATCTATTCATATTTCCCTAAAAAATGAGTTTTGAAGCGTAAGTTAATAAAAACGACCCATTTAGTCTAAATTGAGCTCAAATTAGAACGAAAAGTCTAAATTCAATGATTCCTTCGTATTTTGTGCCGTAATCTCCTTGTATTCCATTTTTAAGGCAAATACGAAAATTACTCCAAGCATATTAATTTTATTTAGAGTAGTATTCTAAAAATCCTCCATTTTCGATTCATTCGTTATAATATCTCTAGGAAAATATGGAAATTCGAAATATCCTTTGAATTTAGATGTTTGGCTCTAATTTAAACTCAACTTACCAGCATTTCTTGGATTTTATATGAGAAGTACAAGATTCCAAACTTAGATTGGAGAAGGAGATCCGAAAATGGGCTATTTGTAATAATTTACACCCGGAAACTTATTTTTCAGGGGAAATACGGAAAGATCTCTAAAATTCCTGGTCTAATTTTGCAAAATAATTTAGAATCCTTCATTATCAATACTTCTTACTAACTTTTCTGGGAAAACAAGGGAATTACAGTACAAGATGGAAAATATTCTTTGAATTCAAAAATTTTGTTCAAATCTTGATTCAGTTCATTTGCATTACTTGTGTTTTGTAAGAGAAGTACAAGACTCTGGAATTAGATTAGAGACGGAAAGACGAAAATAGGCTAATTTGTTAATTTACTCCCCAAAACTGATTGATTCAGATAATTAGAGAATATGTCTAAAATTATTGGCTTAATTGTATAAGATATTTATAAATTCTTCATTTTCAGTAGATATTCGCTATCTATATTCCCATCCCATGGATGTATAATATTTCCATTTAAAAAAATTGCATTTCTGTACAGTTTTTAACAAAAATATCCTTTAAAAACGTCCAATCCTTTATTTAGTTTAATGACCGTGTCCAATGAGGCGGGTGATATTCAATATCCAACGGGTTGATATGGAGGGTCTTCTACGTAGGTTCTGACCGGTGCGCCAAGAAACACGGCAATTTTTCCAACATCTATTTACTTTTCTTTCATATAATATTTAAAAGTCTAGAATTTTTGGTCCTCCTCTTGTAACTTTACTAGGAAAAAAAAGAAATTGCAGCAATAAGAAAGAAATAATCATTGAATTTAAAATTTTTGTTCGTATTTCTTCTAAACTATGTGGCCCTTCTTGGTTTTAATATTAGAATTACAAGTGTCTGATCTTAGATTATAGACAGAAAGTCAAAATTGGACCGTTTGTATTAATATACTTCAGAAATGTTCTTTTTTGGGAAGTTTTGTAAATCTCGGCACATTTTTGAATTTCTCCGAAAGTAGTGTAAGATTTGACTTCTAGAACACCCTCAGGCTATATATTAATTTACAAATAATGGTAATTATTATTCAATGTGTGTATCAAATTAAGGTCTAAATTGTCAGTTAGATTTATTGCGGAACTGTAAGTATGTGTTATGTGTGTAACAAGTTGTTGTTATACAGGGTGATATAAAAAAGCTAGTACATGAAATTAATTACTGGTCGGGAACTCCGCGTGTGGGGTGGCTTGGATTTTGTAAGAAAAGTACTAGATTCTGGAACTAGATTAGACACAGAAAGACGAAAATAGGCTAATTTTGTTAATTTACTCAACAAAACTGATTGATGCGGAGAAGAACGAGAATATGTCTAAGATTATTTTCTTAATTTCATAGGATATTTATAAATTCTTCATTTTCAGTAGATACTCGCTATCTATATTACCATCCCATGGATGAATAATATTTCCATTTAAAAAAATTATATTTCTGTACAGTTTTTAAAAAAGATATCCTTCTAAAAACGTCTAATCCTTTATTTAGTTTAATGTCCGTGTCCAATGAGGCGGGTAATTTTCAATATTCAAGGAATTGATATGGAGGGTCCTCTAGGTAGGTTCCGACCGGCGCGCCAAGAAACACGGCAATTCTTCCAACATCTTAAATAAATTAAATAAATTAAATAAATTAAATAAATTAAATAAATTAAATAAATTAAATAAATTAAATAAATTAAATAAATTAAATAAATTAAATAAATTAAATAAATTAAATAAATTAAATAAATTAAATAAATTAAATAAATTAAATAAATTAAATAAATTAAATAAATTAAATAAATTATATAAATTAAATAAATTAAATAAATTAAATAAATTAAATAAATTAAATAAATTAAATAAATTAATAAATTAAATAAATTAAATAAATTAAATAAATTAAATAAATTAAATAAATTAAATAAATTAAATAAATTAAATAAATTAAATAAATTAAATAAATTAAATAAATTAAATAAATTAAATAAATTAAATAAATTAAATAAATTAAATAAATTAAATAAATTAAATAAATTAAATAAATTAAATAAATTAAATAAATTAAATAAATTAAATAAATTAAATAAATTAAATAAATTAAATAAATTAAATAAATTAAATAAATTAAATAAATTAAATAAATTAAATAAATTAAATAAATTAAATAAATTAAATAAATTAAATAAATTAAATAAATTAAATAAATTAAATAAATTAAATAAATTAAATAAATTAATAAATTAAATAAATTAAATAAATTAAATAAATTAAAATAAATTAAATCAATTAAATCAATTAAATCAATTAAATCAATTAAATCAATTAAATCAATTAAATCAATTAAATAAATTAAATCAAATAAATAAATTAAATCAATTAAATAAATTAAATCAATTAAATCAATTAAATAAATTAAATAAATTAAATAAATTAAATAAATTAAATCAATTAAATAAATTAAATAAATTAAATCAATTAAATAAATTAAATAAATTAAATCAATTAAATAAATTAAATAAATTAAATAAATTAAATCAATTAAATAAATTAAATAAATTAAATCAATTAAATCAATTAAATAAATTAAATAAATTAAATCAATTAAATAAATTAAATAAATTAAATAAATTAAATAAATTAAATAAATTAAATAAATTAAATAAATTAAATAAATTAAATAAATTAAATAAATTAAATAAATTAAATAAATTAAATAAATTAAATAAATTAAATAAATTAAATAAATTAAATAAATTAAATAAATTAAACAAATTAAACAAATTAAATAAATTAAATAAATTAAATAAATTAAATAAATTAAATAAAGTAAATAAATTAAATAAATTAAATAAATTAAATAAAGTAAATAAATTAAATAAATTAAATAAATTAAATAAATTAAATAAATTAAATAAATTAAATAAATTAAATAAATTAAATAAATTAAATAAATTAAATAAATTAAATAAATTAAATAAATTAAATAAATTAAATAAATTAAATAAATTAAATAAATTAAATAAATTAAATAAATTAAATAAATTAAATAAATTAAATAAATTAAATAAATTAAATAAATTAAATAAATTAAATAAATTAAATAAATTAAATAAGTTAAAAAAATTAAATAAGTTAAAAAAATTAAATAAATTAAACAAATTAAATAAATTAAACAAATTAAATAAATTAAACAAATTAAATAAATTAAATAAATTAAATAAATTAAATAAATTAAATAAATTAAATAAATTAAATAAATTAAATAAATTAAATAAATTAAATAAATTAAATAAATTAAATAAATTAAATAAATTAAATAAATTAAATAAATTAAATAAATTAAATAAATTAAATAAATTAAATAAATTAAATAAATTAAATAAATTAAATAAATTAAATAAATTAAATAAATTAAATTAATTAAATAAATTAAATAAATAAATTAAATAAATTAAATAAATTAAATAAATTAAATAAATTAAATAAATTAAATAAATTAAATAAATTAAATAAATTAAATAAATAAATAAATTAAATAAATTAAATAAATTAAATAAATTAAATAAATTAAATAAATTAAATAAATTAAATAAATTAAATAAATTAAATAAATTAAATAAATTAAATAAATTAAATAAATTAAATAAATTAAATAAATTAAATAAATTAAATAAATTAAATAAATTAAATAAATTAAATAAATTAAATAAATTAAATAAATTGAATAAATTAAATAAATTAAATAAATTAAATAAATTAAATAAATTAAATAAATTAAATATATTAAATAAATTAAATAAATTAAATAAACTATAAATTAAATAAACTAAATAAATTAAATAAATTAAATAAATTAATTAAATTAAATAAATTAATTAAATTAAATAAATTAAATAAATTAAATAAATTAAATAAATTAAATAAATTAAATAAATTAAATAAATTAAATAAATTAAATAAATTAAATAAATTAAATAAATTAAATATTTTAAATAAATTAAATAAATTAAATAAATTAAATAAATTAAATAAATTAAATAAATTAAATATATTAAATAAATTAAATATTTAAATAAATTAAATATATTAAAAAGATTAAATAAATTTATTTAATTTAATTTATATAATTTATTAATTTTTTAAAAATTATTTATTTATTTAATTTATTTTATTTAATTTATTTAATTTATTTAATTTATTTAATTTATTTAATTTATTTAATTTATTTAATTTATTTACTTTATTTAATTTATTTAATTTATTTAATTTATTTAATTTATTTAATTTATTTAATTTATTTAATTTATTTACTTTATTTAATTTATTTAATTTATTTAATTTATTTAATTTATTTAATTTATTTAATTTATTAAATTTATTAAATTTATTTAATTTATTTAATTTATTAAATTTATTCAATTTATTTAATTTATTAAATTTATTCAATTTATTTAATTTATTAAATTATTCAATTTATTTAATTTATTAAATTTATTCAATTTATTTAATTTATTAAATTTATTCAATTTATTTAATTTATTAAATTTATTCAATTTATTTAATTTATTAAATTTATTCAATTTATTTAATTTATTAAATTTATTCAATTTATTTAATTTATTAAATTTATTCAATTTATTTAATTTATTAAATTTATTCAATTTATTTAATTTATTAAATTTATTCAATTTATTTAATTTATTAAATTTATTCAATTTATTTAATTTATTAAATTTATTCAATTTATTTAATTTAATTAATTTATTCAATTTATTTAATTTATTTATTTTATTAAATTTATTTAATTTATTTAATTTATTAAATTTATTTAATTTATTTAATTTATTAAATTTATTTAATATATTTAATTTATTAAATTTATTTAATTTATTTAATTTATTAAATTTATTTAATTTATTTAATTTATTAAATTTATTTAATTTATTTAATTTATTAAATTTATTTAATTTATTTAATTTATTAAATTTATTTAATTTATTTAATTTATTAAATTTATTTAATTTATTTAATTTATTAAATTTATTTAATTTATTTAATTTATTAAATTTATTTAATTTATTTAATTTATTAAATTTATTTAATTTATTTAATTTATTAAATTTATTTAATTTATTTAATTTATTAAATTTATTTAATTTATTTAATTTATTAAATTTATTTAATTTATTAAATTTATTAAATTTATTTAATTTATTAAATTTATTAAATTTATTTAATTTATTAAATTTATTAAATTTATTTAATTTATTAAATTTATTAAATTTATTTAATTTATTTAATTTATTTAATTTATTAAATTTATTTAATTTATTTAATTTATTAAATTTATTTAATTTATTTAATTTATTAAATTTATTTAATTTATTTAATTTATTAAATTTATTTAATTTATTTAATTTATTTAATTTATTAAATTTATTTAATTTATTTAATTTATTAAATTTATTTAATTTATTTAATTTATTAAATTTATTTAATTTATTTAATTTATTAAATTTATTTAATTTATTTAATTTATTTAATTTATTAAATTTATTTAATTTATTTAATTTATTTAATTTATTAAATTTATTTAATTTATTTAATTTATTAAATTTATTTAATTTATTTAATTTATTAAATTTATTTAATTTATTTAATTTATTTAATTTATTAAATTTATTTAATTTATTTAATTTATTAAATTTATTTAATTTATTTAATTTATTAAATTTATTTAATTTATTAAATTTATTAAATTTATTTAATTTATTAAATTTATTAAATTTATTTAATTTATTAAATTTATTTAATTTATTTAATTTATTTAATTTATTTAATTTATTTAATTTATTTAATTTATTTAATTTATTTAATTTATTTAATTTATTTAATTTATTTAATTTATTTAATTTATTTAATTTATTTAATTTATTTAATTTATTTAATTTATTTAATTTATTTAATTTATTTAATTTATTTAATTTATTTAATTTATTTAATTTATTTAATTTATTTAATTTATTTAATTTATTTAATTTATTTAATTTATTTAATTTATTTAATTTATTTAATTTATTTAATTTATTTAATTTATTTAATTTATTTAATTTATTTAATTTATTTAATTTATTTAATTTATTTAATTTATTTAATTTATTTAATTTATTTAATTTATTTAATTTATTTAATTTATTTAATTTATTTAATTTATTTAATTTATTTAATTTATTTAATTTATTTAATTTATTTAATTTATTTAATTTATTTAATTTATTTAATTTATTTAATTTATTTAATTTATTTAATTTATTTAATTTATTTAATTTATTTAATTTATTTAATTTATTTAATTTATTTAATTTATTTAATTTATTTAATTTATTTAATTTATTTAATTTATTTAATTTATTTAATTTATTTAATTTATTTAATTTATTTAATTTATTTAATTTATTTAATTTATTTAATTTATTTAATTTATTTAATTTATTTAATTTATTTAATTTATTTAATTTATTTAATTTATTTAATTTATTTAATTTATTTAATTTATTTAATTTATTTAATTTATTTAATTTATTTAATTTATTTAATTTATTTAATTTATTTAATTTATTTAATTTATTTAATTTATTTAATTTATTTAATTTATTTAATTTATTTAATTTATTTAATTTATTTAATTTATTTAATTTATTTAATTTATTTAATTTATTTAATTTATTTAATTTATTTAATTTATTTAATTTATTTAATTTATTTAATTTATTTAATTTATTTAATTTATTTAATTTATTTAATTTATTTAATTTATTTAATTTATTTAATTTATTTAATTTATTTAATTTATTTAATTTATTTAATTTATTTAATTTATTTAATTTATTTAATTTATTTAATTTATTTAATTTATTTAATTTATTTAATTTATTTAATTTATTTAATTTATTTAATTTATTTAATTTATTTAATTTATTTAATTTATTTAATTTATTTAATTTATTTAATTTATTTAATTTATTTAATTTATTTAATTTATTTAATTTATTTAATTTATTTAATTTATTTAATTTATTTAATTTATTTAATTTATTTAATTTATTTAATTTATTTAATTTATTTAATTTATTTAATTTATTTAATTTATTTAATTTATTTAATTTATTTAATTTATTTAATTTATTTAATTTATTTAATTTATTTAATTTATTTAATTTATTTAATTTATTTAATTTATTTAATTTATTTAATTTATTTAATTTATTTAATTTATTTAATTTATTTAATTTATTTAATTTATTTAATTTATTTAATTTATTTAATTTATTTAATTTATTTAATTTATTTAATTTATTTAATTATTTAATTTATTTAATTTATTTAATTTATTTAATTTATTTAATTTATTTAATTTATTTAATTTATTTAATTTATTTAATTTATTTAATTTATTTAATTTATTTAATTTATTTAATTTATTTAATTTATTTAATTTATTTAATTTATTTAATTTATTTAATTTATTTAATTTATTTAATTTATTTAATTTATTTAATTTATTTAATTTATTTAATTTATTTAATTTATTTAATTTATTTAATTTATTTAATTTATTTAATTTATTTAATTTATTTAATTTATTTAATTTATTTAATTTATTTAATTTATTTAATTTATTTAATTTATTTAATTTATTTAATTTATTTAATTTATTTAATTTATTTAATTTATTTAATTTATTTAATTTATTTAATTTATTTAATTTATTTAATTTATTTAATTTATTTAATTTATTTAATTTATTTAATTTATTTAATTTATTTAATTTATTAATTTATTTAATTTATTTAATTATTTTATTTATTTAATTTATTTAATTTATTTAATTTATTTAATTTATTTAATTTATTTAATTTATTTAATTTATTTAATTTATTTAATTTATTTAATTTATTTAATTTATTTAATTTATTTAATTTATTTAATTTATTTAATTTATTTAATTATTTAATTTATTTAATTTATTAATTTATTTAATTTATTTAATTTATTTAATTTATTTAATTTATTTAATTTATTTAATTTATTTAATTTATTTAATTTATTTATTATTTATTTTTAATTTATTTAATTTATTTAATTTATTTAATTTATTTAATTTATTTAATTTATTTAATTTATTTAATTTATTTAATTTATTTAATTTATTTAATTTATTTAATTTATTTAATTTATTTAATTTATTTAATTTATTTAATTTATTTAATTTATTTAATTTATTTAATTTATTTAATTTATTTAATTTATTTAATTTATTTAATTTATTAATTTATTTAATTTATTTAATTTATTTAATTTATTTAATTTATTTAATTTATTTAATTTATTTAATTTATTTAATTTATTTAATTTATTTAATTTATTTAATTTATTTAATTTATTTAATTTATTTAATTTATTTAATTATTTAATTTATTTAATTTATTTAATTTATTTAATTTATTTAATTTATTTAATTTATTTAATTTATTTAATTTATTTAATTTATTTAATTTATTTAATTTATTTAATTTATTTAATTTATTTAATTTATTAATTTATTTAATTTATTTAATTTATTTAATTTATTTAATTTATTTAATTTATTTAATTTATTTAATTTATTTAATTTATTTAATTTATTTAATTTATTTAATTTATTTAATTTATTTAATTTATTTAATTTATTTAATTTATTTAATTTATTTAATTTATTTAATTTATTTAATTTATTTAATTTATTTAATTTATTTAATTTATTTAATTTATTTAATTTATTTAATTTATTTAATTTATTTAATTTATTTAATTTATTTAATTTATTTAATTTATTTAATTATTTAATTTATTTAATTTATTTAATTTATTTAATTATTTAATTTATTTAATTTATTTAATTTATTTAATTATTTAATTTATTTAATTTATTTAATTTATTTAATTTATTTAATTTATTTAATTTATTTAATTTATTTAATTTATTTAATTTATTTAATTTATTTAATTTATTTAATTCATTTAATTTATTTAATTTATTTAATTTATTTAATTTATTTAATTTATTTAATTTATTTAATTTATTTATTTTATTTAATTTATTTAATTTATTTAATTTATTTAATTTATTTAATTTATTTAGTTTATTTAGTTTATTTAGTTTATTTAGTTTATTTAGTTTATTTAGTTTATTTAGTTTATTTAGTTTATTTAGTTTATTTAGTTTATTTAGTATATTTAGTTTATTTAGTTTATTTAGTTTATTTAGTTTATTTAGTTTATTTAGTTTATTTAGTTTATTTAGTTTATTTAGTTTATTTAGTTTATTTAGTTTATTTAGTTTATTTAGTTTATTTAGTTTATTTAGTTTATTTAGTTTAGTTAGTTTATTTAGTTTATTTAGTTTATTTAGTTTATTTAGTTTATTTAGTTTATTTAGTTTATTTAGTTTATTTAGTTTATTTAGTTTATTTAGTTTATTTAGTTTATTTAGTTTATTTAGTTTATTTAGTTTATTTAGTTTATTTAGTTTATTTAGTTTATTTAGTTTATTTAGTTTATTTAGTTTATTTAGTTTATTTAGTTTATTTAGTTTATTTAGTTTATTTAGTTTATTTAGTTTATTTAGTTTATTTAGTTTATTTAGTTTATTTAGTTTATTTAGTTTATTTAGTTTATTTAGTTTATTTAGTTTATTTAGTTATTTAGTTTATTTAGTTTATTTAGTTTATTTAGTTTATTTAGTTTATTTAGTTTATTTAGTTTATTTAGTTTATTTAGTTTATTAGTTTATTTAGTTTATTTAGTTTATTTAGTTTATTTAGTATATTTAGTTTATTTGTTTATTTAGTTTATTTAGTTTATTTAGTTTATTTTAGTTTATTTAGTTTATTTAGTTTATTTAGTTTATTTAGTTTATTTAGTTTATTTAGTTTATTTAGTTTATTTAGTTTATTTAGTTTATTTAGTTTATTTAGTTATTTAGTTTATTTAGTTTATTTAGTTTATTTAGTTTATTTAGTTTATTTAGTTTATTTAGTTTATTTAGTTTATTTAGTTATTTAGTTTATTTAGTTTATTTAGTTTATTTAGTTTATTTAGTTTATTTAGTTTATTTAGTTTATTTAGTTTATTTAGTTTATTTAGTTTATTTAGTTTATTTAGTTTATTTAGTTTATTTAGTTTATTTAGTTTATTAGTTTATTTAGTTTATTTAGTTTATTTAGTTTATTTAGTTTATTTAGTTTATTTAGTTTATTTAGTTTATTTAGTTTATTTAGTTTATTTAGTTTATTTAGTTTATTTAGTTTATTTAGTTTATTAGTTTATTTAGTTTATTTAGTTTATTTAGTTTATTTAGTTTATTTAGTTTATTTAGTTTATTTAGTTTATTTAGTTTATTTAGTTTATTTAGTTTATTTAGTTTATTTAGTTATTTAGTTTATTTAGTTTATTTAGTTTATTTAGTTTATTTAGTTTATTTAGTTTATTTAGTTTATTTAGTTTATTTAGTTTATTTAGTTTATTTAGTTTATTTAGTTTATTTAGTTTATTTAGTTTATTTAGTTTATTTAGTTTATTTAGTTTATTTAGTTTATTTAGTTTATTTAGTTACTTAGTTTATTTAGTTTATTTAGTTTATTTAGTTTATTTAGTTTATTTAGTTTATTTAGTTTATTTAGTTTATTTAGTTTATTTAGTTTATTTAGTTTATTTAGTTTATTTAGTTTATTTAGTTTATTTAGTTTATTTAGTTTATTTAGTTTATTTAGTTATTTAGTTTATTTAGTTTATTTAGTTTATTTAGTTTATTTAGTTTATTTAGTTTATTTAGTTTATTTAGTTTATTTAGTTTATTTAGTTTATTTAATTTATTTAGTTTATTTAGTTTATTTAGTTTATTTAGTTTATTTAGTTTATTTAGTTTATTTAGTTATTTAATTTATTTAGTTTATTTAGTTTATTTAATTTATTTAATTTATTGTAATTCTAGTTTGTGGGTTTAATTTTTATAATTTCTAATAAATTTCTTCATCACAACGACGAAAACCATTGAAAGTTTTAATTTTCTATTATGTCCCGAACGTCGAAATTTTTTTCCCATGCAAAGTGGCCAAGTGACTACTAGGATTTTTGGAGATTTCCAAAATCTCCCAAGATAATGCATTTCTTGAAGTATATAATTACAAACGGTCCATTTTTACCTTTGTGTCTATAATCAAAGTTAAGAATCTTTTTATTCTAATACAGAAACCAAGAAATGTCGCCTACTTAAGATGAAATAAGAATACAAATTTTAAATTCAATGATTATTTCTTATTTTTTTGTTGTAATGTCGTTGTTTTCCTAGTTAAGTTAAAACAGGAGTATTAAAAATACAAAATTTTTAAATATTTCATAAAATAATACAAATCATTTTCGAGATCTTTTCGTATTTCCCCGAAAAATGGTATTTGAAAAGTAAATTAACAAAAACGACCCAATTTTGTCTTTCAATCTCTAATCTCTATTAAAAATCTTGTACTTTTACTACAAAAAGCAAGATATCCTGTAATTTGATTTCAAATAAGAATAAAATGTGTGATTTCACTGATTAATTCGGATTTTGTGATAATCTTGTCTTTCAAAGAAAGTTAGAATAGAAGTGTCGAAAACGCAGCAATCTTAATATGTCAAATTTTAATGGATTATACAAAAATTTATTTACTTCCTGATGTTCTCATATTAACAGATTTCTTTGAAGATTTTCGAAATGTGTCGCTAAACATATAAAGTTAGATCTCGCACAATACTTTACATCTCCCGGTTTAAGTAAGGATGCAATGTTACGATTCACAAAAGTTAAATTAGAATTCTAACTGATAACAATAAAAATGGCCCATTATTGACTTTCAGTCTCTAATCTATGTATAACGTCTTGTAGTTCTCCTACAAAATCCAAGAAATCCATGTACATTGATTCCAAATTAGAACAAAATGTATGACTTCACTGATTATTTCGTATTTTGTGATTTAATCATCTTGTTTTTCTAGAAAAGCTGGTATAGGAGTATCGAAAATGTAGAATATTTAAATAATATACAAAATAATACCAATAATCTTAGAGATCATTTCGTATTTCCTTGAATAGTTAATTTCGGGATTGATATTGACACAAACGGCCCATTTTGGACTTTCCGACTTTAGTCTAAAGTTCTTCTTCCACAAAAACCAAGAAATGCAAGTAAATTTAGTCCAAATTAGCACAAAACTGCTAAATTTAGTGATTATTTCGTATTTTGTGCTGTAATTCTTTTGTTCTCCTAGAAAAGTTATTATAGAAATATCGAAAAGGAAGAAAAAGTTATTATCGAAATATCGAAAAGGCAGGATTTTTTAATATTATACCAAATAAAACAGATAATCTTAGAAATGTTCTCGTATTCCTCTGCGAAATAGGTTTCGGAAAGTAAATTAATACAAATGGCCCATTTTTGTCATTCAGTCTACAATCTAAGTTCAGAATCTTGAAGTTCTAATACAAAGACCACGAAATGCGACCTAATTTAGTCGAAATAAGAACAAAAACTTTAAATTCAATGATTTTTTCCGTATTTAGAGTTGTAATTTCCTTATTTTCCAAGAGAACTTATAAAGAAGTATCAAAACTGCAAGGCTTTTGAATAATATACAAAATCATGCTCTCAATATTAGAGATCTATTCATATTTCAATGAGAAATGGGTTTTAGAATGTAAGTTAGTAAAAACGACCTATTTTGGACTTTCAATCTCTAATCTAAAGTAAATTGTATCCAGATTAGAACAAAATGTCTATATTCAATGATTTCTTCATATTCTGTGCTGTAATCTCATTTTTATCCATTTTTAAGAGAAATACGAATATATTTCAGAGATAACAAGTTTTATTTAGGGTAACATATTAAAAAACCTGCATTTTCGATTCTTTTGTAACAAAAGTTATAACAACTTCTCCATTAAAATAAGGAAATACGAGAAAATCATCGAATTTAGGTGCTTTATGATTATTTCGAAAGAATTAAGCTCCATTCTTGGTTTTCATAGTAGAAGTACTAAATCCTGAACTTAGATTATAGACAGAAAGTCAAAAAGTGCCATTTGTGGTAGCTACCATTCCGAGACATATTTTTCAGGGAAATACGGAAAGATCTTTAAGATAATTATTTTAATTTTCTAAAATATTTGAGAATTCTGCATTTTCGATACTTCTGTAATAATCTTTCTAGGAAAACAAAGGCAATTACAGCTCAGAATTGGAAATAATCATTGAATTCACGTATTTGATTCTAATTTGAATTTATTTTCCATACATTTCTTGGATTTTGAAGTAGAAGTGCAAGATTCTGAACTTAGATTATAGGCAGAAAATCAAAAATGGACCATTTATGTAAATCAACTTCCAAAATTTATTTTTCAGGAAAATATGATATTATCTCGGAGATTATTGGTTTAGTCTTATAAGAAATTTAAGAATCTTGCACAATCGATATTTCCAGTGGTTTTAGAGATCTTTTCGTATTTCCCTGAAAAATAAGTTTCCGGATGTAAATTATCACACATGGCCCATTTTCGGCTTTAATTCTCCAATCTAAGTTTGCAATCTTTTACTTCTCATAAAAATCCAAGAAATGCTAGTAAGTTAAGTTTAAATTTGAGCCAAACGGCTAAATTCAATGATTATTTCGTATTTTCATATTTTCCTAGTGATGTTATAACGAAAGAATCGAAAATGGGGATTTTTTAGAATACTACTCTTAATAAATCAAATATTCTTGGAGATATTTTCGTATTTCCCTTAAAAATGGATTACAAGGAGATTACGATACAATATACGATGAAATCATAGAATTTAGATTTTTTGTTCCAATTTGAGCTTTATTTACCCTAAACTATTGACTAAATGTTTTGTTCTTTTTATCTTACGCTCCAAAAGCCATTTTTTAGGGAAATATAAATAGATCTCTAAGATAAATAGAATTTTTTTGCATGAAATCTTACATTTTTCATACTTCTTTAATACGTTGTATTGGAAAACTCAATATACTTGCATTTCTTGAAAATGCAGGAATAATTAAATATTATAGAAAAAAATAATAATAATCTTATAGTTCCTTCTGTATTTCCTTGAAAAATAAATTTCGGGATGTAAATTAACCCAAATGGTCCATTTTGAGCTCTCTATCTCTGATCTCAGTTCACAATCTTGTACTTCTACTACAAAAACCAAGAAATGTAAGTATATTGAGTTTTCCAAGACAACGTATAAAGAAGTATCAAAAATGCAAGAGTTCATGCAAAATAATACTACTAATCTTCGAGATCTATTCATATTTCCCTAAAAAATGAGTTTTGAAGCGTAAGTTAATAAAACGACCCATTTAGTCTAAATGAGCTCAAATTAGAACGAAAAGTCTAAATTCAATGATTCCTTCGTATTTTGTGCCGTAATCTCCTTGTATTCCATTTTTAAGGCAAATACGAAAATTACTCCAAGCATGTTAATTTTATTTAGAGTAGTATTCTAAAAATCCTCCATTTTCGATTCATTCGTTATAATATCTCTAGGAAAATATGGAAATTCGAAATATCCTTTGAATTTAGATGTTTGGCTCTAATTTAAACTCAACTTACCAGCATTTCTTGGATTTTATATGAGAAGTACAAGATTCCAAACTTAGATTGGAGAAGGAGATCCGAAAATGGGCTATTTGTAATAATTTACTCCCGGAAACTTATTTTTCAGGGAAATACGGAAAGATCTCTAAAATTCCTGGTCTAATTTTGCAAAATAATTTAGAATCCTTCATTATCAATACTTCTTACTAACTTTTCTGGGAAAACAAGGGAATTACAGTACAAGATGGAAAATATTCTTTGAATTCAAAAATTTTGTTCAAATCTTGATTCAGTTCATTTGCATTACTTGTGTTTTGTAAGAGAAGTACAAGACTCTGGAATTAGATTAGAGACGGAAAGACGAAAATAGGCTAATTTTGTTAATTTACTCCCCAAAACTGATTGATTCAGATAATTAGAGAATATGTCTAAAATTATTGGCTTAATTGTATAAGATATTTATAAATTCTTCATTTTCAGTAGATATTCGCTATCTATATTCCCATCCCATGGATGTATAATATTTCCATTTAAAAAAATTGCATTTCTGTACAGTTTTTAAACAAAAATATCCTTTAAAAACGTCCAATCCTTTATTTAGTTTAATGTCCGTGTCCAATGAGGCGGGTGATATTCAATATCCAACGGGTTGATATGGAGGGTCTTCTACGTAGGTTCTGACCGGTGCGCCAAGAAACACGGCAATTTTTCCAACATCTATTTACTTTTCTTTCATATAATATTTAAAAGTCTAGAATTTTTGGTCCTCCTCTTGTAACTTTACTAGGAAAAAAAAGAAATTGCAGCAATAAGAAAGAAATAATCATTGAATTTAAAATTTTTGTTCGTATTTCTTCTAAACTATGTGGCCCTTCTTGGTTTTAATATTAGAATTACAAGTGTCTGATCTTAGATTATAGACAGAAAGTCAAAATTGGACCGTTTGTATTAATATACTTCAAGAAATGTTCTTTTTTGGGAAGTTTTGTAAATCTCGGCACATTTTTGAATTTCTCCGAAAGTAGTGTAAGATTTGACTTCTAGAACACCCTCAGGCTATATATTAATTTACAAATAATGGTAATTATTATTCAATGTGTGTATCAAATTAAGGTCTAAATTGTCAGTTAGATTTATTGCGGAACTGTAAGTATGTGTTATGTGTGTAACAAGTTGTTGTTATACAGGGTGATATAAAAAAGCTAGTACATGAAATTAATTACTGGTCGGGAACTCCGCGTGTGGGGTGGCTTGGATTTTGTAAGAAAAGTACTAGATTCTGGAACTAGATTAGACACAGAAAGACGAAAATAGGCTAATTTTGTTAATTTACTCAACAAAACTGATTGATGCGGAGAAGAACGAGAATATGTCTAAGATTATTTTCTTAATTTCATAGGATATTTATAAATTCTTCATTTTCAGTAGATACTCGCTATCTATATTACCATCCCATGGATGAATAATATTTCCATTTAAAAAATTATATTTCTGTACAGTTTTTAAAAAAGATATCCTTCTAAAAACGTCTAATCCTTTATTTAGTTTAATGTCCGTGTCCAATGAGGCGGGTAATTTTCAATATTCAAGGAATTGATATGGAGGGTCCTCTAGGTAGGTTCCGACCGGCGCGCCAAGAAACACGGCAATTCTTCCAACATCTTAAATAAATAAAATAAATTAAATAAATTAAATAAATTAAATAAATTAAATAAATTAAATAAATTAAATAAATTAAATAAATTAAATAAATTAAATAAATTAAATAAATAAATAAATTAAATAAATTAAATAAATTAAATAAATTAAATAAATTAAATAAATTAAATAAATAAATAAATTAAATAAATTAAATAAATTAAATAAATTAAATAAATTAAATAAATTAAATAAATTAAATAAATTAAATAAATTAAATAAATTAAATAAATTAAATAAATTAAATAAATTAAATAAATTAAATAAATTAAATAAATTAAATAAATTAAATAAATTAAATAAATTAAATAAATTAAATAAATTAAATAAATTAAATAAATTAAATAAATTAAATAAATTAAATAAATTAAATAAATTAAATAAATTAAATAAATTAAATAAATTAAATAAATTAAATAAATTAAATAAATTAAATAAATTAAATAAATTAAATAAATTAAATAAATTAAATAAATTAAATAAATTAAATAAATTAAATAAATTAAATAAATTAAATAAATTAAATAAATTAAATAAATAAATAAATTAATAAATTAAATAAATTAAAATAAATAAATTAAATAAATTAAATAAATTAAATAAATTAAATAAATTAAATAAATTAAATAAATTAAATAAATTAAATAAATTAAATAAATTAAATAAATTAAATAAATTAAATAAATTAAATAAATTAAATAAATTAAATAAATTAAATAAATTAAATAAATTAAATAAATTAAATAAATTAAATAAATTAAATAAATTAAATAAATTAAATAAATTAAATAAATTAAATAAATTAAATAAATTAAAATAAATAAATAAATTAAATAAATTAAATCAATTAAATCAATTAAATCAATTAAATCAATTAAATCAATTAAATCAATTAAATCAATTAAATCAATTAAATCAATTAAATCAATTAAATCAATTAAATAAATAAATCAATTAAATCAATTAAATCAATTAAATAAATTAAATCAATTAAATCAATTAAATCAATTAAATAAATTAAATAAATTAAATCAATTAAATCAATTAAATAAATTAAATAAATTAAATAAATTAAATAAATTAAATCAATTAAATAAATTAAATAAATTAAAATCAATTAAATAAATTAAATAAATTAAATAAATTAAATAAATTAAATAAATTAAATAAATTAAATAAATTAAATAAATTAAATAAATTAAATAAATTAAATAAATTAAATAAATTAAATAAATTAAATAAATTAAATAAATTAAATAAATTAAATAAATTAAATAAATTAAATAAATTAATAATAAATTAAATAAATTAAATAAATTAAATAAATTAAATAAATTAAATAAATTAAATAAATTAAATAAATTAAATAAATTAAATAAATTAAATAAATTAAATAAATTAAATAAATTAAATAAATTAAATAAATTAAACAAATTAAACAAATTAAATAAATTAAATAAATTAATAAATTAAATAAATTAAATAAATTAAATAAATTAAATAAATTAAATAAATTAAATAAATTAAATAAATTAAATAAATTAAATAAATTAAATAAATTAAATAAATTAAATAAATTAAATAAATTAAATAAATTAAAATAAATTAAATAAATTAAATAAATTAAATAAATTAAATAAATTAAATAAATTAAATCAATTAAATCAATTAAATCAATTAAATCAATTAAATCAATTAAATCAATTAAATCAATTAAATCAATTAAATCAATTAAATCAATTAAATCAATTAAATCAATTAAATCAATTAAATCAATTAAATCAATTAAATAAATTAAATAAATAAATAAATTAAATCAATTAAATAAATTAAATAAATTAAATCAATTAAATAAATTAAATCAATTAAATAAATTAAATCAATTAAATAAATTAAATCAATTAAATAAATTAAATCAATTAAATCAATTAAATAAATTAAATCAATTAAATCAATTAAATCAATTAAATCAATTAAATCAATTAAATAAATTAAATCAATTAAATAAATTAAATCAATTAAATCAATTAAATAAATTAAATCAATTAAATAAATTAAATAAATTAAATCAATTAAATAAATTAAATAAATTAAATAAATTAAATCAATTAAATCAATTAAATAAATTAAATCAATTAAATAAATTAAATAAATTAAATAAATTAAATAAATTAAATCAATTAAATAAATTAAATCAATTAAATAAATTAAATCAATTAAATAAATTAAATAAATTAAATAAATTAAATAAATTAAATAAATTAAATAAATTAAATAAATTAAATAAATTAAATAAATTAAATAAATTAAATAAATTAAATAAATTAAATAAATTAAATAAATTAAATAAATTAAATAAATTAAATAAATTAAATAAATTAAATAAATTAAATAAATTAAATAAATTAAATAAATTAAATAAATTAAGTAAATTAAATAAATTAAATAAATTAAATAAATTAAATAAATTAAATAAATTAAATAAATTAAATAAATTAAATAAATTAAATAAATTAAATAAATTAAATAAATTAAATAAATTAAATAAATTAAATAAATTAAATAAATTAAATAAATTAAATAAATTAAATAAATTAAATAAATTAAATACATTAAATAAATTAAATAAATTAAATAAATTAAATAAATTAAATAAATTAAATAGATTAAATAAATTAAATAAATTAAATAAATTAAATAAACTATAAATTAAATAAATTAAATAAACTATAAATTAAATAAACTAAATAAATTAAATAAATTAAATAAATTAAATAAATTAAATAAATTAATTAAATTAATAAATTAAATAAATTAAATAAATTAAATAAATTAAATAAATTAAATAAATTAAATAAATTAAATAAATTAAATAAATTAAATAAATTAAATAAATTAAATAAATTAAATAAATTAAATAAATTAAATAAATTAAATAAATTAAATAAATTAAATAAATTAAATAAATTAAATAAATTAAATAAATTAAATAAATTAAATAAATTAAATATATTAAAAACATTAAATAAATTTATTTAATTTAATTTATATAATTTATTAATTTTTTTAATTTATTAATTTATTTAATTTATTTTATTTAATTTATTTAATTTATTTAATTTATTTAATTTATTTAATTTATTTAATTTATTTAATTTATTTAATTTATTTAATTTATTTAATTCATTTAATTTATTTAATTTATTTAATTCATTTAATTTATTTAATTCATTTAATTCATTTAATTCATTTAATTCATTTAATTCATTTAATTCATTTAATTCATTTAATTCATTTAATTCATTTAATTCATTTAATTCATTTAATTGATTTAATTCATTTAATTCATTTAATTCATTTAATTGATTTAATTTATTTAATTGATTTAATTGATTTAATTGATTTAATTTATTTAATTTATTTAATTTATTTAATTTATTTAATTTATTTAATTTATTTAATTTATTTAATTTATTTAATTTATTTAATTTATTTAATTTATTTAATTTATTTAATTTATTTAATTTATTTAATTTATTTAATTTATTTAATTTATTTAATTTATTTAATTTATTTAATTTATTTAATTTATTTAATTTATTTAATTTATTTAATTTATTTAATTTATTTAATTTATTTAATTTATTTAATTTATTTAATTTATTTAATTTATTTAATTTATTTAATTTATTTAATTTATTTAATTTATTTAATTTATTTAATTTATTTAATTTATTTAATTTATTTAATTTATTTAATTTATTTAATTTATTTAATTTATTTAATTTATTTAATTTATTTAATTTATTTAATTTATTTAATTTATTTAATTATTTAATTTATTTAATTTATTTAATTTATTTAATTTATTTAATTTATTTAATTTATTTAATTTATTTAATTTATTTAATTTATTTAATTTATTTAATTTATTTAATTTATTTAATTTATTTAATTTATTTAATTTATTTAATTTATTTAATTTATTTAATTTATTTAATTTATTTAATTTATTTAATTTATTTAATTTATTTAATTTATTTAATTTATTTAATTTATTTAATTTATTTAATTTATTTAATTTATTTAATTTATTTAATTTATTTAATTTATTTAATTTATTTAATTTATTTAATTTATTTAATTTATTTAATTTATTTAATTTATTTAATTTATTTAATTTATTTAATTTATTTAATTTATTTAATTTATTTAATTTATTTAATTTATTTAATTTATTTAATTTATTTAATTTATTTAATTTTATTTAATTTATTTAATTTATTTAATTTATTTAATTTATTTAATTTATTTAATTTATTTAATTTATTTAATTTATTTAATTTATTTAATTTATTTAGTTTATTTAATTTATTTAATTTATTTAATTTATTTAGTTTATTTAATTTATTTAATTTATTTAATTTATTTAGTTTATTTAATTTATTTAATTTATTTAATTTATTTAATTTATTTAATTTATTTAATTTATTTAATTTATTTAATTTATTTAATTTATTTAATTTATTTAATTTATTTAATTTATTTAATTTATTTAATTTATTTAATTTATTTAATTTATTTAATTTATTTAATTTATTTAATTTATTTAATTTATTTAATTTATTTAATTTATTTAATTTATTTAATTTATTTAATTATTTAATTTATTTAATTTATTTAATTTATTTAATTTATTTAATTTATTTAATTTATTTAATTTATTTAATTTATTTAATTTATTTAATTTATTTAATTTATTTAATTTATTTAATTTATTTAATTTATTTAATTTATTTAATTTATTTAATTTATTTAATTTATTTAATTTATTTAATTTATTTAATTTATTTAATTTATTTAATTTATTTAATTTATTTAATTTATTTAATTTATTTAATTTATTTAATTTATTTAATTTATTTAATTTATTTAATTTATTTAATTTATTTAATTTATTTAATTTATTTAATTTATTTAATTTATTTTATTTATTTTATTTATTTAATTTATTTAATCTATTTAATTTATTTAATTTATTTAATTTATTTAATTTATTTAATTTATTTAATTTATTTAATTTATTTAATTTATTTAATTATTTAATTTATTTAATTTATTTAATTTATTTAATTTATTTAATTTATTTAATTTATTTAATTTATTTAATTTATTTAATTTATTTAATTTATTTAATTTATTTAATTTATTTAATTTATTTAATTTATTTAATTTATTTAATTTATTTAATTTATTTAATTTATTTAATTTATTTAATTTATTTAATTTATTTAATTTATTTAATTTATTTAATTTATTTAATTTATTTAATTTATTTAATTTATTTAATTTATTTAATTTATTTAATTTATTTAATTTATTTAATTTATTTAATTTATTTAATTTATTTAATTTATTTAATTTATTTAATTTATTTAATTTATTTAATTTATTTAATTTATTTAATTTATTTAATTTATTTAATTTATTTAATTTATTTAATTTATTTAATTTATTTAATTTATTTAATTTATTTAATTTATTTAATTTATTTAATTTATTTAATTTATTTAATTTATTTAATTTATTTAATTTATTTAATTTATTTAATTTATTTAATTTATTTAATTATTTAATTTATTTAATTTATTTAATTATTTAATTTATTTAATTTATTTAATTTATTTAATTTATTTAATTTATTTAATTTATTTAATTTATTTAATTTATTTAATTTATTTAATTTATTTAATTTATTTAATTTATTTAATTTATTTAATTTATTTAATTTATTTAATTTATTTAATTTATTTAATTTATTTAATTTATTTAATTTATTTAATTTATTTAATTTATTTAATTTATTTAATTTATTTAATTTATTTAATTTATTTAATTTATTTAATTTATTTAATTTATTTAGTTTATTTAATTTATTTAGTTTATTTAATTTATTTAGTTTATTTAATTTATTTAGTTTATTTAGTTTATTTAATTTATTGTAATTCTAGTTTGTGGGTTTAATTTTTATAATTTCTAATAAATTTCTTCATCACAACGACGAAAACCATTGAAAGTTTTAATTTTCTATTATGTCCCGAACGTCGAAATTTTTTTCCCACGCAAAGTGGCCAAGTGACTACTAGGATTTTTGGAGATTTCCAAAATCTCCCAAAATAATGCATTTCTTGAAGTTTATAATTACAAACGGTCCATTTTTACCTTTGTGTCTATAATCAAAGTTAAGAATCTTTTTATTCTAATACAGAAACCAAGAAATGTCGCCTACTTAAGATGAAATAAGAATACAAATTTTAAATTCAATGATTATTTCTTATTTTTTTGTTGTAATGTCGTTGTTTTCCTAGTGAAGTTAAAACAGGAGTATTAAAAATACAAAATTTTTAAATATTTCATAAAATAATACAAATCATTTTCGAGATCTTTTCGTATTTCCCGAAAAATGGTATTTGAAAAGTAAATTAACAAAAAACGGCCCAATTTTGTCTTTCAATCTCTAATCTCTATTAAAAATCTTGTACTTTTACTACAAAAAGCAAGATATCCTGTAATTTGATTTCAAATAAGAATAAAATGTGTGATTTCACTGATTAATTCGGATTTTGTGATATAAATATCTTGTCTTTCAAAGAAAGTTAGAATAGAAGTGTCGAAAACGCAGCAATCTTAATATGTCAAATTTTAATGGATTATACAAAAATTTATTTACTTCCTGATGTTCTCATATTAACAGATTTCTTTGAAGATTTTCGAAATGTGTCGCTAAACATATAAAGTTAGATCTCGCACAATACTTTACATCTCCCGGTTTAAGTAAGGATGCAATGTTACGATTCACAAAAGTTAAATTAGAATTCTAACTGATATTAACATGTTACATTTTTTTTTAAAAACAATAAAAATGGCCCATTATTGACTTTCAGTCTCTAATCTATGTATAACGTCTTGTAGTTCTCCTACAAAATCCAAGAAATCCATGTACATTGATTCCAAATTAGAACAAAATGTATGACTTCACTGATTATTTCGTATTTTGTGATTTAATCATCTTGTTTTTCTAGAAAAGCTGGTATAGGAGTATCGAAAATGTAGAATATTTAAATAATATACAAAATAATACCAATAATCTTAGAGATCATTTCGTATTTCCTTGAATAGTTAATTTCGGGATTGATATTGACACAAACGGCCCATTTTGGACTTTCCGACTTTAGTCTAAAGTTCTTCTTCCACAAAAACCAAGAAATGCAAGTAAATTTAGTCCAAATTAGCACAAAACTGCTAAATTTAGTGATTATTTCGTATTTTGTGCTGTAATTCTTTTGTTCTCCTAGAAAAGTTATTATAGAAATATCGAAAAGGAAGAAAAAGTTATTATCGAAATATCGAAAAGGCAGGATTTTTTAATATTATACCAAATAAAACAGATAATCTTAGAAATGTTCTCGTATTCCTCTGCGAAATAGGTTTCGGAAAGTAAATTAATACAAATGGCCCATTTTTGTCATTCAGTCTACAATCTAAGTTCAGAATCTTGAAGTTCTAATACAAAGACCAAGAAATGCGACCTAATTTAGTCGAAATAAGAACAAAAACTTTAAATTCAATGATTTTTTCCGTATTTAGAGTTGTAATTTCCTTATTTTCCAAGAGAACTTATAAAGAAGTATCAAAACTGCAAGGCTTTTGAATAATATACAAAATCATGCTCTCAATATTAGAGATCTATTCATATTTCAATGAGAAATGGGTTTTAGAATGTAAGTTAGTAAAAACGACCTATTTTGGACTTTCAATCTCTAATCTAAAGTAAATTGTATCCAGATTAGAAGAAAATGTCTATATTCAATGATTTCTTCATATTCTGTGCTGTAATCTCATTTTTATCCATTTTTAAGGGAAATACGAATATATTTCAGAGATAACAAGTTTTATTTAGGGTAACATATTAAAAAACCTGCATTTTCGATTCTTTTGTAACAAAAGTTATAACAACTTCTCCATTAAAATAAGGAAATACGAGAAAATCATCGAATTTAGGTGCTTTATGATTATTT
Source organism: Diaprepes abbreviatus (assembly GCA_034092305.1). Classification (NCBI taxonomy): domain Eukaryota; kingdom Metazoa; phylum Arthropoda; class Insecta; order Coleoptera; family Curculionidae; genus Diaprepes; species Diaprepes abbreviatus. The sequence goes on from JASJET010000482.1 coordinate 37,245, forward strand.
CGAAAGAATTAAGCTCCATTCTTGGTTTTCATAGTAGAAGTACTAAATCCTGAACTTAGATTATAGACAGAAAGTCAAAAAGTGCCATTTGTGGTAGCTACCATTCCGAGACATATTTTTCAGGGAAATACGGAAAGATCTTTAAGATAATTATTTTAATTTTCTAAAATATTTGAGAATTCTGCATTTTCGATACTTCTGTAATAATCTTTCTAGGAAAACAAAGGCAATTACAGCTCAGAATTGGAAATAATCATTGAATTCACGTATTTGATTCTAATTTGAACTTATTTTCCATACATTTCTTGGATTTTGAAGTAGAAGTGCAAGATTCTGAACTTAGATTATAGGCAGAAAATCAAAAATGGACCATTTATGTAAATCAACTTCCCAAAATTTATTTTTCAGGAAAATACGATATTATCTCGGAGATTATTGGTTTAGTCTTATAAGAAATTTAAGAATCTTGCACAATCGATATTTCCAGTGGTTTTAGAGATCTTTTCGTATTTCCCTGAAAAATAAGTTTCCGGATATAAATTATCACACATGGCCCATTTTCGGCTTTAATTCTCCAATCTAAGTTTGCAATCTTTTACTTCTCATAAAAATCCAAGAATTGCTAGTAAGTGGAGTTTAAATTAGAGCCAAACATCTAAATTCAATTATTATTTCGTAAATTATTTTACAAAATTAGACCTGTAATTACAGAGATCTTTCCGTATTTTCCTGAAAAATTAGTTTCCGGATGTAAATTATCACAATTAGCCAATTTTCGAATTTCATTCTCCAATCTAAGTTTGGAATCTTGTACTTCTCATATAAAATCCAAGAAATGCTAGTAAGTTAAGTTTAAATTTGAGCCAAACGGCTAAATTCAATGATTATTTCGTATTTCCATATTTTCCTAGTGATGTTATAACGAAAGAATCGAAAATGGGGATTTTTTTAGAATACTACTCTTAATAAATCAAATATTCTTGGAGATATTTTCGTATTTCCCTTAAAAATGGATTACAAGGAGATTACGATACAATATACGATGAAATCATAGAATTTAGATTTTTTGTTCCAATTTGAGCTTAATTTACCCTAAACTATTGACTAAATGGGTCGTTCTTTTTATCTTAGGCTCCAAAAGCCATTTTTTAGGGAAATATAAATAGATCTCTAAGATAAATAGAATTTTTTTGCATGAAATCTTACATTTTTCATACTTCTTTAATACGTTGTATTGGAAAACTCAATATACTTGCATTTCTTGAAAATGCAGGATTAATTAAATATTATAGAAAAAAATAATAATAATCTTATAGTTCCTTCTGTATTTCCTTGAAAAATAAATTTCGGGATGTAAATTAACCCAAATGGTCCATTTTGAGCTCTCTATCTCTGATCTCAGTTCACAATCTTGTACTTCTACTACAAAAACCAAGAAATGTAAGTATATTGAGTTTTCCAAGACAACGTATAAAGAAGTATCAAAAATGCAAGAGTTCATGCAAAATAATACTACTAATCTTCGAGATCTATTCATATTTCCCTAAAAAATGAGTTTTGAAGCGTAAGTTAATAAAAACGACCCATTTAGTCTAAATTGAGCTCAAATTAGAACGAAAAGTCTAAATTCAATGATTCCTTCGTATTTTGTGCCGTAATCTCCTTGTATTCCATTTTTAAGGCAAATACGAAAATTACTCCAAGCATATTAATTTTATTTAGAGTAGTATTCTAAAAATCCTCCATTTTCGATTCATTCGTTATAATATCTCTAGGAAAATATGGAAATTCGAAATATCCTTTGAATTTAGATGTTTGGCTCTAATTTAAACTCAACTTACCAGCATTTCTTGGATTTTATATGAGAAGTACAAGATTCCAAACTTAGATTGGAGAAGGAGATCCGAAGATGGGCTATTTGTAATAATTTACACCCGGAAACTTATTTTTCAGGGAAATACGGAAAGATCTCTAAAATTCCTGGTCTAATTTTGCAAAATAATTTAGAATCCTTCATTATCAATACTTCTTACTAACTTTTCTGGGAAAACAAGGGAATTACAGTACAAGATGGAAAATATTCTATGAAATCAAAAATTTTGTTCAAATCTTGATTCAGTTCATTTGCATTACTTGTGTTTTGTAAGAGAAGTACAAGACTCTGGAATTAGATTAGAGACGGAAAGACGAAAATAGGCTAATTTTGTTAATTTACTCCCCAAAACTGATTGATTCAGAGAATTAGAGAATATGTCTAAAATTATTGGCTTAATTGTATAAGATATTTATAAATTCTTCATTTTCAGTAGATATTCGCTATCTATATTCCCATCCCATGGATGTATAATATTTCCATTTAAAAAAAGTGCATTTCTGTACAGTTTTTAACAAAAATATCCTTCTAAAAACGCCCAATCCTTTATTTAGTTTAATGTCCGTGTCCAATGAGGCGGGTGATATTCAATATCCAACGGGTTGATATGGAGGGTCTTCTACGTAGGTTCTGACCGGTGCGCCAAGAAACACGGCAATTTTTCCAACATCTATTTACTTTTATTTCATATAATATTTAAAAGTCATGAATTTTTGGTCCTCCTCTTGTAACTTTACTAGGAAAATAAAGAAATTGCAGCAATAAGAAAGAAATAATCATTGAATTTAAAATTTTTGTTCGTATTTCTTCTAAACTATGTGGCCCTTCTTGGTTTTAATATTAGAATTACAAGTGTCTGATCTTAGATTATAGACAGAAAGTCAAAAATGGACCGTTTGTATTAATATACTTCAAGAAATGTTCTTTTTTGGGAAGTTTTGTAAATCTCGGCACATTTTTGAATTTCTCCGAAAGTAGTGTAAGATTTGACTTCTAGAACACCCTCAGGCTATATATTAATTTACAAATAATGGTAATTATTATTCAATGTGTGTATCAAATTAAGGTCTAAATTGTCAGTTAGATTTATTGCGGAACTGTAAGTATGTGTTATGTGTGTAACAAGTTGTTGTTATACAGGGTGATATAAAAAAGCTAGTACATGAAATTAATTACTGGTCGAGAACTCCGCGTGTGGGGTGGCTTGGATTTTGTAAGAAAAGTACTAGATTCTGGAACTAGATTAGACACAGAAAGACGAAAATAGGCTAATTTTGTTAATTTACTCAACAAAACTGATTGATGCGGAGAAGAACGAGAATATGTCTAAGATTATTTTCTTAATTTCATAGGATATTTATAAATTCTTCATTTTCAGTAGATACTCGCTATCTATATTACCATCCCATGGATGAATAATATTTCCATTTAAAAAAATTATATTTCTGTACAGTTTTTAACAAAGATATCCTTCTAAAAACGTCTAATCCTTTATTTAGTTTAATGTCCGTGTCCAATGAGGCGGGTAATTTTCAATATTCAAGGAATTGATATGGAGGGTCCTCTAGGTAGGTTCCGACCGGCGCGCCAAGAAACACGGCAATTCTTCCAACATCTTAAATAAATTAAATAAATTAAATAAATTATATAAATTAAATAAATTAAATAAATTAAATAAATTAAATAAATTAAATAAATTAAATAAATTAAATAAATTAAATAAATTAAATAAATTAAATAAATTAAATAAATTAAATAAATTAAATAAATTAAATAAATTAAATAAATTAAATAAATTAAATAAATTAAATAAATTAAATAAATTAAATAAATTAAATAAATTAAATAAATTAAATAAATTAAATAAATTAAATAAATTAAATAAATTAAATAAATTAAATAAATTAAATAAATTAAATAAATTAAATAAATTAAATAAATTAAATAAATTAAATAAATTAAATAAATTAAATAAATTAAATAAATTAAATAAATTAAATAAATTAAATAAATTAAATAAATTAAATAAATTAAATAAATTAAATAAATTAAATAAATTAAATAAATTAAATAAATTAAATAAATTAAATAAATTAAATAAATTAAATAAATTAAATAAATTAAATAAATTAAATAAATTAAATAAATTAAATAAATTAAATAAATTAAATAAATTAAATAAAATAAATAAATTAAATAAATTAAATAAATTAAATAAATTAAATAAATTAAATAAAATAAATAAATTAAATAAATTAAATAAATTAAATAAATTAAATAAATTAAATAAATTAAATAAATTAAATAAATTAAATAAATTAAATAAATTAAATAAATTAAATAAAATAAATAAAATAAATAAATTAAATTAATTAAATAAATTAAATTAATTAAATAAATTAAATAAATTAAATTAATTAAATTAATTAAATTAATTAAATAAATTAAATTAATTAAATTAATTAAATTAATTAAATTAATTAAATAAATTAAATTAATTAAATTAATTAAATAAATTAAATTAATTAAATTAATTAAATTAATTAAATTAATTAAATTAATTAAATTAATTAAATTAATTAAATTAATTAAATTAATTAAATTAATTAAATTAATTAAATTAATTAAATTAATTAAATTAATTAAATTAATTAAATTAATTAAATTAATTAAATTAATTAAATTAATTAAATTAATTAAATTAATTAAATTAATTAAATTAATTAAATTAATTAAATTAATTAAATTAATTAAATTAATTAAATTAATTAAATTAATTAAATTAATTAAATTAATTAAATTAATTAAATTAATTAAATTAATTAAATTAATTAAATTAATTAAATTAATTAAATTAATTAAATTAATTAAATTAATTAAATTAATTAAATTAATTAAATTAATTAAATTAATTAAATTAATTAAATTAATTAAATTAATTAAATTAATTAAATTAATTAAATTAATTAAATTAATTAAATTAATTAAATTAATTAAATTAATTAAATTAATTAAATTAATTAAATTAATTAAATTAATTAAATTAATTAAATTAATTAAATTAATTAAATTAATTAAATTAATTAAATTAATTAAATTAATTAAATTAATTAAATTAATTAAATTAATTAAATTAATTAAATTAATTAAATTAATTAAATTAATTAAATTAATTAAATTAATTAAATTAATTAAATTAATTAAATTAATTAAATTAATTAAATTAATTAAATTAATTAAATTAATTAAATTAATTAAATTAATTAAATTAATTAAATTAATTAAATTAATTAAATTAATTAAATTAATTAAATTAATTAAATTAATTAAATTAATTAAATTAATTAAATTAATTAAATTAATTAAATTAATTAAATTAATTAAATTAATTAAATTAATTAAATTAATTAAATTAATTAAATTAATTAAATTAATTAAATTAATTAAATTAATTAAATTAATTAAATTAATTAAATTAATTAAATTAATTAAATTAATTAAATTAATTAAATTAATTAAATTAATTAAATTAATTAAATTAATTAAATTAATTAAATTAATTAAATTAATTAAATTAATTAAATTAATTAAATAAATTAAATTAATTAAATTAATTAAATTAATTAAATTAATTAAATTAATTAAATAAATTAAATTAATTAAATTAATTAAATAAATTAAATTAATTAAATTAATTAAATAAATTAAATTAATTAAATTAATTAAATAAATTAAATAAATTAAATTAATTAAATTAATTAAATAAATTAAATAAATTAAATAAATTAAATTAATTAAATTAATTAAATTAATTAAATTAATTAAATTAATTAAATTAATTAAATTAATTAAATTAATTAAATTAATTAAATTAATTAAATTAATTAAATAAATTAAATTAATTAAATTAATTAAATAAATTAAATAAATTAAATAAATTAAATTAATTAAATAAATTAAATAAATTAAATTAATTAAATAAATTAAATAAATTAAATAAATTAAATAAATTAAATAAATTAAATAAATTAAATAAATTAAATAAATTAAATAAATTAAATAAATTAAATAAATTAAATAAATTAAATAAATTAAATAAATTAAATAAATTAAATAAATTAAATAAATTAAATTAATTAAATAAATTAAATAAATTAAATAAATTAAATTAATTAAATTAATTAAATTAATTAAATAAATTAAATTAATTAAATTAATTAAATAAATTAAATAAATTAATTAAATAAATTAAATAAATTAAATAAATTAAATAAATTAAATAAATTAAATAAATTAAATAAATTAAATAAATTAAATAAATTAAATAAATTAAATAAATTAAATAAATTAAATTAATTAAATAAATTAATAAATTAAATAAATTAAATAAATTAAATAAATTAAATTAATTAAATAAATTAAATAAATTAAATTAATTAAATAAATTAAATTAATTAAATAAATTAAATAAATTAAATTAATTAAATAAATTAAATTAATTAAATAAATTAAATAAATTAAATAAATTAAATAAATTAAATAAATTAAATAAATTAAATAAATTAAATAAATTAAATAAATTAAATTAATTAAATTAATTAAATAAATTAAATTAATTAAATAAATTAAATTAATTAAATTAATTAAATAAATTAAATTAATTAAATTAATTAAGTAAATTAAATAAATTAAATAAATTAAATAAATTAAATAAATTAAATAAATTAAATAAATTAAATAAATTAAATAAATTAAATAAATTAAATAAATTAAATAAATTAAATAAATTAAATAAATTAAATAAATTAAATAAATTAAATAAATTAAATAAATTAAATAAATTAGATAAATTAAATAAATTAAATAAATTAAATAAATTAAATAAATTAAATAAATTAAATAAATTAAATAAATTAAATAAATTAAATAAATTAAATAAATTAAATAAATTAAATAAATTAAATAAATTAAATAAATTAAATAAATTAAATAAATTAAATAAATTAAATAAATTAAATAAATTAAATAAATTAAATAAATTAAATAAATTAAATAAATTAAATAAATTAAATAAATTAAATAAATTAAATAAATTAAATAAATTAAATAAATTAAATAAATTAAATAAATTAAATAAATTAAATAAATTAAATAAATTAAATAAATTAAATAAATTAAATAAATTAAATAAATTAAATAAATTAAATAAATTAAATAAATTAAATAAATTAAATAAATTAAATAAATTAAATAAATTAAATAAATTAAATAAATTAAATAAATTAAATAAATTAAATAAATTAAATAAATTAAATAAATTAAATAAATTAAATAAATTAAATAAATTAAATAAATTAAATAAATTAAATAAATTAAATAAATTAAATAAATTAAATAAATTAAATAAATTAAATAAATTAAATAAATTAAATAAATTAAATAAATTAAATCAATTAAATAAATTAAATAAATTAAATAAATTAAATAAATTAAATAAATTAAATCAATTAAATAAATTAAATAAATTAAATCAATTAAATCAATTAAATAAATTAAATCAATTAAATCAATTAAATCAATTAAATAAATTAAATCAATTAAATCAATTAAATAAATTAAATAAATTAAATAAATTAAATAAATTAAATAAATTAAATAAATTAAATAAATTAAATAAATTAAATAAATTAAATAAATTAAATAAATTAAATAAATTAAATAAATTAAATAAATTAAATAAATTAAATAAATTAAATAAATTAAATAAATTAAATAAATTAAATAAATTAAATAAATTAAATAAATTAAATAAATTAAATAAATTAAATAAATTAAATAAATTAAATAAATTAAATAAATTAAATAAATTAAATAAATTAAATAAATTAAATAAATTAAATAAATTAAATAAATTAAATAAATTAAATAAATTAAATAAATTAAATAAATTAAATAAATTAAATAAATTAAATAAATTAAATAAATTAAATAAATTAAATAAATTAAATAAATTAAATAAATTAAATAAATTAAATAAATTAAATAAATTAAATAAATTAAATAAATTAAATATTTTAAATAAATTAAATATATTAAAAACATTAAATAAATTTATTTAATTTAATATATTTAATTTATTAATTTTTTTAATTTATTAATTTATTTAATTTATTTTATTTAATTTATTTAATTTATTTAATTTATTTAATTTATTTAATTTATTTAATTTATTTAATTGATTTAATTTATTTAATTTATTTAATTTATTTAAATTATTTAATTTATTTAATTTATTTAATTTATTTAATTTATTTAATTTATTTAATTTATTTAATTTATTTAATTGATTTAATTGATTTAATTGATTTAATTGATTTAATTGATTTAATTTATTTAATTTATTTAATTGATTTAATTTATTTAATTTATTTAATTTATTTAATTTATTTAATTGATTTAATTTATTTAATTTATTTAATTGATTTAATTTATTTAATTTATTTAATTTATTTAATTTATTTAATTTATTTAATTGATTTAATTTATTTAATTTATTTAATTGATTTAATTTTTTTAATTGATTTAATTTATTTAATTTATTTAATTGATTTAATTGATTTAATTTATTTAATTGATTTAATTGATTTAATTGATTTAATTTATTTAATTGATTTAATTGATTTAATTTATTTAATTTATTTAATTGATTTAATTTATTTAATTTATTTAATTGATTTAATTTATTTAATTTATTTAATTGATTTAATTTATTTAATTTATTTAATTGATTTAATTTATTTAATTGATTTAATTGATTTAATTTATTTAATTGATTTAATTGATTTAATTTATTTAATTGATTTAATTGATTTAATTTATTTAATTGATTTAATTGATTTAATTTATTTAATTGATTTAATTGATTTAATTTATTTAATTGATTTAATTGATTTAATTTATTTAATTGATTTAATTGATTTAATTTATTTAATTGATTTAATTTATTTAATTTATTTAATTGATTTAATTTATTTAATTTATTTAATTGATTTAATTTATTTAATTTATTTAATTTATTTAATTTATTTAATTTATTTAATTTATTTAATTTATTTAATTTATTTAATTTATTTAATTTATTTAATTTATTTAATTTATTTAATTTATTTAATTTATTTAATTTATTTAATTTATTTAATTTATTTAATTATTTAATTTATTTAATTTATTTAATTTATTTAATTTATTTAATTTATTTAATTTATTTAATTTATTTAATTTATTTAATTTATTTAATTTATTTAATTTATTTAATTTATTTAATTTATTTAATTTATTTAATTTATTTAATTTATTTAATTTATTTAATTTATTTAATTTATTTAATTTATTTAATTTATTTAATTTATTTAATTTATTTAATTTATTTAATTTATTTAATTTATTTAATTTATTTAATTTATTTAATTTATTTAATTTATTTAATTTATTTAATTTATTTAATTTATTTAATTTATTTAATTTATTTAATTTATTTAATTTATTTAATTTATTTAATTTATTTAATTTATTTAATTTATTTAATTTATTTATTTTATTTAATTTATTTAATTTATTTAATTTATTTAATTTATTTAATTTATTTAATTTATTTAATTTATTTAATTTATTTAATTTATTTAATTTATTTAATTTATTTAATTTATTTAATTTATTTAATTTATTTAATTTATTTAATTTATTTAATTTATTTAATTTATTTAATTTATTTAATTTATTTAATTTATTTAATTTATTTAATTTATTTAATTTATTTAATTTATTTAATTTATTTAATTTATTTAATTTATTTAATTTATTTAATTTATTTAATTTATTTAATTTATTTAATTTATTTAATTTATTTAATTTATTTAATTTATTTAATTTATTTAATTTATTTAATTTATTTAATTTATTTAATTTATTTAATTTATTTAATTTATTTAATTTATTTAATTTATTTAATTTATTTAATTTATTTAATTTATTTAATTTATTTAATTTATTTAATTTATTTAATTTATTTAATTTATTTAATTTATTTAATTTATTTAATTTATTTAATTTATTTAATTTATTTAATTTATTTAATTTATTTAATTTATTTAATTTATTTAATTTATTTAATTTATTTAATTTATTTAATTTATTTAATTTATTTAATTTATTTAATTTATTTAATTTATTTAATTTATTTAATTTATTTAATTTATTTAATTTATTTAATTTATTTAATTTATTTAATTTATTTAATTTATTTAATTTATTTAATTTATTTAATTTATTTAATTTATTTAATTTATTTAATTTATTTAATTTATTTAATTTATTTAATTTATTTAATTTATTTAATTTATTTAATTTATTTAATTTATTTAATTTATTTAATTTATTTAATTTATTTAATTTATTTAATTTATTTAATTTATTTAATTTATTTAATTTATTTAATTTATTTAATTTATTTAATTTATTTAATTTATTTAATTTATTTAATTTATTTAATTTATTTAATTTATTTAATTTATTTAATTTATTTAATTTATTTAATTTATTTAATTTATTTAATTTATTTAATTTATTTAATTTATTTAATTTATTTAATTTATTTAATTTATTTAATTTATTTAATTTATTTAATTTATTTAATTTATTTAATTTATTTAATTTATTTAATTTATTTAATTTATTTAATTTATTTAATTTATTTAATTTATTTAATTTATTTAATTTATTTAATTTATTTAATTTATTTAATTTATTTAATTTATTTAATTTATTTAATTTATTTAATTTATTTAATTTATTTAATTTATTTAATTTATTTAATTTATTTAATTTATTTAATTTATTTAATTTATTTAATTTATTTAATTTATTTAATTTATTTAATTTATTTAATTTATTTAATTTATTTAATTTATTTAATTTATTTAATTTATTTAATTTATTTAATTTATTTAATTTATTTAATTTATTTAATTTATTTAATTTATTTAATTTATTTAATTTATTTAATTTATTTAATTTATTTAATTTATTTAATTTATTTAATTTATTTAATTTATTTAATTTATTTAATTTATTTAATTTATTTAATTTATTTAATTTATTTAATTTATTTAATTTACTTAATTTATTTAATTTATTTAATTTATTTAATTTATTTAATTTATTTAATTTATTTAATTTATTTAATTTATTTAATTTATTTAATTTATTTAATTTATTGTAATTCTAGTTTGTGGGTTTAATTTTTATAATTTCTAATAAATTTCTTCATCACAACGACGAAAACCATTGAAAGTTTTAATTTTCTATTATGTCCCGAACGTCGAAATTTTTTTCCCACGCAAAGTGGCCAAGTGACTACTAGGATTTTTGGAGATTTCCAAAATCTCCCAAAATAATGCATTTTCTTGAAGTATATAATTACAAACGGTCCATTTTTACCTTTGTGTCTATAATCAAAGTTAAGAATCTTTTTATTCTAATACAGAAACCAAGAAATGTCGCCTACTTAAGATGAAATAAGAATACAAATTTTAAATTCAATGATTATTTCTTATTTTTTTGTTGTAATGTCGTTGTTTTCCTAGTGAAGTTAAAACAGGAGTATTAAAAATACAAAATTTTTAAATATTACATAAAATAATACAAATCATTTTCGAGATCTTTTCGTATTTCCCCGAAAAATGGTTTTTGAAAAGTAAATTAACAAAAACGGCCCAATTTTGTCTTTCAATCTCTAATCTCTATTAAAAATCTTGTACTTTTACTACAAAAAGCAAGATATCCTGTAATTTGATTTCAAATAAGAACAAAATGTGTGATTTCACTGATTAATTCGGATTTTGTGATATAAATATCTTGTTTTTCAAAGAAAGTTAGAATAGAAGTGTCGAAAACGCAGCAATCTTAATATGTCAAATTTTAATTGATTATACAAAAATTTATTTACTTCCTGATGTTCTCATATTAACAGATTTCTTTGAAGATTTTCGAAATGTGTCGCTAAACATATAAAATTAGATCTCGCACAATACTTTACATCTCCCGGTTTAAGTAAGGATGCAATATTACTATTCACAAAAGTTAAATTAGAATTCTAACTGATATTAACATGTTACATTTTTTTAAAAACAATAAAAATGGCCCATTATTGACTTTCAGTCTCTAATCTATGTATAACGTCTTGTAGTTCTCCTACAAAATCCAAGAAATCCATGTACATTGATTCCAAATTAGAACAAAATGTATGACTTCACTGATTATTTCGTATTTTGTGATTTAATCATCTTGTTTTTCTAGAAAAGCTGGTATAGGAGTATCGAAAATGTAGAATATTTAAATAATATACAAAATAATACCAATAATCTTAGAGATCATTTCGTATTTCCTTGAATAGTTAATTTCGGGATTGATATTGACACAAACGGCCCATTTTGGACTTTCCGACTTTAGTCTAAAGTTCTTCTTCCACAAAAACCAAGAAATGCAAGTAAATTTAGTCCAAATTAGCACAAAACTGCTAAATTTAGTGATTATTTCGTATTTTGTGCTGTAATTCTTTTGTTCTCCTAGAAAAGTTATTATAGAAATATCGAAAAGGAAGAAAAAGTTATTATCGAAATATCGAAAAGGCAGGATTTTTTAATATTATACCAAATAAAACAGATAATCTTAGAAATGTTCTCGTATTCCTCTGCGAAATAGGTTTCGGAAAGTAAATTAATACAAATGGCCCATTTTTGTCATTCAGTCTACAATCTAAGTTCAGAATCTTGAAGTTCTAATACAAAGACCAAGAAATGCGACCTAATTTAGTCGAAATAAGAACAAAAACTTTAAATTCAATGATTTTTTCCGTATTTAGAGTTGTAATTTCCTTATTTTCCAAGAGAACTTATAAAGAAGTATCAAAACTGCAAGGCTTTTGAATAATATACAAAATCATGCTCTCAATATTAGAGATCTATTCATATTTCAATGAGAAATGGGTTTTAGAATGTAAGTTAGTAAAAACGACCTATATTGGACTTTCAATCTCTAATCTAAAGTAAATTGTATCCAGATTAGAACAAAATATCTATATTCAATGATTTCTTCATATTCTGTGCTGTAATCTCATTTTTATCCATTTTTAAGGGAAATACGAATATATTTCAGAGATAACAAGTTTTATTTAGGGTAACATATTAAAAAACCTGCATTTTCGATTCTTTTGTAACAAAAGTTATAACAACTTCTCCATTAAAATAAGGAAATACGAGAAAATCATCGAATTTAGGTGCTTTATGATTATTTCGAAAGAATTAAGCTCCATTCTTGGTTTTCATAGTAGAAGTACTAAATCCTGAACTTAGATTATAGACAGAAAGTCAAAAAGTGCCATTTGTGGTAGCTACCATTCCGAGACATATTTTTCAGGGAAATACGGAAAGATCTTTAAGATAATTATTTTAATTTTCTAAAATATTTGAGAATTCTGAATTTTCGATACTTCTGTAATAATCTTTCTAGGAAAACAAAGGCAATTACAGCTCAGAATTGGAAATAATCATTGAATTCACGTATTTGCTTCTAATTTGAACTTATTTTCCATACATTTCTTGGATTTTGAAGTAGAAGTGCAAGATTCTGAACTTAGATTATAGGCAGAAAATCAAAAATGGACCATTTATGTAAATCAACTTCCCAAAATTTATTTTTCAGGAAAATACGATATTATCTCGGAGATTATTGGTTTAGTCTTATAAGAAATTTAAGAATCTTGCACAATCGATATTTCCAGTGGTTTTAGAGATCTTTTCGTATTTCCCTGAAAAATAAGTTTCCGGATGTAAATTATCACACATGGCCCATTTTCGGCTTTAATTCTCCAATCTAAGTTTGCAATCTTTTACTTCTCATAAAAATCCAAGAATTGCTAGTAAGTGGAGTTTAAATTAGAGCCAAACATCTAATTCAATTATTATTTCGTAATTTATTTTACAAAATTAGACCTGTAATTACAGAGATCTTTCCGTATTTTCCTGAAAAATTAGTTTCCGGATGTAAATTATCACAATTAGCCAATTTTCGAATTTCATTCTCCAATCTAAGTTTGGAATCTTGTACTTCTCATATAAAATCCAAGAAATGCTAGTAAGTTAAGTTTAAATTTGAGCCAAACGGCTAAATTCAATGATTATTTCGTATTTCCATATTTTCCTAGTGATGTTATAACGAAAGAATCGAAAATGGGGATTTTTTAGAATACTACTCTTAATAAATCAAATATTCTTGGAGATATTTTCGTATTTCCCTTAAAAATGGATTACAAGGAGATTACGATACAATATACGATGAAATCATAGAATTTAGATTTTTTGTTCCAATTTGAGCTTAATTTACCCTAAACTATTGACTAAATGGGTCGTTCTTTTTATCTTAGGCTCCAAAAGCCATTTTTTAGGGAAATATAAATAGATCTCTAAGATAAATAGAATTTTTTTGCATGAAATCTTACATTTTTCATACTTCTTTAATACGTTGTATTGGAAAACTCAATATACTTGCATTTCTTGAAAATGCAGGATTAATTAAATATTATAGAAAAAAATAATAATAATCTTATAGTTCCTTCTGTATTTCCTTGAAAAATAAATTTCGGGATGTAAATTAACCCAAATGGTCCATTTTGAGCTCTCTATCTCTGATCTCAGTTCACAATCTTGTACTTCTACTACAAAAACCAAGAAATGTAAGTATATTGAGTTTTCCAAGACAACGTATAAAGAAGTATCAAAAATGCAAGAGTTCATGCAAAATAATACTACTAATCTTCGAGATCTATTCATATTTCCCTAAAAAATGAGTTTTGAAGCGTAAGTTAATAAAAACGACCCATTTAGTCTAAATTGAGCTCAAATTAGAACGAAAAGTCTAAATTCAATGATTCCTTCGTATTTTGTGCCGTAATCTCCTTGTATTCCATTTTTAAGGCAAATACGAAAATTACTCCAAGCATATTAATTTTATTTAGAGTAGTATTCTAAAAATCCTCCATTTTCGATTCATTCGTTATAATATCTCTAGGAAAATATGGAAATTCGAAATATCCTTTGAATTTAGATGTTTGGCTCTAATTTAAACTCAACTTACCAGCATTTCTTGGATTTTATATGAGAAGTACAAGATTCCAAACTTAGATTGGAGAAGGAGATCCGAAGATGGGCTATTTGTAGTAATTTACACCCGGAAACTTATTTTTCAGGGAAATACAGAAAGATCTCTAAAATTCCTGGTCTAATTTTGCAAAATAATTTAGAATCCTTCATTATCAATACTTCTTACTAACTTTTCTGGGAAAACAAGGGAATTACAGTACAAGATGGAAAATATTCTATGAAATCAAAAATTTTGTTCAAATCTTGATTCAGTTCATTTGCATTACTTGTGTTTTGTAAGAGAAGTACAAGACTCTGGAATTAGATTAGAGACGGAAAGACGAAAATAGGCTAATTTTGTTAATTTACTCCCCAAAACTGATTGATTCAGAGAATTAGAGAATATGTCTAAAATTATTGGCTTAATTGTATAAGATATTTATAAATTCTTCATTTTCAGTAGATATTCGCTATCTATATTCCCATCCCATGGATGTATAATATTTCCATTTAAAAAAATTGCATTTCTGTACAGTTTTTAACAAAAATATCCTTCTAAAAACGCCCAATCCTTTATTTAGTTTAATGTCCGTGTCCAATGAGGCAGGTGATATTCAATATCCAACGGGTTGATATGGAGGGTCTTCTACGTAGGTTCTGACCGGTGCGCCAAGAAACACGGCAATTTTTCCAACATCTATTTACTTTTATTTCATATAATATTTAAAAGTCATGAATTTTTGGTCCTCCTCTTGTAACTTTACTAGGAAAACAAAGAAATTGCAGCAATAAGAAAGAAATAATCATTGAATTTAAAATTTTTGTTCGTATTTCTTCTAAACTATGTGGCCCTTCTTGGTTTTAATATTAGAATTACAAGTGTCTGATCTTAGATTATAGACAGAAAGTCAAAAATGGACCGTTTGTATTAATATACTTCAAGAAATGTTCTTTTTTGGGAAGTTTTGTAAATCTCGGCACATTTTTGAATTTCTCCGAAAGTAGTGTAAGATTTGACTTCTAGAACACCCTCAGGCTATATATTAATTTACAAATAATGGTAATTATTATTCAATGTGTGTATCAAATTAAGGTCTAAATTGTCAGTTAGATTTATTGCGGAACTGTAAGTATGTGTTATGTGTGTAACAAGTTGTTGTTATACAGGGTGATATAAAAAAGCTAGTACATGAAATTAATTACTGGTCGAGAACTACGCGTGTGGGGTGGCTTGGATTTTGTAAGAAAAGTACTAGATTCTGGAAGTAGATTAGACACAGAAAGACGAAAATAGGCTAATTTTGTTAATTTACTCAACAAAACTGATTGATGCGGAGAAGAACGAGAATATGTCTAAGATTATTTTCTTAATTTCATAGGATATTTATAAATTCTTCATTTTCAGTAGATACTCGCTATCTATATTACCATCCCATTAATGAATAATATTTCTATTTAAAAAAATTATATTTCTGTACAGTTTTTAACAAAGATATCCTTCTAAAAACGTCTAATCCTTTATTTAGTTTAATGTCCGTGTCCAATGAGGCGGGTAATTTTCAATATTCAAGGAATTGATATGGAGGGTCCTCTAGGAAGGTTCCGACCGGCGCGCCAAGAAACACGGCAATTCTTCCAACATCTTAAATAAATTAAATAAATTAAATAAATGAAATAAATTAAATAAATTAAATAAATTAAATAAATTAAATAAATTAAATAAATTAAATAAATTAAATAAATTAAATAAATTAAATAAATTAAATAAATTAAATAAATTAAATAAATTAAATAAATTAAATAAATTAAATAAATTAAATAAATTACATAAATTAAATAAATTACATAAATTAAATAAATTACATAAATTAAATAAATTACATAAATTAAATAAATTACATAAATTAAATAAATTACATAAATTAAATAAATTACATAAATTAAATAAATTACATAAATTAAATAAATTACATAAATTAAATAAATTACATAAATTAAATAAATTACATAAATTAAATAAATTAAATAAATTAAATAAATTAAATAAATTAAATAAATTAAATAAATTAAATAAATTAAATAAATTAAATAAATTAAATAAATTAAATAAATTAAATAAATTAAATAAATTAAATAAATTAAATAAATTAAATAAATTAAATAAATTAAATAAATTAAATAAATTAAATAAATTAAATAAATTAAATAAATTAAATAAATTAAATAAATTAAATAAATTAAATAAATTAAATAAATTAAATAAATTAAATAAATTAAATAAATTAAATAAATTAAATAAATTAAATAAATTAAATAAATTAAATAAATTAAATAAATTAAATAAATTAAATAAATTAAATAAATTAAATAAATTAAATAAATTAAATAAATTAAATAAATTAAATAAATTAAATAAATTAAATAAATTAAATAAATTAAATAAATTAAATAAATTAAATAAATTAAATAAATTAAATAAATTAAATAAATTAAATAAATTAAATAAATTAAATAAATTAAATAAATTAAATAAATTAAATAAATTAAATAAATTAAATAAATTAAATAAATTAAATAAATTAAATAAATTAAATAAATTAAATAAATTAAATAAATTAAATAAATTAAATAAATTAAATAAATTAAATAAATTAAATAAATTAAATAAATTAAATAAATTAAATAAATTAAATAAATTAAATAAATTAAATAAATTAAATAAATTAAATAAATTAAATAAATTAAATAAATTAAATAAATTAAATAAATTAAATAAATTAAATAAATTAAATAAATTAAATAAATTAAATAAATTAAATAAATTAAATAAATTAAATAAATTAAATAAATTAAATAAATTAAATAAATTAAATAAATTAAATAAATTAAATAAATTAAATAAATTAAATAAATTAAATAAATTAAATAAATTAAATAAATTAAATAAATTAAATAAATTAAATAAATTAAATAAATTAAATAAATTAAATAAATTAAATAAATTAAATAAATTAAATAAATTAAATAAATTAAATAAATTAAATAAATTAAATAAATTAAATAAATTAAATAAATTAAATAAATTAAATAAATTAAATAAATTAAATAAATTAAATAAATTAAATAAATTAAATAAATTAAATAAATTAAATAAATTAAATAAATTAAATAAATTAAATAAATTAAATAAATTAAATAAATTAAATAAATTAAATAAATCAAATAAATTAAATAAATTAAATAAATTAAATAAATTAAATAAATTAAATAAATTAAATAAATTAAATAAATTAAATAAATTAAATAAATTAAATAAATTAAATAAATTAAATAAATTAAATAAATTAAATAAATTAAATAAATTAAATAAATTAAATAAATTAAATAAATTAAATAAATTAAATAAATTAAATAAATTAAATAAATTAAATAAATTAAATAAATTAAATAAATTAAATAAATTAAATAAATTAAATAAATTAAATAAATTAAATAAATTAAATAAATTAAATAAATTAAATAAATTAAATAAATTAAATAAATTAAATAAATTAAATAAATTAAATAAATTAAATAAATTAAATAAATTAAATAAATTAAATAAATTAAATAAATTAAATAAATTAAATAAATTAAATAAATTAAATTAATTAAATAAATTAAATAAATTAAATTAATTAAATGAATTAAATAAATTAAATTAATTAAATAAATTAAATAAATTAAATAAATTAAATAAATTAAATAAATTAAATAAATTAAATAAATTAAATAAATTAAATAAATTAAATAAATTAAATAAATTAAATAAAGTAAATAAATTAAATAAAGTAAATAAATTAAATAAATTAAATAAATTAAATAAATTAAATAAATTATTTTAATTAAATAAATTAAATAAATTAAATAAATTAAATAAATTAAATAAATTAAATAAATTAAATAAATTAAATAAATTAAATAAATTAAATAAATTAAATAAATTAAATAAATTAAATAAATTAAATAAATTAAATAAATTAAATAAATTAAATAAATTAAATAAATTAAATAAATTAAATAAATTAAATAAATTAAATAAATTAAATAAATTAAATAAATTAAATAAATTAAATAAATTAAATAAATTAAATAAATTAAATAAATTAAATAAATTAAATAAATTAAATAAATTAAATAAATTAAATATTTTAAATAAATTAAATATATTAAAAACATTAAATAAATTTATTTAATTTAATTTATTTAATTTATTAATTTTTTAAATTTATTAATTTATTTAATTTATTTTATTTAATTAATTTAATTTATTTAATTTATTTAATTTATTTAATTTATTTAATTTATTTAATTTATTTAATTTATTTAATTTATTTAATTTATTTAATTTATTTAATTTATTTAATTTATTTAATTTATTTAATTTGTTTAATTTATTTAATTTATTTAATTTGTTTAATTTATTTAATTTATTTAATTTGTTAAATTTATTTAATTTATTTAATTTATTTAATTTATTTAATTTATTTAATTTATTTAATTTATTTAATTTATTTAATTTATTAAATTTATTAAATTTATTTAATTGATTTAATTTATTAAATTTATTAAATTTATTTAATTTATTTAATTTATTTAATTTATTTAATTTATTTAATTTATTTAATTTATTTAATTTATTTAATTTATTTAATTTATTTAATTTATTTAATTTATTTAATTTATTTAATTTATTTAATTTATTTAATTTATTTAATTTATTTAATTTATTTAATTTATTTAATTTATTTAATTTATTTAATTTATTTAATTTATTTAATTTATTTAATTTATTTAATTTATTTAATTTATTTAATTTATTTAATTTATTTAATTTATTTAATTTATTTAATTTATTTAATTTATTTAATTTATTTAATTTATTTAATTTATTTAATTTATTTAATTTATTTAATTTATTTAATTTATTTAATTTATTTAATTTATTTAATTTATTTAATTTATTTAATTTATTTAATTTATTTAATTTATTTAATTTATTTAATTTATTTAATTTATTTAATTTATTTAATTTATTTAATTTATTTAATTTATTTAATTTATTTAATTTATTTAATTTATTTAATTTATTTAATTTATTTAATTTATTTAATTTATTTAATTTATTTAATTTATTTAATTTATTTAATTTATTTAATTTATTTAATTTATTTAATTTATTTAATTTATTTAATTTATTTAATTTATTTAATTTATTTAATTTATTTAATTTATTTAATTTATTTAATTTATTTAATTTATTTAATTTATTTAATTTATTTAATTTATTTAATTTATTTAATTTATTTAATTTATTTAATTTATTTAATTTATTTAATTTATTTAATTTATTTAATTTATTTAATTTATTTAATTTATTTAATTTATTTAATTTATTTAATTTATTTAATTTATTTAATTTATTTAATTTATTTAATTTATTTAATTTATTTAATTTATTTAATTTATTTAATTTATTTAATTTATTTAATTTATTTAATTTATTTAATTAGTCTATAGTTCTTCTTCCACAAAAACCAAGAAATGCAAGTAAATTTAGTCCAAATTAGCACAAAACTGCTAAATTTAGTGATTATTTCGTATTTTGTGCTGTAATTCTTTTGTTCTCCTAGAAAAGTTATTATAGAAATATCGAAAAGGAAGAAAAAGTTATTATCGAAATATCGAAAAGGCAGGATTTTTTAATATTATACCAAATAAAACAGATAATCTTAGAAATGTTCTCGTATTCCTCTGCGAAATAGGTTTCGGAAAGTAAATTAATACAAATGGCCCATTTTTGTCATTCAGTCTACAATCTAAGTTCAGAATCTTGAAGTTCTAATACAAAGACCAAGAAATGCGACCTAATTTAGTCGAAATAAGAACAAAAACTTTAAATTCAATGATTTTTTCCGTATTTAGAGTTGTAATTTCCTTATTTTCCAAGAGAACTTATAAAGAAGTATCAAAACTGCAAGGCTTTTGAATAATATACAAAATCATGCTCTCAATATTAGAGATCTATTCATATTTCAATGAGAAATGGTTTTAGAATGTAAGTTATTAAAAACGACCTATTTTGGACTTTCAATCTCTAATCTAAAGTAAATTGTATCCAGATTAGAACAAAATGTCTATATTCAATGATTTCTTCATATTCTGTGCTGTAATCTCATTTTTATCCATTTTTAAGGGAAATACGAATATATTTCAGAGATAACAAGTTTTATTTAGGGTAACATATTAAAAAACCTGCATTTTCGATTCTTTTGTAACAAAAGTTATAACAACTTCTCCATTAAAATAAGGAAATACGAGAAAATCATCGAATTTAGGTGCTTTATGATTATTTCGAAAGAATTAAGCTCCATTCTTGGTTTTCATAGTAGAAGTACTAAATCCTGAACTTAGATTATAGACAGAAAGTCAAAAAGTGCTATTTGTGGTAGCTACCATTCCGAGACATATTTTTCAGGGAAATACGGAAAGATCTTTAAGATAATTATTTTAATTTTCTAAAATATTTGAGAATTCTGCATTTTCGATACTTCTGTAATAATCTTTCTAGGAAAACAAAGGCAATTACAGCTCAGAATTGGAAATAATCATTGAATTCACGTATTTGCTTCTAATTTGAACTTATTTTCCATACACTTCTTGGATTTTGAAGTAGAAGTGCAAGATTCTGAACTTAGATTATAGGCAGAAAATCAAAAATGGACCATTTATGTAAATCAACTTCCCAAAATTTATTTTTCAGGAAAATACGATATTATCTCGGAGATTATTGGTTTAGTCTTATAAGAAATTTAAGAATCTTGCACAATCGATATTTCCAGTGGTTTTAGAGATCTTTTCGTATTTCCCTGAAAAATAAGTTTCCGGATGTAAATTATCACACATGGCCCATTTTCGGCTTTAATTCTCCAATCTAAGTTTGCAATCTTTTACTTCTCATAAAAATCCAAGAATTGCTAGTAAGTGGAGTTTAAATTAGAGCCAAACATCTAAATTCAATTATTATTTCGTAAATTATTTTACAAAATTAGACCTGTAATTACAGAGATCTTTCCGTATTTTCCTGAAAAATTAGTTTCCGGATGTAAATTATCACAATTAGCCAATTTTCGAATTTCATTCTCCAATCTAAGTTTGGAATCTTGTACTTCTCATATAAAATCCAAGAAATGCTAGTAAGTTAAGTTTAAATTTGAGCCAAACGTCTAAATTCAATGATTATTTCGTATTTCCATATTTTCCTAGTGATGTTATAACGAAAGAATCGAAAATGGGGATTTTTTAGAATACTACTCTTAATAAATCAAATATTCTTGGAGATATTTTCGTATTTCCCTTAAAAATGGATTACAAGGAGATTACGATACAATATACGATGAAATCATAGAATTTAGATTTTTTGTTCCAATTTGAGCTTAATTTACCCTAAACTATTGACTAAATGGGTCGTTCTTTTTATCTTAGGCTCCAAAAGCCATTTTTTAGGGAAATATAAATAGATCTCTAAGATAAATAGAATTTTTTTGCATGAAATCTTACATTTTTCATACTTCTTTAATACGTTGTATTGGAAAACTCAATATACTTGCATTTCTTGAAAATGCAGGATTAATTAAATATTATAGAAAAAAATAATAATAATCTTATAGTTCCTTCTGTATTTCCTTGAAAAATAAATTTCGGGATGTAAATTAACCCAAATGGTCCATTTTGAGCTCTCTATCTCTGATCTCAGTTCACAATCTTGTACTTCTACTACAAAAACCAAGAAATGTAAGTATATTGAGTTTTCCAAGACAACGTATAAAGAAGTATCAAAAATGCAAGAGTTCATGCAAAATAATACTACTAATCTTCGAGATCTATTCATATTTCCCTAAAAAATGAGTTTTGAAGCGTAAGTTAATAAAAACGACCCATTTAGTCTAAATTGAGCTCAAATTAGAACGAAAAGTCTAAATTCAATGATTCCTTCGTATTTTGTGCCGTAATCTCCTTGTATTCCATTTTTAAGGCAAATACGAAAATTACTCCAAGCATATTAATTTTATTTAGAGTAGTATTCTAAAAATCCTCCATTTTCGATTCATTCGTTATAATATCTCTAGGAAAATATGGAAATTCGAAATATCCTTTGAATTTAGATGTTTGGCTCTAATTTAAACTCAACTTACCAGCATTTCTTGGATTTTATATGAGAAGTACAAGATTCCAAACTTAGATTGGAGAAGGAGATCCGAAGATGGGCTATTTGTAATAATTTACACCCGGAAACTTATTTTTCAGGGAAATACGGAAAGATCTCTAAAATTCCTGGTCTAATTTTGCAAAATAATTTAGAATCCTTCATTATCAATACTTCTTACTAACTTTTCTGGGAAAACAAGGGAATTACAGTACAAGATGGAAAATATTCTATGAACTCAAAAATTTTGTTCAAATCTTGATTCAGTTCATTTGCATTACTTGTGTGTTGTAAGAGAAGTACAAGACTCTGGAATTAGATTAGAGACGGAAAGACGAAAATAGGCTAATTTTGTTAATTTACTCCCCAAAACTGATTGATTCAGAGAATTAGAGAATATGTCTAAAATTATTGGCTTAATTGTATAAGATATTTATAAATTCTTCATTTTCAGTAGATATTCGCTATCTATATTCCCATCCCATGGATGTATAATATTTCCATTTAAAAAAATTGCATTTCTGTACAGTTTTTAACAAAAATATCCTTCTAAAAACGTCCAATCCTTTATTTAGTTTAATGTCCGTGTCCAATGAGGCGGGTGATATTCAATATCCAACGGGTTGATATGGAGGGTCTTCTACGTAGGTTCTGACCGGTGCGCCAAGAAACACGGCAATTTTTCCAACATCTATTTACTTTTATTTCATATAATATTTAAAAGTCATGAATTTTTGGTCCTCCTCTTGTAACTTTACTAGGAAAACAAAGAAATTGCAGCAATAAGAAAGAAATAATCATTGAATTTAAAATTTTTGTTCGTATTTCTTCTAAACTATGTGGCCCTTCTTGGTTTTAATATTAGAATTACAAGTGTCTGATCTTAGATTATAGACAGAAAGTCAAAAATGGACCGTTTGTATTAATATACTTCAAGAAATGTTCTTTTTTGGGAAGTTTTGTAAATCTCGGCACATTCTCCGAAAGTAGTGTAAGATTTGACTTCTAGAACACCCTCAGGCTATATATTAATTTACAAATAATGGTAATTATTATTCAATGTGTGTATCAAATTAAGGTCTAAATTGTCAGTTAGATTTATTGCGGAACTGTAAGTATGTGTTATGTGTGTAACAAGTTGTTGTTATACAGGGTGATATAAAAAAGCTAGTACATGAAATTAATTACTGGTCGAGAACTCCGCGTGTGGGGTGGCTTGGATTTTGTAAGAAAAGTACTAGATTCTGGAACTAGATTAGACACAGAAAGACGAAAATAGGCTAATTTTGTTAATTTACTCAACAAAACTGATTGATGCGGAGAAGAACGAGAATATGTCTAAGATTATTTTCTTAATTTCATAGGATATTTATAAATTCTTCATTTTCAGTAGATACTCGCTATCTATATTACCATCCCATGGATGAATAATATTTCTATTTAAAAAAATTATATTTCTGTACAGTTTTTAACAAAGATATCCTTCTAAAAACGTCTAATCCTTTATTTAGTTTAATGTCCGTGTCCAATGAGGCGGGTAATTTTCAATATTCAAGGAATTGATATGGAGGGTCCTCTAGATAGGTTCCGACCGGCGCGCCAAGAAACACGGCAATTCTTCCAACATCTTAAATAAATTAAATAAATTAAATAAATGAAATAAATTAAATAAATTAAATAAATTAAATAAATTAAATAAATTAAATAAATTAAATAAATTAAATAAATTAAATAAATTAAATAAATTAAATAAATTAAATAAATTAAATAAATTAAATAAATTAAATAAATTAAATAAATTAAATAAATTAAATAAATTACATAAATTAAATAAATTACATAAATTAAATAAATTACATAAATTAAATAAATTACATAAAATAATAAATTACATAAATTAAATAAATTACATAAATTAAATAAATTACATAAATTAAATAAATTACATAAATTAAATAAATTAAATAAATTAAATAAATTAAATAAATTAAATAAATTAAATAAATTAAATAAATTAAATAAATTAAATAAATTAAATAAATTAAATAAATTAAATAAATTAAATAAATTAAATAAATTAAATAAATTAAATAAATTAAATAAATTAAATAAATTAAATAAATTAAATAAATTAAATAAATTAAATAAATTAAATAAATTAAATAAATTAAATAAATTAAATAAATTAAATAAATTAAATAAATTAAATAAATTAAATAAATTAAATAAATTAAATAAATTAAATAAATTAAATAAATTAAATAAATTAAATAAATTAAATAAATTAAATAAATTAAATAAATTAAATAAATTAAATAAATTAAATAAATTAAATAAATTAAATAAATTAAATGAATTAAATAAATTAAATGAATTAAATAAATTAAATGAATTAAATAAATTAAATGAATTAAATAAATTAAATGAATTAAATAAATTAAATGAATTAAATAAATTAAATGAATTAAATAAATTAAATGAATTAAATAAATTAAATGAATTAAATAAATTAAATGAATTAAATAAATTAAATGAATTAAATAAATTAAATGAATTAAATAAATTAAATGAATTAAATAAATTAAATGAATTAAATAAATTAAATGAATTAAATAAATTAAATGAATTAAATAAATTAAATGAATTAAATAAATTAAATGAATTAAATAAATTAAATGAATTAAATAAATTAAATGAATTAAATAAATTAAATGAATTAAATAAATTAAATGAATTAAATAAATTAAATGAATTAAATAAATTAAATGAATTAAATAAATTAAATGAATTAAATAAATTAAATGAATTAAATAAATTAAATGAATTAAATAAATTAAATAAATTAAATAAATTAAATAAATTAAATAAATTAAATAAATTAAATAAATTAAATAAATTAAATAAATTAAATAAATTAAATAAATTAAATAAATTAAATAAATTAAATAAATTAAATAAATTAAATAAATTAAATAAATTAAATAAATTAAATAAATTAAATAAATTAAATAAATTAAATAAATTAAATAAATTAAATAAATTAAATAAATTAAATAAATTAAATAAATTAAATAAATTAAATAAATTAAATAAATTAAATAAATTAAATAAATTAAATAAATTAAATAAATTAAATAAATTAAATAAATTAAATAAATTAAATAAATTAAATAAATTAAATAAATTAAATAAATTAAATAAATTAAATAAATTAAATAAATTAAATAAATTAAATAAATTAAATAAATTAAATAAATTAAATAAATTAAATAAATTAAATAAATTAAATAAATTAAATAAATTAAATAAACTATAAATTAAATAAACTAAATAAATTAAATAAATTAATTAAATTAAATAAATTAATTAAATTAAATAAATTAATTAAATTAAATAAATTAATTAAATTAAATAAATTAAATAAATTAAATAAATTAAATAAATTAAATAAATTAAATAAATTAAATAAATTAAATAAATTAAATAAATTAAATAAATTAAATAAATTAAATAAATTAAATAAATTAAATAAATTAAATAAATTAAATAAATTAAATAAATTAAATAAATTAAATAAATTAAATAAATTAAATAAATTAAATAAATTAAATAAATTAAATAAATTAAATAAATTAAATAAATTAAATAAATTAAATAAATTAAATAAATTAAATAAATTAAATAAATTAAATAAATTAAATAAATTAAATAAATTAAATAAATTAAATAAATTAAATAAATTAAATAAATTAAATAAATTAAATAAATTAAATAAATTAAATAAATTAAATAAATTAAATAAATTAAATAAATTAAATAAATTAAATAAATTAAATAAATTAAATAAATTAAATAAATTAAATAAATTAAATAAATTAAATAAATTAAATAAATTAAATAAATTAAATAAATTAAATAAATTAAATAAATTAAATAAATTAAATAAATTAAATAAATTAAATAAATTAAATAAATTAAATAAATTAAATAAATTAAATAAATTAAATATTTTAAATAAATTAAATATATTAAAAACATTAAATAAATTTATTTAATTTAATTTATTTAATTTATTAATTTTTTTAATTTATTAATTTATTTAATTTATTTTATTTATTTTATTTAATTAATTTAATTTATTTAATTTATTTAATTTATTTAATTTATTTAATTTATTTAATTTATTTAATTTATTTAATTTATTTAATTTATTTAATTTATTTAATTTATTTAATTTATTTAATTTATTTAATTTATTTAATTTATTTAATTTATTTAATTTATTTAATTTATTTAATTTATTTAATTTATTTAATTTATTTAATTTATTTAATTTGTTTAATTTATTTAATTTATTTAATTTGTTAAATTTATTTAATTTATTTAATTTATTTAATTTATTTAATTTATTTAATTTATTTAATTTATTTAATTTATTTAATTTATTTAATTTATTTAATTTATTTAATTTATTTAATTTATTTAATTTATTTAATTTATTTAATTTATTTAATTTATTTAATTTATTTATTTATTTTCTTATTTAATTAATTTACTTTATTTAATTTATTTAATTTATTTAATTTATTTAATTTATTTAATTTATTTAATTTATTTAATTTATTTAATTTATTTAATTTATTTAATTTATTTAATTTATTTAATTTATTTAATTTATTTAATTTATTTAATTTATTTAATTTATTTAATTTATTTAATTTATTTAATTTATTTAATTTATTTAATTTATTTAATTTATTTAATTTATTTAATTTATTTAATTTATTTAATTTATTTAATTTATTTAATTTATTTAATTTATTTAATTTATTTAATTTATTTAATTTATTTAATTTATTTAATTTATTTAATTTATTTAATTTATTTAATTTATTTAATTTATTTAATTTATTTAATTTATTTAATTTATTTAATTTATTTAATTTATTTAATTTAATTTATTTAATTTATTTAATTTATTTAATTTATTTAATTTATTTAATTTATTTAATTTATTTAATTTATTTAATTTATTTAATTTATTTAATTTATTTAATTTATTTAATTTATTTAATTTATTTAATTTATTTAATTTATTTAATTTATTTAATTTATTTAATTTATTTAATTTATTTAATTTATTTAATTTATTTAATTTATTTAATTTATTTAATTTATTTAATTTATTTAATTTATTTAATTTATTTAATTTATTTAATTTATTTAAATAATTTAATTTATTTAATTTATTTAATTTATTTAATTTATTTAATTTATTTAATTTATTTAATTTATTTAATTTATTTAATTTATTTAATTTATTTAATTTATTTAATTTATTTAATTTATTTAATTTATTTAGTCTATAGTTCTTCTTCCACAAAAACCAAGAAATGCAAGTAAATTTAGTCCAAATTAGCACAAAACTGCTAAATTTAGTGATTATTTCGTATTTTGTGCTGTAATTCTTTTGTTCTCCTAGAAAAGTTATTATAGAAATATCGAAAAGGAAGAAAAAGTTATTATCGAAATATCGAAAAGGCAGGATTTTTTAATATTATACCAAATAAAACAGATAATCTTAGAAATGTTCTCGTATTCCTCTGCGAAATAGGTTTCGGAAAGTAAATTAATACAAATGGCCCATTTTTGTCATTCAGTCTACAATCTAAGTTCAGAATCTTGAAGTTCTAATACTAAGACCAAGAAATGCGACCTAATTTAGTCGAAATAAGAACAAAAACTTTAAATTCAATGATTTTTTCCGTATTTAGATTTGTAATTTCCTTATTTTCCAAGAGAACTTATAAAGAAGTATCAAAACTGCAAGGCTTTTGAATAATATACAAAATCATGCTCTCAATATTAGAGATCTATTCATATTTCAATGAGAAATGGGTTTTAGAATGTAAGTTAGTAAAAACGACCTATTTTGGACTATCAATCTCTAATCTAAAGTAAATTGTATCCAGATTAGAACAAAATGTCTATATTCAATGATTTCTTCATATTCTGTGCTGTAATCTCATTTTTATCCATTTTTAAGGGAAATACGAATATATTTCAGAGATAACAAGTTTTATTTAGGGTAACATATTAAAAAACCTGCATTTTCGATTCTTTTGTAACAAAAGTTATAACAACTTCTCCATTAAAATAAGGAAATACGAGAAAATCATCGAATTTAGGTGCTTTATGATTATTTCGAAAGAATTAAGCTCCATTCTTGGTTTTCATAGTAGAAGTACTAAATCCTGAACTTAGATTATAGACAGAAAGTCAAAAAGTGCCATTTGTGGTAGCTACCATTCCGAGACATATTTTTCAGGGAAATACGGAAAGATCTTTAAGATAATTATTTTAATTTTCTAAAATATTTGAGAATTCTGCATTTTCGATACTTCTGTAATAATCTTTCTAGGAAAACAAAGGCAATTAATTACAGCTCAGAATTGGAAATAATCATTGAATTCACGTATTTGATTCTAATTTGAACTTATTTTCCATACATTTCTTGGATTTTGAAGTAGAAGTGCAAGATTCTGAACTTAGATTATAGGCAGAAAATCAAAAATGGACCATTTATGTAAATCAACTTCCCAAAATTTATTTTTCAGGAAAATACGATATTATCTCGGAGATTATTGGTTTAGTCTTATAAGAAATTTAAGAATCTTGCACAATCGATATTTCCAGTGGTTTTAGAGATCTTTTCGTATTTCCCTGAAAAATAAGTTTCCGGATGTAAATTATCACACATGGCCCATTTTCGGCTTTAATTCTCCAATCTAAGTTTGCAATCTTTTACTTCTCATAAAAATCCAAGAATTGCTAGTAAGTGGAGTTTAAATTAGAGCCAAACATCTAAATTCAATTATTATTTCGTAAATTATTTTACAAAATTAGACCTGTAATTACAGAGATCTTTCCGTATTTTCCTGAAAAATTAGTTTCCGGATGTAAATTATCACAATTAGCCAATTTTCGAATTTCATTCTCCAATCTAAGTTTGGAATCTTGTACTTCTCATATAAAATCCAAGAAATGCTAGTAAGTTAAGTTTAAATTTGAGCCAAACGTCTAAATTCAATGATTATTTCGTATTTCCATATTTTCCTAGTGATGTTATAACGAAAGAATCGAAAATGGGGATTTTTTAGAATACTACTCTTAATAAATCAAATATTCTTGGAGATATTTTCGTATTTCCCTTAAAAATGGATTACAAGGAGATTACGATACAATATACGATGAAATCATAGAATTTAGATTTTTTGTTCCAATTTGAGCTTAATTTACCCTAAACTATTGACTAAATGGGTCGTTCTTTTTATCTTAGGCTCCAAAAGCCATTTTTTAGGGAAATATAAATAGATCTCTAAGATAAATAGAATTTTTTTGCATGAAATCTTACATTTTTCATACTTCTTTAATACGTTGTATTGGAAAACTCAATATACTTGCATTTCTTGAAAATGCAGGATTAATTAAATATTATAGAAAAAAATAATAATAATCTTATAGTTCCTTCTGTATTTCCTTGAAAAATAAATTTCGGGATGTAAATTAACCCAAATGGTCCATTTTGAGCTCTCTATCTCTGATCTCAGTTCACAATCTTGTACTTCTACTACAAAAACCAAGAAATGTAAGTATATTGAGTTTTCCAAGACAACGTATAAAGAAGTATCAAAAATGCAAGAGTTCATGCAAAATAATACTACTAATCTTCGAGATCTATTCATATTTCCCTAAAAAATGAGTTTTGAAGCGTAAGTTAATAAAAACGACCCATTAAGTCTAAATTGAGCTCAAATTAGAACGAAAAGTCTAAATTCAATGATTCCTTCGTATTTTGTGCCGTAATCTCCTTGTATTCCATTTTTAAGGCAAATACGAAAATTACTCCAAGCATATTAATTTTATTTAGAGTAGTATTCTAAAAATCCTCCATTTTCGATTCATTCGTTATAATATCTCTAGGAAAATATGGAAATTCGAAATATCCTTTGAATTTAGATGTTTGGCTCTAATTTAAACTCAACTTACCAGCATTTCTTGGATTTTATATGAGAAGTACAAGATTCCAAACTTAGATTGGAGAAGGAGATCCGAAGATGGGCTATTTGTAATAATTTACACCCGGAAACTTATTTTTCAGGGAAATACGGAAAGATCTCTAAAATTCCTGGTCTAATTTTGCAAAATAATTTAGAATCCTTCATTATCAATACTTCTTACTAACTTTTCTGGGAAAACAAGGGAATTACAGTACAAGATGGAAAATATTCTATGAAATCAAAAATTTTGTTCAAATCTTGATTCAGTTCATTTGCATTACTTGTGTTTTGTAAGAGAAGTACAAGACTCTGGAATTAGATTAGAGACGGAAAGACGAAAATAGGCTAATTTTGTTAATTTACTCCCCAAAACTGATTGATTCAGAGAATTAGAGAATATGTCTAAAATTATTGGCTTAATTGTATAAGATATTTATAAATTCTTCATTTTCAGTAGATATTCGCTATCTATATTCCCATCCCATGGATGTATAATATTTCCATTTAAAAAAATTGCATTTCTGTACAGTTTTTAACAAAAATATCCTTCTAAAAACGTCCAATCCTTTATTTAGTTTAATGTCCGTGTCCAATGAGGCGGGTGATATTCAATATCCAACGGGTTGATATGGAGGGTCTTCTACGTAAGTTCTGACCGGTGCGCCAAGAAACACGGCAATTTTTCCAACATCTATTTACTTTTATTTCATATAATATTTAAAAGTCATGAATTTTTGGTCCTCCTCTTGTAACTTTACTAGGAAAACAAAGAAATTGCAGCAATAAGAAAGAAATAATCATTGAATTTAAAATTTTTGTTCGTATTTCTTCTAAACTATGTGGCCCTTCTTGGTTTTAATATTAGAATTACAAGTGTCTGATCTTAGATTATAGACAGAAAGTCAAAAATGGACCGTTTGTATTAATATACTTCAAGAAATGTTCTTTTTTGGGAAGTTTTGTAAATCTCGGCACATTTTTGAATTTCTCCGAAAGTAGTGTAAGATTTGACTTCTAGAACACCCTCAGGCTATATATTAATTTACAAATAATGGTAATTATTATTCAATGTGTGTATCAAATTAAGGTCTAAATTGTCAGTTAGATTTATTGCGGAACTGTAAGTATGTGTTATGTGTGTAACAAGTTGTTGTTATACAGGGTGATATAAAAAAGCTAGTACATGAAATTAATTACTGGTCGAGAACTCCGCGTGTGGGGTGGCTTGGATTTTGTAAGAAAAGTACTAGATTCTGGAACTAGATTAGACACAGAAAGACGAAAATAGGCTAATTTTGTTAATTTACTCAACAAAACTGATTGATGCGGAGAAGAACGAGAATATGTCTAAGATTATTTTCTTAATTTCATAGGATATTTATAAATTCTTCATTTTCAGTAGATACTCGCTATCTATATTACCATCCCATGGATGCATAATATTTCCATTTAAAAAAATTATATTTCTGTACAGTTTTTAACAAAGATATCCTTCTAAAAACGTCTAATCCTTTATTTAGTTTAATGTCCGTGTCCAATGAGGCGGGTAATTTTCAATATTCAAGGAATTGATATGGAGGGTCCTCTAGGTAGGTTCCGACCGGCGCGCCAAGAAACACGGCAATTCTTCCAACATCTTAAATAAATTAAATAAATTAAATAAATTAAATAAATTAATAAATTAAATAAATTAAATAAATTAAATAAATTAAATAAATTAAATAAATTAAATAAATTAAATAAATTAAATAAATTAAATAAATTAAATAAATTAAATAAATTAAATAAATTAAATAAATTAAATAATTAAATAAATTAAATAAATTAAATAAATTAAATAAATTAAATAAATTAAATAAATTAAATAAATTAAATAAATTAAATAAATTAAATAAATTAAATAAATTAAATAAATTAAATAAATTAAATAAATTAAATAAATTAAATAAATTAAATAAATTAAATAAATTAAATAAATTAAATAAATTAAATAAATTAAATAAATTAAATAAATTAAATAAATTAAATAAATTAAATAAATTAAATAAATTAAATAAATTAAATAAATTAAATAAATTAAATAAATTAAATAAATTAAATAAATTAAATAAATTAAATAAATTAAATAAATTAAATAAATTAAATAAATTAA
Organism: Diaprepes abbreviatus; assembly: GCA_034092305.1. Classification (NCBI taxonomy): domain Eukaryota; kingdom Metazoa; phylum Arthropoda; class Insecta; order Coleoptera; family Curculionidae; genus Diaprepes; species Diaprepes abbreviatus. The sequence continues at coordinate 70,768 of JASJET010000482.1, forward strand.
ATAAATTAAATAAATTAAATAAATTAAATAAATTAAATAAATTAAATAAATTAAATAAATTAAATAAATTAAATAAATTAAATAAATTAAATAAATTAAATAAATTAAATAAATTAAATAAATTAAATAAATTAAATAAATTAAATAAATTAAATAAATTAAATAAATTAAATAAATTAAATAAATTAAATAAATTAAATAAATTAAATAAATTAAATAAATTAAATAAATTAAATAAATTAAATAAATTAAATAAATTAAATAAATTAAATAAATTAAATAAATTAAATAAATTAAATAAATTAAATAAATTAAATAAATTAAATAAATTAAATAAATTAAATAAATTAAATAAATTAAATAAATTAAATAAATTAAATAATTAAATAAATTAAATAAATTAAATAAATTAAATAAATTAAATAAATTAAATAAATTAAATAAATTAAATAAATTAAATAAATTAAATAAATTAAATAAATTAAATAAATTAAATAAATTAAATAAATTAAATAAATTAAATAAATTAAATAAATTAAATAAATTAAATAAATTAAATAAATTAAATAAATTAAATAAATTAAATAAATTAAATAAATTAAATAAATTAAATAAATTAAATAAATTAAATAAATTAAATAAATTAAATAAATTAAATAAATTAAATAAATTAAATAAATTAAATAAATTAAATAAATTAAATAAATTAAATAAATTAAATAAATTAAATAAATTAAATAAATTAAATAAATTAAATAAATTAAATAAATTAAATAAATTAAATAAATTAAATAAATTAAATAAATTAAATAAATTAAATAAATTAAATAAATTAAATAAATTAAATAAATTAAATAAATTAAATAAATTAAATAAATTAAATAAATTAAATAAATTAAATAAATTAAATAAATTAAATAAATTAAATAAATTAAATAAATTAATAAATTAAATAAATTAAATAAATTAAATAAATTAAATAAATTAAATAAATTAAATAAATTAAATAAATTAAATAAATTAAATAAATTAAATAAATTAAATAAATTAAATAAATTAAATAAATTAAATAAATTAAATAAATTAAATAAATTAAATAAATTAAATAAATTAAATAAATTAAATAAATTAAATAAATTAAATAAATTAAATAAATTAAATAAATTAAATAAATTAAATAAATTAAATAAATTAAATAAATTAAATAAATTAAATAAATTAAATAAATTAAATAAATTAAATAAATTAAATAAATTAAATAAATTAAATAAATTAAATAAATTAAATAAATTAAATAAATTAAATAAATTAAATAAATTAAATAAATTAAATAAATTAAATAATTAAATAAATTAAATAAATTAAATAAATTAAATAAATTAAATAAATTAAATAAATTAAATAAATTAAATAAATTAAATAAATTAAATAAATTAAATAAATTAAATAAATTAAATAAATTAAATAAATTAAATAAATTAAATAAATTAAATAAATTAAATAAATTAAATAAATTAAATAAATTAAATAAATTAAATAAATTAATAAATTAAATAAATTAAATAAATTAAATAAATTAAATAAATTAAATAAATTAAATAAATTAAATAAATTAAATAAATTAAATAAATTAAATAAATTAAATAAATTAAATAAATTAAATAAATTAAATAAATTAAATAAATTAAATAAATTAAATAAATTAAATAAATTAAATAAATTAATTAAATTAAATAAATTAAATAATTAAATAAATTAAATAAATTAAATAAATTAAATAAATTAAATAAATTAAATAAATTAAATAAATTAAATAAATTAAATAAAATAAATAAATTAAATAAATTAAATAAATTAAATAAATTAAATAAATTAAATAAATTAAATAAATTAAATAAATTAAATAAATTAAATAAATTAAATAAATTAAATAAATTAAATAAATTAAATAAATTAAATAAATTAAATAAATTAAATAAATTAAATAAATTAAATAAATTAAATAAATTAAATAAATTAAATAAATTAAATAAATTAAATAAATTAAATAAATTAAATAAATTAAATAAATTAAATAAATTAAATAAATTAAATAAATTAAATAAATTAAATAAATTAAATAAATTAAATAAATTAAATAAATTAAATAATTAAATAAATTAAATAAATTAAATAAATTAAATAAATTAAATAAATTAAATAAATTAAATAAATTAAATAAAGTAAATAAATTAAATAAAGTAAATAAATTAAATATATTACATAAATTAAATAAATTACATAAATTAAATAAATAACATAAATTAAATAAATTAAATAAAGTAAATAAATTAAATATATTACATAAATTAAATAAATTAAATAAATTAAATAAATTACATAAATTAAATAAATTAAATAAATTAAGTAAACTATAAATTAAATAAACTAAATAAATTAAATAAATTAAATAAATTAAATATTTTAAATAAATTAAATATATTAAAAACATTAAATAAATTTATTTAATTTAATTTATTTAATTTATTAATTTTTTTAATTTATTAATTTATTTAATTTATTTTATATAATTAATTTAACTTATTTAATTTATTTAATTTATTTAATTTCTTTAATTTATTTAATTTATTTAATTTATTTAATTTGTTTAATTTATTTAATTTATTTAATTTATTTAATTTATTTAATTTATTTAATTTATTTAATTTATTTAATTTATTTAATTTATTTAATTTATTTAATTTATTTAATTTATTTAATTTATTTAATTTATTTAATTTATTTAATTTATTTAATTTATTTAATTTATTTAATTTATTTAATTTATTTAATTTATTTAATTTATTTAATTTATTTGATTTATTTAATTTATTTGATTTATTTAATTTATTTGATTTATCTAATTTATTTAATTTATTTAATTTATTTGATTTATTTAATTTATTTAATTTATTTGATTTATTTAATTTATTTAATTTATTTGATTTATTTAATTTATTTGATTTATTTGATTTATTTGATTTATTTGATTTATCTGATTTATTTGATTTATTTGATTTATTTGATTTATTTGATTTATTTGATTTATTTGATTTATTTGATTTATTTGATTTATTTGATTTATTTGATTTATTTGATTTATTTGATTTATTTGATTTATTTGATTATTTGATTTATTTGATTTATTTGATTTATTTGATTTATTTGATTTATTTGATTTATTTGATTTATTTGATTTATTTGATTTATTTGATTTATTTGATTTATTTGATTTATTTGATTTATTTGATTTATTTGATTTATTTGATTTATTTGATTTATTTGATTTATTTGATTTATTTGATTTATTTAATTTATTTAATTTATTTGATTTATTTAATTTATTTAATTTATTTAATTTATTTAATTTATTTAATTTATTTAATTTATTTAATTTATTTAATTTATTTAATTTATTTAATTTATTTAATTTATTTAATTTATTTAATTTATTTAATTTATTTAATTTATTTAATTTATTTAATTTATTTAATTATTTAATTTATTTAATTTATTTAATTTATTTAATTTATTTAATTTATTTAATTTATTTAATTTATTTAATTTATTTAATTTATTTAATTTATTTAATTTATTTAATTTATTTAATTTATTTAATTTATTTAATTTATTTAATTTATTTAATTTATTTAATTTATTTAATTTATTTAATTTATTTAATTTATTTAATTTATTTAATTTATTTAATTTATTTAATTTATTTAATTTATTTAATTTATTTAATTTATTTAATTTATTTAATTTATTTAATTTATTTAATTTATTTAATTTATTTAATTTATTTAATTTATTTAATTTATTTAATTTATTTAATTTATTTAATTTATTTAGTTTATTTAGTTTATTTAATTTATTTAGTTTATTTAATTTATTTAATTTATTTAATTTATTTAATTTATTTAATTTATTTAATTTATTTAATTTATTTAATTTATTTAATTTATTTAATTTATTTAATTTATTTAATTTATTTAATTTATTTAATTTATTTAATTTATTTAATTTATTTAATTTATTTAATTTATTTAATTTATTTAATTTATTTAATTTATTTAATTTATTTAATTTATTTAATTTATTTAATTTATTTAATTTATTTAATTTATTTAATTTATTTAATTTATTTAATTTATTTAATTTATTTAATTTATTTAATTTATTTAATTTATTTAATTTATTTAATTTATTTAATTTATTTAATTTATTTAATTTATTTAATTTATTTAATTTATTTAATTTGTTTAATTTATTTAATTTATTTAATTTATTTAATTTATTTAATTTATTTAATTTATTTAATTTATTTAATTTATTTAATTTATTTAATTTATTTAATTTATTTAATTTATTTAATTTATTTAATTTATTTAATTTATTTAATTTATTTAATTTATTTAATTTATTTAATTTATTTAATTTATTTAATTTATTTAATTTATTTAATTTATTTAATTTATTTAATTTATTTAATTTATTTAATTTATTTAATTTATTTCATTTATTTAATTTATTTCATTTATTTCATTTATTTCATTTATTTGATTTATTTAATTTATTTGATTTATTTGATTTATTTAATTTATTTGATTTATTTAATTTATTTAATTTAATTTATTTGATTTATTTAATTTATTTGATTTATTTGATTTATTTGATTTATTTGATTTATTTGATTTATTTGATTTATTTGATTTATTTGATTTATTTGATTTATTTGATTTATTTGATTTATTTGATTTATTGATTTATTTGATTTATTTGATTTATTTGATTTATTGATTTATTTGATTTATTTGATTTATTTGATTTATTTGATTTATTTGATTTATTTGATTTATTTGATTTATTTGATTTATTTGATTTATTTGATTTATTTGATTTATTTGATTTATTTGATTTATTTGATTTATTTGATTTATTTGATTTATTTGATTTATTTGATTTATTTGATTTATTTGATTTATTTGATTTATTTGATTTATTTGATTTATTTGATTTATTTGATTTATTTGATTTATTTGATTTATTTGATTATTTGATTTATTTGATTTATTTGATTTATTTGATTTATTTGATTTATTTGATTTATTTGATTTATTTGATTTATTTGATTTATTTGATTTATTTGATTTATTTGATTTATTTGATTTATTTGATTTATTTGATTTATTTGATTTATTTGATTTATTTGATTTATTTGATTTATTTGATTTATTTAATTTATTTAATTTATTTAATTTATTTGATTTATTTAATTTATTTAATTTATTTAATTTATTTAATTTATTTAATTTATTTAATTTATTTAATTTATTTAATTTATTTAATTTATTTAATTTATTTAATTTATTTAATTTATTTAATTTATTTAATTTATTTAATTTATTTAATTTATTTAATTTATTTAATTTATTTAATTTATTTAATTTATTTAATTTATTTAATTTATTTAATTTATTTAATTTATTTAATTTATTTAATTTATTTAATTTATTTAATTTATTTAATTTATTTAATTTATTTAATTTATTTAATTTATTTAATTTATTTAATTTATTTAATTTATTTAATTTATTTAATTTATTTAATTTATTTAATTTATTTAATTTATTTAATTTATTTAGTTTATTTAGTTATTTAATTTATTTAGTTTATTTAATTTATTTAATTTATTTAGTTTATTTAATTTATTTAATTTATTTAATTTATTTAATTTATTTAATTTATTTAATTTATTTAATTTATTTAATTTATTTAATTTATTTAATTATTTAATTTATTTAATTTATTTAATTTATTTAATTTATTTAATTTATTTAATTTATTTAATTTATTTAATTTATTTAATTTATTTAATTTATTTAATTTATTTAATTTATTTAATTTATTTAATTTATTTAATTTATTTAATTTATTTAATTTATTTAATTTATTTAATTTATTTAATTTATTTAATTTATTTAATTTATTTAATTTATTTAATTTATTTAATTTATTTAATTTATTTAATTTATTTAATTTATTTAATTTATTTAATTTATTTAATTTATTTAATTTATTTAATTTATTTAATTTATTTAATTTATTTAATTTATTTAATTTATTTAATTTATTTAATTTATTTAATTTATTTAATTTATTTAATTTATTTAATTTATTTAATTTATTTAATTTATTTAATTTATTTAATTTATTTAATTTATTTAATTTATTTAGTTTATTTAATTTATTTAGTTTATTTAGTTTATTTAGTTTATTTAATTTATTTAATTTATTTAATTTATTTAATTTATTAATTATTAATTTATTTAATTTATTTAATTTATTTAATTTATTTAATTTATTTAATTTATTTAATTTATTTAATTTATTTAATTTATTTAATTTATTTAATTTATTTAATTTATTTAATTTATTTAATTTATTTAATTTATTTAATTTATTTAATTTATTTAATTTATTTAATTTATTTAATTTATTTAATTTATTTAATTTATTTAATTTATTTAATTTATTTAATTATTTAATTTATTTAATTTATTTAATTTATTTAATTTATTTAATTTATTTAATTTATTTAATTTATTTAATTTATTTAATTTATTTAATTTATTGTAATTCTAGTTTGTGGGTTTAATTTTTATAATTTCTAATAAATTTCTTCATCACAACGACGAAAACCATTGAAAGTTTTAATTTTCCATTATGTCCCGAACGTCGAAATTTTTTTCCCACGCAAAGTGGCCAAGTGACTACTAGGATTTTTGGAGATTTCCAAAATCTCCCAAAATAATGCATTTCTTGAAGTATATAATTACAATCGGTCCATTTTTACCTTTGTGTCTATAATCAAAGTTAAGAATCTTTTTATTCTAATACAGAAACCAAGAAATGTCGCCTACTTAAGATGAAATAAGAATACAAATTTTAAATTCAATGATTATTTCTTATTTTTTTGTTGTAATGTCGTTGTTTTCCTAGTGAAGTTAAAACAGGAGTATTAAAAATACAAAATTTTTAAATATTACATAAAATAATACAAATCATTTTCGAGATCTTTTCGTATTTCCCCGAAAAATGGTTTTTGAAAAGTAAATTAACAAAAACGGCCCAATTTTGTCTTTCAATCTCTAATCTCTATTAAAAATCTTGTACTTTTACTACAAAAAGCAAGATATCCTGTAATTTGATTTCAAATAAGAACAAAATGTGTGATTTCACTGATTAATTCGGATTTTGTGATATAAATATCTTGTCTTTCAAAGAAAGTTAGAATAGAAGTGTCGAAAACGCAGCAATCTTAATATGTCAAATTTTAATGGATTATACAAAAATTTATTTACTTCCTGATGTTCTCATATTAACAGATTTCTTTGAAGATTTTCGAAATGTGTCGCTAAACATATAAAATTAGATCTCGCACAATACTTTACATCTCCCGGTTTAAGTAAGGATGCAATGTTACGATTCACAAAAGTTAAATTAGAATTCTAACTGATATTAACATGTTACATTTTTTTTAAAAACAATAAAAATGGCCCATTATTGACTTTCAGTCTCTAATCTATGTATAACGTCTTGTAGTTCTCCTACAAAATCCAAGAAATCCATGTACATTGATTCCAAATCAGAACAAAATGTATGACTTCACTGATTATTTCGTATTTTGTGATTTAATCATCTTGTTTTTCTAGAAAAGCTGGTATAGGAGTATCGAAAATGTAGAATATTTAAATAATATACAAAATAATACCAATAATCTTAGAGATCATTTCGTATTTCCTTGAATAGTTAATTTCGGGATTGATATTGACACAAACGGCCCATTTTGGACTTTCCGACTTTAGTCTATAGTTCTTCTTCCACAAAAACCAAGAAATGCAAGTAAATTTAGTCCAAATTAGCACAAAACTGCTAAATTTAGTGATTATTTCGTATTTTGTGCTGTAATTCTTTGGTTCTCCTAGAAAAGTTATTATAGAAATATCGAAAAGGAAGAAAAAGTTATTATCGAAATATCGAAAAGGCAGGATTTTTTAATATTATACCAAATAAAACAGATAATCTTAGAAATGTTCTCGTATTCCTCTGCGAAATAGGTTTCGGAAAGTAAATTAATACAAATGGCCCATTTTTGTCATTCAGTCTACAATCTAAGTTCAGAATCTTGAAGTTCTAATACTAAGACCAAGAAATGCGACCTAATTTAGTCGAAATAAGAACAAAAACTTTAAATTCAATGATTTTTTCCGTATTTAGAGTTGTAATTTCCTTATTTTCCAAGAGAACTTATAAAGAAGTATCAAAACTGCAAGGCTTTTGAATAATATACAAAATCATGCTCTCAATATTAGAGATCTATTCATATTTCAATGAGAAATGGGTTTTAGAATGTAAGTTAGTAAAAACGACCTATTTTGGACTTTCAATCTCTAATCTAAAGTAAATTGTATCCAGATTAGAACAAAATGTCTATATTCAATGATTTCTTCATATTCTGTGCTGTAATCTCATTTTTATCCATTTTTAAGGGAAATACGAATATATTTCAGAGATAACAAGTTTTATTTAGGGTAACATATTAAAAAACCTGCATTTTCGATTCTTTTGTAACAAAAGTTATAACAACTTCTCCATTAAAATAAGGAAATACGAGAAAATCATCGAATTTAGGTGCTTTATGATTATTTCGAAAGAATTAAGCTCCATTCTTGGTTTTCATAGTAGAAGTACTAAATCCTGAACTTAGATTATAGACAGAAAGTCAAAAAGTGCCATTTGTGGTAGCTACCATTCCGAGACATATTTTTCAGGGAAATACGGAAAGATCTTTAAGATAATTATTTTAATTTTCTAAAATATTTGAGAATTCTGAATTTTCGATACTTCTGTAATAATCTTTCTAGGAAAACAAAGGCAATTACAGCTCAGAATTGGAAATAATCATTGAATTCACGTATTTGCTTCTAATTTGAACTTATTTTCCATACATTTCTTGGATTTTGAAGTAGAAGTGCAAGATTCTGAACTTAGATTATAGGCAGAAAATCAAAAATGGACCATTTATGTAATCAACTTCCCAAAATTTATTTTTCAGGAAAATACGATATTATCTCGGAGATTATTGGTTTAGTCTTATAAGAAATTTAAGAATCTTGCACAATCGATATTTCCAGTGGTTTTAGAGATCTTTTCGTATTTCCCTGAAAAATAAGTTTCCGGATGTAAATTATCACACATGGCCCATTTTCGGCTTTAATTCTCCAATCTAAGTTTGCAATCTTTTACTTCTCATAAAAATCCAAGAATTGCTAGTAAGTGGAGTTTAAATTAGAGCCAAACATC
>JASJET010000483.1:0-73283 GCA_034092305.1 Diaprepes abbreviatus
AGACGGAAAGACGAAAATAGGCTAATTTTGTTAATTTACTCCCCGAAACTGATTGATTCAGAGAATTAGAGAATATGTCTAAAATTATTGGTTTAATTGTATAAGACTATTTATAAATTCTTCATTTTCAGTAGATAATCGCTATATATATTCCCATCCCATGGATGTATAATATTTCCATTTAAAAAATTGCATTTCTGTACAGTTTTTAACAAAAATATCCTTCTAAAAACGTCCAATCCTTTATTTAGTTTAATGTCCGTGTCCAATGAGGCGGGTGATATTCAATATCCAACGGGTTGATATGGAGGGTCTTCTACGTGGTTCTGACCGGTGCGCCAAGAAACACGGCAATTTTTTCCAACATCTGTTTACTTTTATTTCATATAATATTTAAAAGTCATGAATTTTTGGTACTCCTCTTCTAACTTTACTAGGAAAAAAAAGAAATTGCAACAATAAGAAAGAAATAATCATTGAATTTAAAATTTTTGTTCGTATTTCTTCTAAACTATATGGCCCTTCTTGGTTTTAATATTAGAATTACAAGTGTCTGAACTTAGATTATAGACAGAAAGTCAAAAATGGACCGTTTGTATTAATATACTTCAAGAAATGTTCTTTTTTGGGAGTTTTGTAAATCTCGGCACATTTTTGACTTTCTCCGAAAGTAGTGTAAGATTTGACTTCTAGAACACCCTCAGGCTATATATTAATTTACAAATAATGGTAATTATTATTCAATGTGTGTATCAAATTAAGGTCTAAATTGTCAGTTAGATTTATGCGGAACTGTAAGTATGTGTTATGTGTGTAACAAGATGTTGTTATACAGGGTGATATAAAAAAGCTAGTACATGAAATTAATTACTGGTCGGGAACTCCGCGTGTGGGGTGGCTTGGATTTTGTAAGAAAAGTACTAGATTCTGGAACTAGATTAGACACAGAAAGACGAAAGTAGGCTAATTTTGCTAATTTACTCAACAAAACTGATTGATGCGGAGAAGAACGAGAATATGTCTAAGATTATTTTCTTAATTTCATAGGATACTTATAAATTCTTCATTTTCAGTAGATACTCGCTATCTATATTCCCATCCCATGGATGTATAATATTTCCATTTAAAAAAATTATATTTCTGTACAGTTTTTAACAAAGATATCCTTCTAAAAACGTCTAATCCTTTATTTAATTTAATGTCCGTGTCCAATGAGGCGGGTAATTTTCAATATTCAAGGAATTGATATGGAGGGTCCTCTAGGTAGGTTCCGACCGGCGCGCCAAGAAACACGGCAATTCTTCCAACATTTTAAATAAATTAAATAAATTAAATAAATTAAATAAATTAAATAAATTAAGTAAATTAAGTAAATTAAGTAAATTAAGTAAATTAAGTAAATTAAGTAAATTAAGTAAATTAAGTAAATTAAGTAAATTAAGTAAATTAAGTAAATTAAGTAAATTAAGTAAATTAAGTAAATTAAGTAAATTAAGTAAATTAAGTAAATTAAGTAAATTAAGTAAATTAAGTAAATTAAGTAAATTAAGTAAATTAAGTAAATTAAGTAAATTAAGTAAATTAAGTAAATTAAGTAAATTAAGTAAATTAAGTAAATTAAGTAAATTAAGTAAATTAAGTAAATTAAGTAAATTAAGTAAATTAAGTAAATTAAGTAAATTAAGTAAATTAAGTAAATTAAGTAAATTAAGTAAATTAAGTAAATTAAGTAAATTAAGTAAATTAAGTAAATTAAGTAAATTAAGTAAATTAAGTAAATTAAGTAAATTAAGTAAATTAAGTAAATTAAGTAAATTAAGTAAATTAAGTAAATTAAGTAAATTAAGTAAATTAAGTAAATTAAGTAAATTAAGTAAATTAAGTAAATTAAGTAAATTAAGTAAATTAAGTAAATTAAGTAAATTAAGTAAATTAAGTAAATTAAGTAAATTAAGTAAATTAAGTAAATTAAGTAAATTAAGTAAATTAAGTAAATTAAGTAAATTAAGTAAATTAAGTAAATTAAGTAAATTAAGTAAATTAAGTAAATTAAGTAAATTAAGTAAATTAAGTAAATTAAGTAAATTAAGTAAATTAAGTAAATTAAGTAAATTAAGTAAATTAAGTAAATTAAGTAAATTAAGTAAATTAAGTAAATTAAGTAAATTAAGTAAATTAAGTAAATTAAGTAAATTAAGTAAATTAAGTAAATTAAGTAAATTAAGTAAATTAAGTAAATTAAGTAAATTAAGTAAATTAAGTAAATTAAATAAATTAAATAAATTAAATAAATTAAATAAATTAAATAAATTAAATAAATTAAATAAATTAAATAAATTAAATAAATTAAATAAATTAAATAAATTAAATAAATTAAATAAATTAAATAAATTAAATAAATTAAATAAATTAAATAAATTAAATAAATTAAATAAATTAAATAAATTAAATAAATTAAATAAATTAAATAAATTAAATAAATTAAATAAATTAAATAAATTAAATAAATTAAATAAATTAAATAAATTAAATAAATTAAATAAATTAAATAAATTAAATAAATTAAATAAATTAAATAAATTAAATAAATTAAATAAATTAAATAAATTAAATAAATTAAATAAATTAAATAAATTAAATAAATTAAATAATTAAATAAATTAAATAAATTAAATAAATTAAATAAATTAAATAAATTAAATAAATTAAATAAATTAATAAATTAAATAAATTAAATAAATTAAATAAATTAAATAAATTAAATAAATTAAATAAATTAAATAAATTAAATAAATTAAATAAATTAAATAAATTAAATAAATTAAATAAATTAAATAAATTAAATAAATTAAATAAATTAAATAAATTAAATAAATTAAATAAATTAAATAAATTAAATAAATTAAATAAATTAAATAAATTAAATAAATTAAATAAATTAAATAAATTAAATAAATTAAATAAATTAAATAAATTAAATAAATTAAATAAATTAAATAAATTAAATAAATTAAATAAATTAAATAAATTAAATAAATTAAATAAATTAAATAAATTAAATAAATTAAATAAATTAAATAAATTAAATAAATTAAATAAATTAAATAAATTAAATAAATTAAATAAATTAAATAAATTAAATAAATTAAATAAATTAAATAAATTACATAAATTACATAAATTACATAAATTACATAAATTACATAAATTACATAAATTACATAAATTACATAAATTACATAAATTACATAAATTAAATAAATTAAATAAATTAAATAAATTAAATAAATTAAATAAATTAAATAAATTAAATAAATTAAATAAATTAAATAAATTAAATAAATTAAATAAATTAAATAAATTAAATAAATTAAATAAATTAAATAAATTAAATAAATTAAATAAATTAAATAAATTAAATAAATTAAATAAATTAAATAAATTAAATAAATTAAATAAATTAAATAAATTAATTAAATTAAATAAATTAAATAAATTAAATAAATTAAACAAATTAAAGAAATTAAAGAAATTAAAGAAATTAAAGAAATTAAAGAAATTAAAGAAATTAAAGAAATTAAATAAATTAAAGAAATTAAATAAATTAAATAAATTAAATAAATTAAATAAATTAAATAAATTAAAGAAATTAAAGAAATTAAAGAAATTAAAGAAATTAAAGAAATTAAAGAAATTAAAGAAATTAAAGAAATTAAAGAAATTAAAGAAATTAAAGAAATTAAAGAAATTAAAGAAATTAAAGAAATTAAAGAAATTAAAGAAATTAAAGAAATTAAAGAAATTAAAGAAATTAAAGAAATTAAAGAAATTAAAGAAATTAAAGAAATTAAAGAAATTAAAGAAATTAAAGAAATTAAAGAAATTAAAGAAATAAAGAAATTAAAGAAATTAAAGAAATTAAAGAAATTAAAGAAATTAAAGAAATTAAGAAATTAAAGAAATTAAAGAAATTAAAGAAATTAAAGAAATTAAAGAAATTAAAGAAATTAAAGAAATTAAAGAAATTAAAGAAATTAAAGAAATTAAAGAAATTAAGAAATTAAAGAAATTAAAGAAATTAAAGAAATTAAAGAATTAAAGAAATTAAAGAAATTAAAGAAATTAAAGAAATTAAAGAAATTAAAGAATTAAAGAAATTAAAGAAATTAAGAAATTAAAGAAATTAAGAAATTAAAGAAATTAAAGAAATTAAAGAATTAAAGAATTAAAGAAATTAAAGAAATTAAAGAAATTAAAGAAATTAAAGAAATTAAAGAAATTAAAGAAATTAAAGAAATTAAAGAAATTAAAGAAATTAAAGAAATTAAAGAAATTAAATAAATTAAATAAATTAAATAAATTAAATAAATTAAATAAATTAAATAAATTAAATAAATTAAATAAATTAAATAAATTAAATAAATTAAATAAATTAAATAAATTAAATAAATTAAATAAATTAAATAAATTAAATAAATTAAATAAATTAAATAAATTAAATAAATTAAATAAATTAAATAAATTAAATAAATTAAATAAATTAAATAAATTAAATAAATTAAATAAATTAAATAAATTAAATAAATTAAATAAATTAAATAAATTAAATAAATTAAATAAATTAAATAAATTAAATAAATTAAATAAATTAAATAAATTAAATAAATTAAATAAATTAAATAAATTAAATAAATTAAATAAATTAAATAAATTAAATAAATTAAATAAATTAAATAAATTAAATAAATTAAATAAATTAAATAAATTAAATAAATTAAATAAATTAAATAAATTAAATAAATTAAATAAATTAAATAAATTAAATAAATTAAATAAATTAAATAAATTAAATAAATTAAATAAATTAAATAAATTAAATAAATTAAATAAATTAAATAAATTAAATAAATTAAATAAATTAAATAAATTAAATAAATTAAATAAATTAAATAAATTAAATAAATTAAATAAATTAAATAAATTAAATAAATTAAATAAATTAAATAAATTAAATAAATTAAATAAATTAAATAAATTAAATAAATTAAATAAATTAAATAAATTAAATAAATTAAATAAATTAAATAAATTAAATAAATTAAATAAATTAAATAAATTAAATAAATTAAATAAATTAAATAAATTAAATAAATTAAATAAATTAAATAAATTAAATAAATTAAATAAATTAAATAAATTAAATAAATTAAATAAATTAAATAAATTAAATAAATTAAATAAATTAAATAAATTAAATAAATTAAATAAATTAAATAAATTAAATAAATTAAATAAATTAAATAAATTAAATAAATTAAATAAATTAAATAAATTAAATAAATTAAATAAATTAAATAAATTAAATAAATTAAATAAATTAAATAAATTAAATAAATTAAATAAATTAAATAAATTAAATAAATTAAATAAATTAAATAAATTAAATAAATTAAATAAATTAAATAAATTAAATAAATTAAATAAATTAAATAAATTAAATAAATTAAATAAATTAAATAAATTAAATAAATTAAATAAATTAAATAAATTAAATAAATTAAATAAATTAAATTAAATAAATTTATTGTTTTTATGTTTTTAATTTATTTAATTTATTTAAAATATTTAATTTATTTAATTTATTTAATTTATTTAATTTATTTAATTTATTTAATTTATTTAATTTATTTAATTTATTTAATTTATTTAATTTATTTAATTTATTTAATTTATTTAATTTATTTAATTTATTTAATTTATTTAATTTATTTAATTTATTTGATTTATTTAATTTATTTAATTTATTTAATTTATTTAATTTATTTAATTTATTTAATTTATTTAATTTATTTAATTTATTTAATTTATTTAATTTATTTAATTTATTTAATTTATTTAATTTATTTAATTTATTTAATTTATTTAATTTATTTAATTTATTTAATTTATTTAACTTATTTAATTTATTTAATTTATTTAATTTATTTAATTTATTTAATTTATTTAATTTATTTAATTTATTTAATTTATTTAATTTATTTAATTTATTTAATTTATTAATTTATTTAATTTATTTAATTTTTTTAATTTATTTAATTTATTTAATTTTTTTAATTTATTTAATTTATTTAATTTTTTTAATTTATTTAATTTATTTTAATTTATTTAATTTATTTAATTTATTTAATTTATTTAATTTATTTAATTTATTTAATTTATTTAATTTATTTAATTTATTTAATTTATTTAATTTATTTAATTTATTTAATTTATTTAATTTATTTAATTTATTTAATTTATTTAATTTATTTAATTTATTTAATTTATTTAATTTATTTAATTTATTTAATTTATTTAATTTATTTAATTTATTTAATTTATTTAATTTATTTAATTTATTTAATTTATTTAATTTACTTAATTTATTTAATATACTTAATTTACTTAATATACTTAATTTACTTAATACAGTTAATTTACTTAATTTATTTAATTTATTTAATTTATTTAATTTATTTAATTTATTTAATTTATTTAATTTATTTAATTTATTTAATTTACTTCATTTACTTGATTTAGTTGATTTAGTTGATTTAGTTGATTTAGTTGATTTAGTTGATTTAGTTGATTTAGTTGATTTAGTTGATTTAGTTGATTTAGTTGATTTAGTTGATTTAGTTGATTTAGTTGATTTAGTTGATTTAGTTGATTTAGTTGATTTAGTTGATTTAGTTGATTTAGTTGATTTAGTTGATTTAGTTGATTTAGTTGATTTAGTTGATTTAGTTGATTTAGTTGATTTAGTTGATTTAGTTGATTTAGTTGATTTAGTTGATTTAGTTGATTTAGTTGATTTAGTTGATTTAGTTGATTTAGTTGATTTAGTTGATTTAGTTGATTTAGTTGATTTAGTTGATTTAGTTGATTTAGTTGATTTAGTTGATTTAGTTGATTTAGTTGATTTAGTTGATTTAGTTGATTTAGTTGATTTAGTTGATTTAGTTGATTTAGTTGATTTAGTTGATTTAGTTGATTTAGTTGATTTAGTTGATTTAGTTGATTTAGTTGATTTAGTTGATTTAGTTGATTTAGTTGATTTAGTTGATTTAGTTGATTTAGTTGATTTAGTTGATTTAGTTGATTTAGTTGATTTAGTTGATTTAGTTGATTTAGTTGATTTAGTTGATTTAGTTGATTTAGTTGATTTAGTTGATTTAGTTGATTTAGTTGATTTAGTTGATTTAGTTGATTTAGTTGATTTAGTTGATTTAGTTGATTTAGTTGATTTAGTTGATTTAGTTGATTTAGTTGATTTAGTTGATTTAGTTGATTTAGTTGATTTAGTTGATTTAGTTGATTTAGTTGATTTAGTTGATTTAGTTGATTTAGTTGATTTAGTTGATTTAGTTGATTTAGTTGATTTAGTTGATTTAGTTGATTTAGTTGATTTAGTTGATTTAGTTGATTTAGTTGATTTAGTTGATTTAGTTGATTTAGTTGATTTAGTTGATTTAGTTGATTTAGTTGATTTAGTTGATTTATTTGATTTATTTGATTTATTTGATTTAGTTGATTTAGTTGATTTAGTTGATTTAGTTGATTTAGTTGATTTAGTTGATTTATTTGATTTATTTGATTTATTTGATTTATTTGATTTATTTGATTTATTTGATTTATTTGATTTATTTGATTTATTTGATTTATTTGATTTATTTGATTTATTTGATTTATTTGATTTATTTGATTTATTTGATTTATTTGATTTATTTGATTTATTTGATTTATTTGATTTATTTGATTTATTTGATTTATTTGATTTATTTGATTTATTTGATTTATTTGATTTATTTGATTTATTTGATTTATTTGATTTATTTGATTTATTTGATTTATTTGATTTATTTGATTTATTTGATTTATTTGATTTATTTGATTTATTTGATTTATTTGATTTATTTGATTTATTTGATTTATTTGATTTATTTGATTTATTTGATTTATTTGATTTATTTGATTTATTTGATTTATTTGATTTATTTGATTTATTTGATTTATTTGATTTATTTGATTTATTTGATTTATTTGATTTATTTGATTTATTTGATTTATTTGATTTATTTGATTTATTTGATTTATTTGATTTATTTGATTTATTTGATTTATTTGATTTATTTGATTTATTTGATTTATTTGATTTATTTGATTTATTTGATTTATTTGATTTATTTGATTTATTTGATTTATTTGATTTATTTGATTTATTTGATTTATTTGATTTATTTGATTTATTTGATTTATTTGATTTATTTGATTTATTTGATTTATTTGATTTATTTGATTTATTTGATTTATTTGATTTATTTGATTTATTTGATTTATTTGATTTATTTGATTTATTTGATTTATTTGATTTATTTGATTTATTTGATTTATTTGATTTATTTGATTTATTTGATTTATTTGATTTATTTGATTTATTTGATTTATTTGATTTATTTGATTTATTTGATTTATTTGATTTATTTGATTTATTTGATTTATTTGATTTATTTGATTTATTTGATTTATTTGATTTATTTGATTTATTTGATTTATTTGATTTATTTGATTTATTTGATTTATTTGATTTATTTGATTTATTTGATTTATTTGATTTATTTGATTTATTTGATTTATTTGATTTATTTGATTTATTTGATTTATTTGATTTATTTGATTTATTTGATTTATTTGATTTATTTGATTTATTTGATTTATTTGATTTATTTGATTTATTTGATTTATTTGATTTATTTGATTTATTTGATTTATTTGATTTATTTGATTTATTTGATTTATTTGATTAATTTGATTAATTTGATTAATTTGATTAATTTGATTAATTTGATTAATTTGATTAATTTGATTAATTTGATTAATTTGATTAATTTGATTAATTTGATTTATTTGATTTATTTGATTTATTTGATTTATTTGATTTATTTGATTTATTTGATTTATTTAATTTATTTAATTTATTTAATTTATTTAATTTATTTAATTTATTTAATTTATTTAATTTATTTAATTTATTTAATTTATTTAATTTATTTAATTTATTTAATTTATTTAATTTATTTAATTTATTTAATTTATTTAATTTATTTAATTTATTTAATTTATTTAATTTATTTAATTTATTTAATTTATTTAATTTATTTAATTTATTTAATTTATTTAATTTATTTAATTTATTTAATTTATTTAATTTATTTAATTTATTTAATTTATTTAATTTATTTAATTTATTTAATTTATTTAATTTATTTAATTTATTTAATTTATTTAATTTATTTAATTTATTTAATTTATTTAATTTATTTAATTTATTTAATTTATTTAATTTATTTAATTTATTTAATTTATTTAATTTATTTAATTTATTTAATTTATTTAATTTATTTAATTTATTTAATTTATTTAATTTATTTAATTTATTTAATTTATTTAATTTATTTAATTTATTTAATTTATTTAATTTATTTAATTTATTTAATTTATTTAATTTATTTAATTTATTTAATTTATTTAATTTATTTAATTTATTTAATTTATTTAATTTATTTAATTTATTTAATTTATTTAATTTATTTAATTTATTTAATTTATTTAATTTATTTAATTTATTTAATTTATTTAATTTATTTAATTTATTTAATTTATTTAATTTATTTAATTTATTTAATTTATTTAATTTATTTAATTTATTTAATTTATTTAATTTATTTAATTTATTTAATTTATTTAATTTATTTAATTTATTTAATTTATTTAATTTATTTAATTTATTTAATTTATTTAATTTATTTAATTTATTTAATTTATTTAATTTATTTAATTTATTTAATTTATTTAATTTATTTAATTTATTTAATTTATTTAATTTATTTAATTTATTTAATTTATTTAATTTATTTAATTTATTTAATTTATTTAATTTATTTAATTTATTTAATTTATTTAATTTATTTAATTTATTTAATTTATTTAATTTATTTAATTTATTTAATTTATTTAATTTATTTAATTTATTTAATTTATTTAATTTATTTAATTTATTTAATTTATTTAATTTATTTAATTTATTTAATTTATTTAATTTATTTAATTTATTTAATTTATTTAATTTATTTAATTTATTTAATTTATTTAATTTATTTAATTTATTTAATTTATTTAATTTATTTAATTTATTTAATTTATTTAATTTATTTAATTTATTTAATTTATTTAATTTATTTAATTTATTTAATTTATTTAATTTATTTAATTTATTTAATTTATTTAATTTATTTAATTTATTTAATTTGTTTAATTTATTTAATTTGTTTAATTTATTTAATTTGTTTAATTTATTTAATTTATTGTACTTCTAGTTTGTGGGTTTAACTTTTATAATTTCTAATAAATTTCTTTATCACAACGACGAAAACCATTGAAAGTTTTAATTTTCTATTATATCCCGAACGTCGAAATTTTTTTCCCACGCAAGGTGGCCAAGTGACTACTAGGATTTTTGGAGATTTCCAAAATCTCCCAAAATAATGCATTTCTTGAAGTATATAATTACAAACGGTCCATTTTTACCTTTGTGTCTATAATCAAAGTTAAAAATCTTTTTATTCTAATATAGAAACCAAGAAATGTCGCCTACTTAAGATGAAATAAGAATACAAATTTTAAATTCAATGATTATTTCTTATTTTTTTGTTGTAATGTCGTTGTTTTCCTAGTGAAGTTAAAACAGGAGTATTAAAAATACACAATTTTTAAATATTACATAAAATAATACAAATCATATTCGAGATCTTTTCGTATTTCCCCGAAAAATGGTTTTTGAAAAGTAAATTAACAAAAACGGCCCAATTTTGTCTTTCAATCTCTAATCTCTATTAAAAATCTTGTACTTTTACTACAAAAAGCAAGATATCCTGTAATTTGATTTCAAATAAGGACAAAATGTGTGATTTCATTGATTAATTCGGATTTTGTGATATAAATATATTGTCTTTCAAAGAAAGTTAGAATAGAAGTGTCGAAAACGCAGCAATCTTAATATGTCAAATTTTAATGGATTATACAAAAATTTATTTACTTCCTGATGTTCTCATATTAACAGATTTCTTTGAAGATTTTCGAAATGTGTCGCTAAACATATAAAATTAGATCTCGCACAATACTTTACATCTCCCGGTTTAAGGAAGGATGTAATGTTACGATTCACAAAAGTTAAATTAGAATTCTAACTGATATTAACATGTTACATTTTTTTAAAAACAATAGAAATGGCCCCATTATTGACTTTCAGTCTCTAATCTATGTATAACGTCTTGTAGTTCTCCTACAAAATCCAAGAAATCCATGTACATTGATTCCAAATTAGAACAAAATGTATGGCTTCACTGATTATTTCGTATTTTGTGATTTAATCATCTTGTTTTTCTAGAAAAGCTGGTATAGGAGTATCGAAAATGTAGAATATTTAAATAATATACAAAATAATACCAATAATCTTAGAGATCGTTTCGTATTTCCTTGAATAGTTAATTTCGGGATTGATATTGACACAAACGGCCCATTTTGGACTTTCCGACTTTAGTCTAAAGTTCAGAACCCTGTTCTTCTTCCACAAAAACCAAGAAATGCAAGTAAATTTAGTCCAAATTAGCACAAAACTGCTAAATTTAGTGATTATTTCGTATTTTGTGCTGTAATTCTTTTGTTCTCCTAGAAAAGTTATTATAGAAATATCGAAAAGGAAGAAAAAGTTATTATCGAAATATCGAAAAGGCAGGATTTTTTAATATTATACCAAATAAAACAGATAATCTTAGAAATCTTCTCGTATTCCTCTGCGAAATAGGTTTCGGAAAGTAAATTAATACAAATGGCCCATTTTTGTCATTCAGTCTACAATCTAAGTTCAGAATCTTGAAGTTCTAATACAAAGACCAAGAAATGCGACCTAATTTAGTCGAAATAAGAACAAAAACTTTAAATTCAATGATTTTTTCCGTATTTAGAGTTGTAATTTCCTTATTTTCCAAGAGAACTTATAAAGAAGTTTCAAAACTGCAAGGCTTTTGAATAATATACAAAATCATGCTCTCAATATTAGAGATCTATTCATATTTCAATGAGAAATGGGTTTTAGAACGTAAGTTAGTAAAAACGACCTATTTTGGACTTTCAATCTCTAATCTAAAGTAAATTGTATCCAAATTAGAACAAAATGTCTATATTCAATGATTTCTTCATATTCTGTGCTGTAATCTCATTTTTATCCATTTTTAAGGGAAATACGAATATATTTCAGAGATAACAAGTTTTATTTAGGGTAACATATTAAAAAACCTGCATTTTCGATTCTTTTGTAACAAAAGTTATAACAACTTCTCCATTAAAATAAGGAAATACGAGAAAATCATCGAATTTAGGTGATTTATGATTATTTCGAAAGAATTAAGCTCCATTCTTGGTTTTCATAGTAGAAGTACTAAATCCTGAACTTAGATTATAGACAGAAAGTCAAAAAGTGCCATTTGTGGTAAATACCATTCCGAGACATATTTTTCAGGGAAATACGGAAAGATCTTTAAGATAATTATTTTAATTTTCTAAAATATTTGAGAATTCTGCATTTTCGATACTTCTGTAATAATCTTTCTAGGAAAACAAAGGCAATTACAGCTCAGAATTGGAAATAATCATTGAATTCACGTATTTGATTCTAATTTGAACTTATTTTCCATACATTTCTTGGATTTTGAAGTAGAAGTGCAAGATTCTGAACTTAGATTATAGGCAGAAAATCAAAAATGGACCATTTATGTAAATCAACTTCCCAAAATTTATTTTTCACGAAAATACGATATTATCTCGGAGATTATTGGTTTAGTTTTATAAGAAATTTAAGAATCTTGCACAATCGATATTTCCAGTGGTTTTAGAGATCTTTTAGTATTTCCCTGAAAAATAAGTTTCCGGATGTAAATTATCACACATGGCCCATTTTCGGCTTTAATTCTCCAATCTAAGTTTGCAATCTTTTACTTCTCATAAAAATCCAAGAATTGCTAGTAAGTGGAGTTTAAATTAGAGCCAAACATCTAAATTCAATTATTATTTCGTAAATTATTTTACAAAATTAGACCTGTAATTACAGAGATCTTTCCGTATTTTCCTGAAAAATTAGTTTCCGGATGTAAATTATCACAATTAGCCAATTTTCGAATTTCATTCTCCAATCTAAGTTTGGAATCTTGTACTTCTCATATAAAATCCAAGAAATGCTAGTAAGTTAAGTTTAAATTTGAGCCAAACGGCTAAATTCAATGATTATTTCGTATTTCCATATTTTCCTAGTGATGTTATAACGAAAGAATCGAAAATGGGGATTTTTTAGAATACTACTCTTAATAAATCAAATATTCTTGGAGATATTTTCGTATTTCCCTTAAAAATGGATTACAAGGAGATTACGATACAATATACGATGAAATCATAGAATTTAGACTTTTTGTTCCAATTTGAGCTTAATTTACCCTAAACTATTGACTAAATGGGTCGTTCTTTTTATCTTACGCTCCAAAAGCCATTTTTTAGGGAAATATAAATAGATCTCTAAGATAAATAGAATTTTTTTGCATGAAATCTTACATTTTTCATACTTCTTTAATACGTTGTATTGGAAAACTAAATATACTTGCGTTTCTTGAAAATGCAGGATTAATTAAATATTATAGAAAAAAATAATAATAATCTTATAGTTCCTTTTGTATTTCCTTGAAAAATAAATTTCGGGATGTAAATTAACCCAAATGGTCCATTTTGAGCTCTCTATCTCTGATCTCAGTTCACAATCTTGTAATTCTACTACAAAAACCAAGAAATGTAAGTATATTGAGTTTTCCAAGACAACGTATAAAGAAGTATCAAAAATGCAAGAGTTCATGCAAAATAATACTACTAATCTTCGAGATCTATTCATATTTCCCTAAAAAATGAGTTTGAAGCGTAAGTTAATAAAAACGACCCATTTAGTCTAAATTGAGCTCAAATTAGAACGAAAAGTCTAAATTCAATGATTCCTTCGTATTTTGTGCCGTAATCTCCTTGTATTCCATTTTTAAGGCAAATACGAAAATTACTCCAAGCATATTAATTTTATTTCGAGTAGTATTCTAAAAATCCTCCATTTTCGATTCATTCGTTATAATATCTCTAGGAAAATATGGAAATTCGAAATATCCTTTGAATTTAGATGTTTGGCTCTAATTTAAACTCAACTTACCAGCATTTCTTGGATTTTATATGAGAAGTACAAGATTCCAAACTTAGATTGGAGAAGGAGATCCGAAAATGGGCTATTTGTAATAATTTACACCCGGAAACTTATTTTTCAGGGAAATACGGAAAGATCTCTAAAATTCCTGGTCTAATTTTGCAAAATAATTTAGAATCCTTCATTATCAATACTTCTTACTAACTTTTTTGGGAAAACAAGGGAATTACAGTACAAGATGGAAAATATTCTATGAATTCAAAAATTTCGTTCAAATCTTGATTCAGTTCATTTGCATTACTTGTGTTTTGTAAGAGAAGTACAAGACTCTGGAATTAGATTAGAGACGGAAAGACGAAAATAGGCTAATTTTGTTAATTTACTCCCCGAAACTGATTGATTCAGAGAATTAGAGAATATGTCTAAAATTATTGGTTTAATTGTATAAGATATTTATAAATTCTTCATTTTCAGTAGATATTCGCTATCTATATTCCCATCCCATGGATGTATAATATTTCCATTAAAAA
Source organism: Diaprepes abbreviatus (assembly GCA_034092305.1). Lineage (NCBI taxonomy): Eukaryota > Metazoa > Arthropoda > Insecta > Coleoptera > Curculionidae > Diaprepes > Diaprepes abbreviatus. Next base: position 14,854 of record JASJET010000483.1, read on the forward strand.
AAATTGCATTTCTGTACAGTTTTTAACAAAAATATCCTTCTAAAAACGTCCAATCCTTTATTTAGTTTAATGTCCGTGTCCAATGAGGCGGGTGATATTCAATATCCAACGGGTTGATATGGAGGGTCTTCTACGTAGGTTCTGACCGGTGCGCCAAGAAACACGGCAATTTTTCCAACATCTATTTACTTTTATTTCATATAATATTTAAAAGTCATGAATTTTTGGTACTCCTCTTCTAACTTTACTAGGAAAACAAAGAAATTGCAACAATAAGAAAGAAATAATCATTGAATTTAAAATTTTTGTTCGTATTTCTTCTAAACTATATGGCCCTTCTTGGTTTTAATATTAGAATTACAAGTGTCTGATCTTAGATTATAGACAGAAAGTCAAAAATGGACCGTTTGTATTAATATACTTCAAGAAATGTTCTTTTTTGGGAAGTTTTGTAAATCTCGGCACATTTTTGACTTTCTCCGAAAGTAGTGTAAGATTTGACTTCTAGAACACCCTCAGGCTATATATTAATTTACAAATAATGGTAATTATTATTCAATGTGTGTATCAAATTAAGGTCTAAATTGTCAGTTAGATTTATTGCGGAACTGTAAGTATGTGTTATGTGTGTAACAAGATGTTGTTATACAGGGTGATATAAAAAAGCTAGTACATGAAATTAATTACTGGTCGGGAACTCCGCGTGTGGGGTGGCTTGGATTTTGTAAGAAAAGTACTAGATTCTGGAACTAGATTAGACTCAGAAAGACGAAAGTAGGCTAATTTTGCTAATTTACTCAACAAAACTGATTGATGCGGAGAAGAACGAGAATATGTCTAAGATTATTTTCTTAATTTCATAGGATACTTATAAATTCTTCATTTTCAGTAGATACTCGCTATCTATATTACCATCCCATGGATGAATAATATTTCCATTTAAAAAAATTATATTTCTGTACAGTTTTTAACAAAGATATCCTTCTAAAAACGTGTAATCCTTTATTTAATTTAATGTCCGTGTCCAATGAGGCGGGTAATTTTCAATATTCAAGGAATTGATATGGAGGGTCCTCTAGGTAGGTTCCGACCGGCGCGCCAAGAAACACGGCAATTCTTCCAACATTTTATATAAATTAAATAAATTAAATAAATTAAATAAATTAAATAAATTAAATAAATTAAATAAATTAAATAAATTAAATAAATTAAATAAATTAAATAAATTAAATAAATTAAATAAATTAAATAAATTAAATAAATTAAATAAATTAAATAAATTAAATAAATTAAATAAATTAAATAAATTAAATAAATTAAATAAATTAAATAAATTAAATAAATTAAATAAATTAAATAAATTAAATAAATTAAATAAATTAAATAAATTAAATAAATTAAATAAATTAAATAAATTAAATAAATTAAATAAATTAAATAAATTAAATAAATTAAATAAATTAAATAAATTAAATAAATTAAATAAATTAAATAAATTAAATAAATTAAATAAATTAAATAAATTAAATAAATTAAATAAATTAAATAAATTAAATAAATTAAATAAATTAAATAAATTAAATAAATTAAATAAATTAAATAAATTAAATAAATTAAATAAATTAAATAAATTAAATAAATTAAATAAATTAAATAAATTAAATAAATTAAATAAATTAAATAAATTAAATAAATTAAATAAATTAAATAAATTAAATAAATTAAATAAATTAAATAAATTAAATAAATTAAATAAATTAAATAAATTAAATAAATTAAATAAATTAAATAAATTAAATAAATTAAATAAATTAAATAAATTAAATAAATTAAATAAATTAAATAAATTAAATAAATTAAATAAATTAAATAAATTAAATAAATTAAATAAATTAAATAAATTAAATAAATTAAATAAATTAAATAAATTAAATAAATTAAATAAATTAAATAAATTAAATAAATTAAATAAATTAAATAAATTAAATAAATTAAATAAATTAAATAAATTAAATAAATTAAATAAATTAAATAAATTAAATAAATTAAATAAATTAAATAAATTAAATAAATTAAATAAATTAAATAAATTAAATAAATTAAATAAATTAAATAAATTAAATAAATTAAATAAATTAAATAAATTAAATAAATTAAATAAATTAAATAAATTAAATAAATTAAATAAATTAAATAAATTAAATAAATTAAATAAATTAAATAAATTAAATAAATTAAATAAATTAAATAAATTAAATAAATTAAATAAATTAAATAAATTAAATAAATTAAATAAATTAAATAAATTAAATAAATTAAATAAATTAAATAAATTAAATAAATTAAATAAATTAAATAAATTAAATAAATTAAATAAATTAAATAAATTAAATAAATTAAATAAATTAAATAAATTAAATAAATTAAATAAATTAAATAAATTAAATAAATTAAATAAATTAAATAAATTAAATAAATTAAATAAATTAAATAAATTAAATAAATTAAATAAATTAAATAAATTAAATAAATTAAATAAATTAAATAAATTAAATAAATTAAATAAATTAAATAAATTAAATAAATTAAATAAATTAAATAAATTAAATAAATTAAATAAATTAAATAAATTAAATAAATTAAATAAATTAAATAAATTAAATAAATTAAATAAATTAAATAAATTAAATAAATTAAATAAATTAAATAAATTAAATAAATTAAATAAATTCAATAAATTCAATAAATTCAATAAATTCAATAAATTCAATAAATTCAATAAATTCAATAAATTCAATAAATTCAATAAATTCAATAAATTCAATAAATTCAATAAATTCAATAAATTCAATAAATTCAATAAATTCAATAAATTCAATAAATTCAATAAATTCAATAAATTCAATAAATTCAATAAATTCAATAAATTCAATAAATTCAATAAATTCAATAAATTCAATAAATTCAATAAATTCAATAAATTCAATAAATTCAATAAATTCAATAAATTCAATAAATTCAATAAATTCAATAAATTCAATAAATTCAATAAATTCAATAAATTCAATAAATTCAATAAATTCAATAAATTCAATAAATTCAATAAATTCAATAAATTCAATAAATTCAATAAATTCAATAAATTCAATAAATTCAATAAATTAAATAAATTAAATAAATTCAATAAATTCAATAAATTAAATAAATTAAATAAATTCAATAAATTCAATAAATTAAATAAATTAAATAAATTAAATAAATTCAATAAATTAAATAAATTAAATAAATTCAATAAATTCAATAAATTAAATAAATTAAATAAATTAAATAAATTAAATAAATTAAATAAATTAAATAAATTAAATAAATTAAATAAATTAAATAAATTAAATAAATTAAATAAATTAAATAATCTAAACAAATTAAATAAATTAAACAAATTAAACAAATTAAACAAATTAAACAAATTAAACAAATTAAACAAATTAAACAAATTAAACAAATTAAACAAATTAAACAAATTAAACAAATTAAACAAATTAAACAAATTAAACAAATTAAACAAATTAAACAAATTAAACAAATTAAACAAATTAAACAAATTAAACAAATTAAACAAATTAAACAAATTAAACAAATTAAACAAATTAAACAAATTAAACAAATTAAACAAATTAAACAAATTAAACAAATTAAACAAATTAAACAAATTAAACAAATTAAACAAATTAAACAAATTAAACAAATTAAACAAATTAAACAAATTAAACAAATTAAACAAATTAAACAAATTAAACAAATTAAACAAATTAAACAAATTAAGCAAATTAAACAAATTAAACAAATTAAACAAATTAAACAAATTAAACAAATTAAACAAATTAAACAAATTAAACAAATTAAACAAATTAAACAAATTAAACAAATTAAACAAATTAAACAAATTAAACAAATTAAACAAATTAAACAAATTAAACAAATTAAACAAATTAAACAAATTAAACAAATTAAACAAATTAAACAAATTAAACAAATTAAACAAATTAAACAAATTAAACAAATTAAACAAATTAAACAAATTAAACAAATTAAACAAATTAAACAAATTAAACAAATTAAACAAATTAAACAAATTAAACAAATTAAACAAATTAAACAAATTAAACAAATTAAACAAATTAAACAAATTAAACAAATTAAACAAATTAAACAAATTAAACAAATTAAACAAATCAAACAAATTAAACAAATTAAACAAATTAAACAAATTAAACAAATTAAACAAATTAAACAAATTAAACAAATTAAACAAATTAAACAAATTAAACAAATTAAACAAATTAAACAAATTAAACAAATTAAACAAATTAAACAAATTAAACAAATTAAACAAATTAAACAAATTAAACAAATTAAACAAATTAAACAAATTAAACAAATTATACAAATTAAACAAATTAAACAAATTAAACAAATTAAACAAATTAAACAAATTAAACAAATTAAACAAATTAAACAAATTAAATAAATTAAATAAATTAAAAAATTAAACAAATTAAATAAATTAAACAAATTAAACAAATTAAATAAATTAAACAAATTAAACCAATTAAACGAATTAAACAAATTAAACAAATTAAACGAATTAAACAAATTAAACAAATTAAACGAATTAAACAAATTAAACCAATTAAACGAATTAAACAAATTAAACAAATTAAACGAATTAAACGAATTAAACAAATTAAACGAATTAAACGAATTAAACGAATTAAACGAATTAAACAAATTAAACAAATTAAACAAATTAAACGAATTAAACGAATTAAACAAATTAAACGAATTAAACAAATTAAAGGAATTAAAGGAATTAAAGATATTAAAGGAATTAAAGGAATTAAAGAAATTAAATAAATTAAATAAATTAAATAAATTAAAGGAATTAAATAAATAAATAAATTAAATAAATTAAATAAATTAAATAAATTAAATAAATTAAATAAATTAAATAAATTAAATAAATTAAATAAATTAAATAAATTAAATAAATTAAATAAATTAAATAAATTAAATAAATTAAATAAATTAAATAAATTAAATAAATTAAATAAATTAAATAAATTAAATAAATTAAATAAATTAAATAAATTAAATAAATTAAATAAATTAAATAAATTAAATAAATTAAATAAATTAAATAAATTAAATAAATTAAATAAATTAAATAAATTAAATAAATTAAATAAATTAAATAAATTAAATAAATTAAATAAATTAAATAAATTAAATAAATTAAATAAATTAAATAAATTAAATAAATTAAATAAATTAAATAAATTAAATAAATTAAATAAATTAAATAAATTAAATAAATTAAATAAATTAAATAAATTAAATAAATTAAATAAATTAAATAAATTAAATAAATTAAAAAAATTAAATAAATTAAATAAATTAAATAAACTAAATAAATTAAATATATTAAATAAACTAAATAAATTAAATAAATTAAATAAATTAAGTAAATTAAATAAATTAAATAAATTAAATAAATTAAATAAATTAAATAAATTAAATAAATTAAATAGATTAAATAGATTAAATAGATTAAATAGATTAAATAGATTAAATAGATTAAATAGATTAAATAGATTAAATAGATTAAATAGATTAAATAGATTAAATAAATTAAATAAATTAAATAAATTAAATAAATTAAATAAATTAAATAAATTAAATAAATTAAATAAATTAAATAAATTAAATAAATTAAATAAATTAAATAAATTAAATAAATTAAATAAATTAAATAAATTAAATAAATTAAATAAATTAAATAAATTAAATAAATTAAATAAATTAAATAAATTAAATAAATTAAATAAATTAAATAAATTAAATAAATTAAATAAATTAAATAAATTAAATAAATTAAATAAATTAAATAAATTAAATAAATTAAATAAATTAAATAAATTAAATAAATTAAATAAATTAAATAAATTAAATAAATTAAATAAATTAAATAAATTAAATAAATTAAATAAATTAAATAAATTAAATAAATTAAATAAATTAAATAAATTAAATAAATTAAATAAATTAAATAAATTAAATAAATTAAATAAATTAAATAAATTAAATAAATTAAATAAATTAAATAAATTAAATAAATTAAATAAATTAAATAAATTAAATAAATTAAATAAATTAAATAAATTAAATAAATTAAATAAATTAAATAAATTAAATAAATTAAATAAATTAAATAAATTAAATAAATTAAATAAATTAAATAAATTAAATAAATTAAATAAATTAAATAAATTAAATAAATTAAATAAATTAAATAAATTAAATAAATTAAATAAATTAAATAAATTAAATAAATTAAATAAATTAAATAAATTAAATAAATTAAATAAATTAAATAAATTAAATAAATTAAATAAATTAAATAAATTAAATAAATTAAATAAATTAAATAAATTAAATAAATTAAATAAATTAAATAAATTAAATAAATTAAATAAATTAAATAAATTAAATAAATTAAATAAATTAAATAAATTAAATAAATTAAATAAATTAAATAAATTAAATAAATTAAATATATTAAATAAATTAAATAAATTAAATAAATTAAATAAATTAAATAAATTAAATAAATTAAATAAATTAAATAAATTAAATAAATTAAATAAATTAAATAAATTAAATAAATTAAATAAATTAAATAAATTAAATAAATTAAATAAATTAAATAAATTAAATAACTTAAATAATATAAATAAATTAAATAACTTAAATAATATAAATAAATTAAATAAATTAAATAAATTAAATAAATTAAATAAATTAAATAAATTAAATAAATTAAATATTTTAAATAAATTAAATAAATTAAAAACATTAAATAAATTTATTTAATTTAATTTATTAATTTTTTTAATTTATTTAATTTATTTAATTTATTTAATTTATTTAATTTATTTAATTTATTTAATTTTTTTAATTTATTTAATTTATTTAATTTATTTAATTTATTTAATTTATTTAATTTATTTAATTTATTTAATTTATTTAATTTATTTAATTTATTTAATTTATTTAATTTATTTAATTTATTTAATTTATTTAATTTATTTAATTTATTTAATTTATTTAATTTATTTAATTTATTTAATTTATTTAATTTATTTAATTTATTTAATTTATTTAATTTATTTAATTTATTTAATTTATTTAATTTATTTAATTTATTTAATTTATTTAATTTATTTAATTTATTTAATTTATTTAATTTATTTAATTTATTTAATTTATTTAATTTATTTAATTTATTTAATTTATTTAATTTATTTAATTTATTTAATTTATTTAATTTATTTAATTTATTTAATTTATTTAATTTATTTAATTTATTTAATTTATTTAATTTATTTAATTTATTTAATTTATTTAATTTATTTAATTTATTTAATTTATTTAATTTATTTAATTTATTTAATTTATTTAATTTATTTAATTTATTTAATTTATTTAATTTATTTAATTTATTTAATTTATTTAATTTATTTAATTTATTTAATTTATTTAATTTATTTAATTTATTTAATTTATTTAATTTATTTAATTTATTTAATTTATTTAATTTATTTAATTTATTTAATTTATTTAATTTATTTAATTTATTTAATTTATTTAATTTATTTAATTTATTTAATTTATTTAATTTATTTAATTTATTTAATTTATTTAATTTATTTAATTTATTTAATTTATTTAATTTATTTAATTTATTTAATTTATTTAATTTATTTAATTTATTTAATTTATTTAATTTATTTAATTTATTTAATTTATTTAATTTATTTAATTTATTTAATTTATTTAATTTATTTAATTTATTTAATTTATTTAATTTATTTAATTTATTTAATTTATTTAATTTATTTAATTTATTTAATTTATTTAATTTATTTAATTTATTTAATTTATTTAATTTATTTAATTTATTTAATTTATTTAATTTATTTAATTTATTTAATTTATTTAATTTATTTAATTTATTTAATTTATTTAATTTATTTAATTTATTTAATTTATTTAATTTATTTAATTTATTTAATTTATTTAATTTATTTAATTTATTTAATTTATTTAATTTATTTAATTTATTTAATTTATTTAATTTATTTAATTTATTTAATTTATTTAATTTATTTAATTTATTTAATTTATTTAATTTATTTAATTTATTTAATTTATTTAATTTATTTAATTTATTTAATTTATTTAATTTATTTAATTTATTTAATTTATTTAATTTATTTAATTTATTTAATTTATTTAATTTATTTAATTTATTTAATTTATTTAATTTATTTAATTTATTTAATTTATTTAATTTATTTAATTTATTTAATTTATTTAATTTATTTAATTTATTTAATTTATTTAATTTATTTAATTTATTTAATTTATTTAATTTATTTAATTTATTTAATTTATTTAATTTATTTAATTTATTTAATTTATTTAATTTATTTAATTTATTTAATTTATTTAATTTATTTAATTTATTTAATTTATTTAATTTATTTAATTTATTTAATTTATTTAATTTATTTAATTTATTTAATTTATTTAATTTATTTAATTTATTTAATTATTTAATTTATTTAATTTATTTAATTTATTTAATTTATTTAATTTATTTAATTTATTTAATTTATTTAATTTATTTAATTTATTTAATTTATTTAATTTATTTAATTTATTTAATTTATTTAATTTATTTAATTTATTTAATTTATTTAATTTATTTAATTTATTTAATTTATTTAACTTATTTAACTTATTTAATTTATTTAATTTATTTAATTTATTTAATTTATTTAATTTATTTAATTTATTTAATTTATTTAATTTATTTAATTTATTTAATTTATTTAATTTATTTAATTTATTTAATTTATTTAATTTATTTAATTTATTTAATTATTTAATTTATTTAATTTATTTAATTTATTTAATTTATTTAATTTATTTAATTTATTTAATTTATTTAATTTATTTAATTTATTTAATTTATTTAATTTATTTAATTTATTTAATTTATTTAATTTATTTAATTTATTTAATTTATTTAGTTTTTTTAATTTATTTAATTTATTTAGTTTTTTTAATTAATTTAGTTTATTTAGTTAATTTAGTTTTTTTAATTTATTTAGTTTATTTATTTTATTTAATTTATCTAATTTATTTAATTTATTTAATTTATTTAATTTATTTAATTTATTTAATTTATTTAATTTATTTAATTTATTTAATTTATATAATTTATTTAATTTATTTAATTTATATAATTTATTTAATTTATTTAATTTATTTAATTTATTTAATTTATTTAATTTATTTAATTTATTTAATTTATTTAATTTATTTAATTTATTTAATTTATTTAATTTATTTAATTTATTTAATTTGTTTAATTTATTTAATTTATTTAATTTATTTAATTTATTTAATTTATTTAATTTATTTAATTTATTTAATTTGTTTAATTTATTTAATTTATTTAATTTATTTAATTTATTTAATTTATTTAATTTATTTAATTTATTTAATTTATTTAATTTATTTAATTTATTTAATTTATTTAATTTATTTAATTTATTTAATTTATTTAATTTATTTAATTTATTTAATTTATTTAATTTATTTAATTTATTTAATTTATTTAATTTATTTAATTTATTTAATTTATTTAATTTATTTAATTTATTTAATTTATTTAATTTATTTAATTTATTTAATTTATTTAATTTATTTAATTTATTTAATTTATTTAATTTATTTAATTTATTTAATTTATTTAATTTATTTAATTTATTTAATTTATTTAATTTATTTAATTTATTTAATTTATTTAATTTATTTAATTTATTTAATTTATTTAATTTATTTAATTTATTTAATTTATTTAATTTATTTAATTTATTTAATTTATTTAATTTATTTAATTTATTTAATTTATTTAATTTATTTAATTTATTTAATTTATTATATTTAATTTATTTAATATATTTAATTTATTTAATTTATTTAATTTATTTAATTTATTTAATTTATTTAATTTATTTAATTTATTTAATTTATTTAATTTATTTAATTTATTTAATTTATTTAATTTATTTAATTTATTTAATTTATTTAATTTATTTAATTTATTTAATTTATTTAATTTATTTAATTTATTTAATTTATTTAATTTATTTAATTTATTTAATTTATTTAATTTATTTAATTTATTTAATTTATTTAATTTATTTAATTTATTTAATTTATTTAATTTATTTAATTTATTTAATTTATTTAATTTATTTAATTTATTTAATTTATTTAATTTATTTAATTTATTTAATTTAATGTTGGAAGGATTGCCGTGTTTCTTGGCGCGGCGGTCGGAACCTACCTAGAGGACCCTCCATATCAATTCCTTGAATATTGAAAATTACCCGCCTCATTGGACACGGACATTAAATTAAATAAAGGATTAGACGTTTTTAGAAGGATATCTTTGTTAAAAACTGTACAGAAATATAATTTTTTTAAATGGAAATATTATTCATCCATGGGATGGTAATATAGATAGCGAGTATCTACTGAAAATGAAGAATTTATAAGTATCCTATGAAATTAAGAAAATAATCTTAGACATATTCTCGTTCTTCTCTGCATCAATCAGTTTTGTTGAGTAAATTAGCAAAATTAGCCTACTTTCGTCTTTCTGTGTCTAATCTAGTTCCAGAATCTAGTACTTTTCTTACAAAATCCAAGCCACCCCACACGCGGAGTTCCCGACCAGTAATTAATTTCATGTACTAGCTTTTTTATATCACCCTGTATAACAACATTTTGTTACACACATAACACATACTTACAGTTCCGCAATAAATCTAACTGACAATTTAGACCTTAATTTGATACACACATTGAATAATAATTACCATTATTTGTAAATTAATATATAGCCTGAGGGTGTTCTAGAAGTCAAATCTTACACTACTTTCGGAGAAAGTCAAACATGTGCCGAGATTTACAAAACTTCCCAAAAAAGAACATTTCTTGAAGTATATTAATACAAACGGTCCATTTTTGACTTTCTGTCTATAATCTAAAATCAGACACTTGTAATTCTAATATTAAAACCAAGAAGGGCCATATAGTTTAGAAGAAATACGAACAAAAATTTTAAATTCAATGATTATTTCTTTCTTATTGTTGCAATTTCTTTGTTTTCCTAGTAAAGTTAGAAGAGGAGTATCAAAAATTCATGACTTTTAAATATTATATGAAATAAAAGTAAATAGATGTTGGAAAAATTGCCGTGTTTCTTGGCGCACCGGTCAGAACCTACGTAGAAGACCCTCCATATCAACCCGTTGGATATTGAATATCACCCGCCTCATTGGACACGGACATTAAACTAAATAAAGGATTGGACGTTTTTAGAAGGATATTTTTGTTAAAAACTGTACAGAAATGCAATTTTTTTTAATGGAAATATTATACATCCATGGGATGGGAATATAGATAGCGAATATCTACTGAAAATGAAGAATTTATAAATATCTTATACAATTAAACCAATAATTTTAGACATATTCTCTAATTCTCTGAATCAATCAGTTTCGGGGAGTAAATTAACAAAATTAGCCTATTTTCGTCTTTCCGTCTCTAATCTAATTCCAGAGTCTTGTACTTCTCTTACAAAACACAAGTAATGCAAATGAACTGAATCAAGATTTGAACGAAATTTTTGAATTCATAGAATATTTTCCATCTTGTACTGTAATTCCCTTGTTTTCCCAAAAAAGTTAGTAAGAAGTATTGATAATGAAGGATTCTAAATTATTTTGCAAAATTAGACCAGGAATTTTAGAGATCTTTCCGTATTTCCCTGAAAAATAAGTTTCCGGGTGTAAATTATTACAAATAGCCCATTTTCGGATCTCCTTCTCCAATCTAAGTTTGGAATCTTGTACTTCTCATATAAAATCCAAGAAATGCTGGTAAGTTGAGTTTAAATTAGAGCCAAACATCTAAATTCAAAGGATATTTCGAATTTCCATATTTTCCTATAGATATTATAACGAATGAATCGAAAATGGAGGATTTTTAGAATACTACTCTAAATAAAATTAATATGCTTGGAGTAATTTTCGTATTTGCCTTAAAAATGGAATACAAGAAGATTACGGCACAAAATACGAAGGAATCATTGAATTTAGACTTTTTGTTCTAATTTGAGCTCAATTTAGACTAAATGGGTCGTTTTTATTAACTTACGCTTCAAAACTCATTTTTTAGGGAAATATGAATAGATCTCGAAGATTAGTAGTATTATTTTGCATGAACTCTTGCATTTTTGATACTTCTTTATACGTTGTCTTGGAAAACTCAATATACTTACATTTCTTGGTTTTCGTAGTAGAATTACAAGATTGTGAACTGAGATCAGAGATAGAGAGCTCAAAATGGACCATTTGGGTTAATTTACATCCCGAAATTTATTTTTCAAGGAAATACAAAAGGAACTATAAGATTATTATTATTTTTTTCTATAATATTTAATTAATCCTGCATTTTCAAGAAACGCAAGTATATTTAGTTTTCCAATACAACGTATTAAAGAAGTATGAAAAATGTAAGATTTCATGCAAAAAAATTCTATTTATCTTAGAGATCTATTTATATTTCCCTAAAAAATGGCTTTTGGAGCGTAAGATAAAAAGAACGACCCATTTAGTCAATAGTTTAGGGTAAATTAAGCTCAAATTGGAACAAAAAGTCTAAATTCTATGATTTCATCGTATATTGTATCGTAATCTCCTTGTAATCCATTTTTAAGGGAAATACGAAAATATCTCCAAGAATATTTGATTTATTAAGAGTAGTATTCTAAAAAATCCCCATTTTCGATTCTTTCGTTATAACATCACTAGGAAAATATGGAAATACGAAATAATCATTGAATTTAGCCGTTTGGCTCAAATTTAAACTTAACTTACTAGCATTTCTTGGATTTTATATGAGAAGTACAAGATTCCAAACTTAGATTGGGGAATGAAATTCGAAAATTGGCTAATTGTGATAATTTACATCCGGAAACTAATTTTTCAGGAAAATACGGAAAGATCTCTGTAATTACAGGTCTAATTTTGTAAAATAATTTACGAAATAATAATTGAATTTAGATGTTTGGCTCTAATTTAAACTCCACTTACTAGCAATTCTTGGATTTTTATGAGAAGTAAAAGATTGCAAACTTAGATTGGAGAATTAAAGCCGAAAATGGGCCATGTGTGATAATTTACATCCGGAAACTTATTTTTCAGGGAAATACTAAAAGATCTCTAAAACCACTGGAAATATCGATTGTGCAAGATTCTTAAATTTCTTATAAAACTTAACCAATAATCTCCGAGATAATATCGTATTTTCGTGAAAAATAAATTTTGGGAAGTTGATTTACATAAATGGTCCATTTTTGATTTTCTGCCTATAATCTAAGTTCAGAATCTTGCACTTCTACTTCAAAATCCAAGAAATGTATGGAAAATAAGTTCAAATTAGAATCAGATACGTGAATTCAATGATTATTTCCAATTCTGAGCTGTAATTGCCTTTGTATTCCTAGAAAGATTATTACAGAAGTATCGAAAATGCAGAATTCTCAAATATTTTAGAAAATTAAAATAATTATCTTAAAGATCTTTCCGTATTTCCCTGAAAAATATGTCTCGGAATGGTAGTTACCACAAATGGCACTTTTTGACTTTCTGTCTATAATCTAAGTTCAGGATTTAGTACTTCTACTATGAAAACCAAGAATGGAGCTTAATTCTTTCGAAATAATCATAAATCACCTAAATTCGATGATTTTCTCGTATTTCCTTATTTTAATGGAGAAGTTGTTATAACTTTTGTTACAAAAGAATCGAAAATGCAGGTTTTTTAATATGTTACCCTAAATAAAACTTGTTATCTCTGAAATATATTCGTATTTCCCTTAAAAATGGATAAAAATGAGATTACAGCACAGAATATGAAGAAATCATTGAATATAGACATTTTGTTCTAATTTGGATACAATTTACTTTAGATTAGAGATTGAAAGTCCAAAATAGGTCGTTTTTACTAACTTACGTTCTAAAACCCATTTCTCATTGAAATATGAATAGATCTCTAATATTGAGAGCATGATTTTGTATATTATTCAAAAGCCTTGCAGTTTTGATACTTCTTTATAAGTTCTCTTGGAAAATAAGGAAATTACAACTCTAAATACGGAAAAAATCATTGAATTTAAAGTTTTTGTTCTTATTTCGACTAAATTAGGTCGCATTTCTTGGTCTTTGTATTAGAACTTCAAGATTCTGAACTTAGATTGTAGACTGAATGACAAAAATGGGCCATTTGTATTAATTTACTTTCCGAAACCTATTTCGCAGAGGAATACGAGAAGATTTCTAAGATTATCTGTTTTATTTGGTATAATATTAAAAAATCCTGCCTTTTCGATATTTCGATAATAACTTTTTCTTCCTTTTCGATATTTCTATAATAACTTTTCTAGGAGAACAAAAGAATTACAGCACAAAATACGAAATAATCACTAAATTTAGCAGTTTTGTGCTAATTTGGACTAAATTTACTTGCATTTCTTGGTTTTTGTGGAAGAAGAACAGGGTTCTGAACTTTAGACTAAAGTCGGAAAGTCCAAAATGGGCCGTTTGTGTCAATATCAATCCCGAAATTAACTATTCAAGGAAATACGAAACGATCTCTAAGATTATTGGTATTATTTTGTATATTATTTAAATATTCTACATTTTCGATACTCCTATACCAGCTTTTCTAGAAAAACAAGATGATTAATCACAAAATACGAAATAATCAGTGAAGTCATACATTTTGTTCTAATTTGGAATCAATGTACATGGATTTCTTGGATTTTGTAGGAGAACTACAAGACGTTATACATAGATTAGAGACTGAAAGTCAATAATGGGGCCATTTCTATTGTTTTTAAAAAAATGTAACATGTTAATATCAGTTAGAATTCTAATTTAACTTTTGTGAATCGTAACATTGCATCCTTCCTTAAACCGGGAGATGTAAAGTATTGTGCGAGATCTAATTTCCTATGTTTAGCGACACATTTCGAAAATCTTCAAAGAAATCTGTTAATATGAGAACATCAGGAAGTAAATAAATTTTTGTATAATCCATTAAAATTTGACATATTAAGATTGCTGCGTTTTCGACACTTCTATTCTAACTTTCTTTGAAAGACAATATATTTATATCACAAAATCCGAATTAATCAATGAAATCATACATTTTGTCCTTATTTGAAATCAAATTACAGGATATCTTGCTTTTTGTAGTAAAAGTACAAGATTTTTAATAGAGATTAGAGATTGAAAGACAAAATTGGGCCGTTTTTGTTAATTTACTTTTCAAAAACCATTTTTCGGGGAAATACGAAAAGATCTCGAATATGATTTGTATTATTTTATGTAATATTTAAAAATTTTGTATTTTTAATACTCCTGTTTTAACTTCACTAGGAAAACAACGACATTACAACAAAAAAATAAGAAATAATCATTGAATTTAAAATTTGTATTCTTATTTCATCTTAAGTAGGCGACATTTCTTGGTTTCTGTATTAGAATAAAAAGATTCTTAACTTTGATTATAGACACAAAGGTAATGCATTATTTTGGGAGATTTTGGAAATCTCCAAAAATCCTAGTAGTCACTTGGCCACCTTGCGTGGGAAAAAAATTTCGACGTTCGGGATATAATAGAAAATTAAAACTTTCAATGGTTTTCGTCGTTGTGATAAAGAAATTTATTAGAAATTATAAAAATTAAACCCACAAACTAGAAGTACAAAAAATTAAATAAATTAAACAAATTAAATAAATTAAATAAATTAAATAAATTAAATAAATTAAACAAATTAAATAAATTAAATAAATTAAATAAATTAAATAAATTAAATAAATTAAATAAATTAAATAAATTAAATAAATTAAATAAATTAAATAAATTAAATAAATTAAATAAATTAAATAAATTAAATAAATTAAATAAATTAAATAAATTAAATAAATTAAATAAATTAAATAAATTAAATAAATTAAATAAATTAAATAAATTAAATAAATTAAATAAATTAAATAAATTAAATAAATTAAATAAATTAAATAAATTAAATAAATTAAATAAATTAAATAAATTAAATAAATTAAATAAATTAAATAAATTAAATAAATTAAATAAATTAAATAAATTAAATAAATTAAATAAATTAAATAAATTAAATAAATTAAATAAATTAAATAAATTAAATAAATTAAATAAATTAAATAAATTAAATAAATTAAATAAATTAAATAAATTAAATAAATTAAATAAATTAAATAAATTAAATAAATTAAATAAATTAAATAAATTAAATAAATTAAATAAATTAAATAAATTAAATAAATTAAATAAATTAAATAAATTAAATAAATTAAATAAATTAAATAAATTAAATAAATTAAATAAATTAAATAAATTAAATAAATTAAATAAATTAAATAAATTAAATAAATTAAATAAATTAAATAAATTAAATAAATTAAATAAATTAAATAAATTAAATAAATTAAATAAATTAAATAAATTAAATAAATTAAATAAATTAAATAAATTAAATAAATTAAATAAATTAAATAAATTAAATAAATTAAATAAATTAAATAAATTAAATAAATTAAATAAATTAAATAAATTAAATAAATTAAATAAATTAAATAAATTAAATAAATTAAATAAATTAAATAAATTAAATAAATTAAATAAATTAAATAAATTAAATAAATTAAATAAATTAAATAAATTAAATAAATTAAATAAATTAAATAAATTAAATAAATTAAATAAATTAAATAAATTAAATAAATTAAATAAATTAAATAAATTAAATAAATTAAATAAATTAAATAAATTAAATAAATTAAATAAATTAAATAAATTAAATAAATTAAATAAATTAAATAAATTAAATAAATTAAATAAATTAAATAAATTAAATAAATTAAATAAATTAAATAAATTAAATAAATTAAATAAATTAAATAAATTAAATAAATTAAATAAATTAAATAAATTAAATAAATTAAATAAATTAAATAAATTAAATAAATTAAATAAATTAAATAAATTAAATAAATTAAATAAATTAAATAAATTAAATAAATTAAATAAATTAAATAAATTAAATAAATTAAATAAATTAAATAAATTAAATAAATTAAATAAATTAAATAAATTAAATAAATTAAATAAATTAAATAAATTAAATAAATTAAATAAATTAAATAAATTAAATAAATTAAATAAATTAAATAAATTAAATAAATTAAATAAATTAAATAAATTAAATAAATTAAATAAATTAAATAAATTAAATAAATTAAATAAATTAAATAAATTAAATAAATTAAATAAATTAAATAAATTAAATAAATTAAATAAATTAAATAAATTAAATAAATTAAATAAATTAAATAAATTAAATAAATTAAATAAATTAAATAAATTAAATAAATTAAATAAATTAAATAAATTAAATAAATTAAATAAATTAAATAAATTAAATAAATTAAATAAATTAAATAAATTAAATAAATTAAATAAATTAAATAAATTAAATAAATTAAATAAATTAAATAAATTAAATAAATTAAATAAATTAAATAAATTAAATAAATTAACTAAATTAAATAAATTAAATAAATTAAATAAATTAAATAAATTAAATAAATTAAATAAATTAAATAAATTAAATAAATTAAATAAATTAAATAAATTAAATAAATTAAATAAATTAAATAAATTAAATAAATTAAATAAATTAAATAAATTAAATAAATTAAATAAATTAAATAAATTAAATAAAGTAAATAAAGTAAATAAATTAAATAAATTAAATAAATTAAATAAATTAAATAAATTAAATAAATTAAGTAAATTAAATAAATTAAATAAATTAAATAAATTAAATAAATTAAATAAATTAAATAAATTAAATAAATTAAATAAATTAAATAAATTAAATAAATTAAATAAATTAAATAAATTAAATAAATTAAATAAATTAACTAAATTAAGTAAATTAAGTAAATTAAATAAATTAAGTAAATTAAATAAATTAAGTACATTAAGTAAATTAAATAAATTAAGTAAATTAAGTAAATTAAATAAATTAAGTAAATTAAATAAATTAAGTAAATTAAATAAATTAAATAAATTAAATAAATTAAATAAATTAAATAAATTAAATAAATTAAATAAATTAAATAAATTAAATAAATTAAATAAATTAAATAAATTAAGTAAATTAAGTAAATTAAGTAAATTAAGTAAATTAAGTAAATTAAGTAAATTAAGTAAATTAAGTAAATTAAATAAATTAAGTAAATTAAGTAAATTAAATAAATTAAATAAATTAAATAAATTAAATAAATTAAATAAATTAAATAAATTAAATAAATTAAATGAATTAAATAAATTAAATGAATTAAATAAATTAAATAAATTAAATGAATTAAATAAATTAAATAAATTAAATAAATTAAATAAATTAAATAAATTAAATAAATTAAATAAATTAAATAAATTAAATAAATTAAATAAATTAAATAAATTAAATAAATTAAATATTTTAAATAAATTAAATAAATTAAAAACATTAAATAAATTTATTTAATTTAATTTATTTAATTTATTTAATTTATTTAATTTATTTAATTTATTTAATTTATTTAATTTATTTAATTTGTTTAATTTATTTAATTGGTTTAATTTGTTTAATTTATTTAATTTATTTAATTTATTTAATTTATTTATTTTATTTAATTTATTTAATTTATTTAATTTATTTAATTTATTTAATTTATTTAATTTATTTAATTTATTTAATTTATTTAATTTATTTAATTTATTTAATTTATTTAATTTATTTAATTTATTTAATTTATTTAATTTATTTAATTTATTTAATTTATTTAATTTATTTAATTTATTTAATTTATTTAATTTATTTAATTTATTTAATTTATTTAATTTATTTAATTTATTTAATTTATTTAATTTATTTAATTTATTTAATTTATTTAATTTATTTAATTTATTTAATTTATTTATTTTATTTAATTTATTTAATTTATTTAATTTATTTAATTTATTTAATTTATTTAATTTATTTAATTTATTTAATTTATTTAATTTATTTAATTTATTTAATTTATTTAATTTATTTAATTTATTTAATTTATTTAATTTATTTAATTTATTTAATTTATTTAATTTATTTAATTTATTTAATTTATTTAATTTATTTAATTTATTTAATTTATTTAATTTATTTAATTTATTTAATTTATTTAATTTATTTAATTTATTTAATTTATTTAATTTATTTAATTTATTTAATTTATTTAATTTATTTAATTTATTTAATTTATTTAATTTATTTAATTTATTTAATTTATTTAATTTATTTAATTTATTTAATTTATTTAATTTATTTAATTTATTTAATTTATTTAATTTATTTAATTTATTTAATTTATTTAATTTATTTAATTTATTTAATTTATTTAATTTATTTAATTTATTTAATTTATTTAATTTATTTAATTTATTTAATTTATTTAATTTATTTAATTTATTTAATTTATTTAATTTATTTAATTTATTTAATTTATTTAATTTATTTAATTTATTTAATTTATTTAATTTATTTAATTTATTTAATTTATTTAATTTATTTAATTTATTTAATTTATTTAATTTATTTAATTTATTTAATTTATTTAATTTATTTAATTTATTTAATTTATTTAATTTATTTAATTTATTTAATTTATTTAATTTATTTAATTTATTTAATTTATTTAATTTATTTAATTTATTTAATTTATTTAATTTATTTAATTTATTTAATTTATTTAATTTATTTAATTTATTTAATTTATTTAATTTATTTAATTTATTTAATTTATTTAATTTATTTAATTTATTTAATTTATTTAATTTATTTAATTTATTTAATTTATTTAATTTATTTAATTTATTTAATTTATTTAATTTATTTAATTTATTTAATTTATTTAATTTATTTAATTTATTTAATTTATTTAATTTATTTAATTTATTTAATTTATTTAATTTAGTTAATTTAGTTAATTTATTTAATTTAGTTAATTTAGTTAATTTAGTTAATTTAGTTAATTTAGTTAATTTAGTTAATTTAGTTAATTTAGTTAATTTAGATAATTTAGTTAATTTATTTAATTTATTTAATTTATTTAATTTATTTAATTTATTTAATTTATTTAATTTATTTAATTTATTTAATTTATTTAATTTATTTAATTTATTTAATTTATTTAATTTATTTAATTTATTTAATTTATTTGATTTATTTGATTTATTTGATTTATTTGATTTATTTAATTTATTTGATTTATTTGATTTATTTAATTTATTTAATTTATTTAATTTATTTAATTTATTTAATTTATTTAATTTATTTAATTTATTTAATTTATTTAATTTATTTAATTTATTTAATTTATTTAATTTATTTAATTTATTTAATTTATTTAATTTATTTAATTTATTTAATTTATTTAATTTATTTAATTTATTTAATTTATTTAATTTATTTAATTTATTTAATTTATTTAATTTATTTAATTTATTTAATTTATTTAATTTATTTAATTTATTTAATTTATTTAATTTATTTAATTTATTTAATTTATTTAATTTATTTAATTTATTTAATTTATTTAATTTATTTAATTTATTTAATTTATTTAATTTATTTAATTTATTTAATTTATTTAATTTATTTAATTTATTTAATTTATTTAATTTATTTAATTTATTTAATTTATTTAAAATGTTGGAAGGATTGCCGTGTTTCTTGGCGCGCCGGTCGGAACCTACCTAGAGGACCCTCCATATCAATTCCTTGAATATTGAAAATTACCCGCCTCATTGGACACGGACATTAAATTAAATAAAGGATTAGACGTTTTTAGAAGGATATCTTTGTTAAAAACTGTACAGAAATATAATTTTTTTAAATGGAAATATTATTCATCCATGGGATGGTAATATAGATAGCGAGTATCTACTGAAAATGAAGAATTTATAAGTATCCTATGAAATTAAGAAAATAATCTTAGACATATTCTCGTTCTTCTCCGCATCAATCAGTTTTGTTGAGTAAATTAGCAAAATTAGCCTACTTTCGTCTTTCTGTGTCTAATCTAGTTCCAGAATCTAGTACTTTTCTTACAAAATCCAAGCCACCCCACACGCGGAGTTCCCGACCAGTAATTAATTTCATGTACTAGCTTTTTTATATCACCCTGTATAACAACATCTTGTTACACACATAACACATACTTACAGTTCCGCAATAAATCTAACTGACAATTTAGACCTTAATTTGATACACACATTGAATAATAATTACCATTATTTGTAAATTAATATATAGCCTGAGGGTGTTCTAGAAGTCAAATCTTACACTACTTTCGGAGAAAGTCAAAAATGTGCCGAGATTTACAAAACTTCCCAAAAAAGAACATTTCTTGAAGTATATTAATACAAACGGTCCATTTTTGACTTTCTGTCTATAATCTAAGATCAGACACTTGTAATTCTAATATTAAAACCAAGAAGGGCCATATAGTTTAGAAGAAATACGAACAAAAATTTTAAATTCAATGATTATTTCTTTCTTATTGTTGCAATTTCTTTGTTTTCCTAGTAAAGTTAGAAGAGGAGTACCAAAAATTCATGACTTTTAAATATTATATGAAATAAAAGTAAATAGATGTTGGAAAAATTGCCGTGTTTCTTGGCGCACCGGTCAGAACCTACGTAGAAGACCCTCCATATCAACCCGTTGGATATTGAATATCACCCGCCTCATTGGACACGGACATTAAACTAAATAAAGGATTGGACGTTTTTAGAAGGATATTTTTGTTAAAAACTGTACAGAAATGCAATTTTTTTTAATGGAAATATTATACATCCATGGGATGGGAATATAGATAGCGAATATCTACTGAAAATGAAGAATTTATAAATATCTTATACAATTAAACCAATAATTTTAGACATATTCTCTAATTCTCTGAATCAATCAGTTTCGGGGAGTAAATTAACAAAATTAGCCTATTTTCGTCTTTCCGTCTCTAATCTAATTCCAGAGTCTTGTACTTCTCTTACAAAACACAAGTAATGCAAATGAACTGAATCAAGATTTGAACGAAATTTTTAAATTCATAGAATATTTTCCATCTTGTACTGTAATTCCCTTGTTTTCCCAAAAAAGTTAGTAAGAAGTATTGATAATGAAGGATTCTAAATTATTTTGCAAAATTAGACCAGGAATTTTAGAGATCTTTCCGTATTTCCCTGAAAAATAAGTTTCCGGGTGTAAATTATTACAAATAGCCCATTTTCGGATCTCCTTCTCCAATCTAAGTTTGGAATCTTGTACTTCTCATATAAAATCCAAGAAATGCTGGTAAGTTGAGTTTAAATTAGAGCCAAACATCTAAATTCAAAGGATATTTCGAATTTCCATATTTTCCTAGAGATATTATAACGAATGAATCGAAAATGGAGGATTTTTAGAATACTACTCTAAATAAAATTAATATGCTTGGAGTAATTTTCGTATTTGCCTTAAAAATGGAATACAAGGAGATTACGGCACAAAATACGAAGGAATCATTGAATTTAGACTTTTCGTTCTAATTTGAGCTCAATTTAGACTAAATGGGTCGTTTTTATTAACTTACGCTTCAAAACTCATTTTTTAGGGAAATATGAATAGATCTCGAAGATTAGTAGTATTATTTTGCATGAACTCTTGCATTTTTGATACTTCTTTATACGTTGTCTTGGAAAACTCAATATACTTACATTTCTTGGTTTTTGTAGTAGAATTACAAGATTGTGAACTGAGATCAGAGATAGAGAGTCAAAATGGACCATTTGGGTTAATTTACATCCCGAAATTTATTTTTCAAGGAAATACAAAAGGAACTACAAGATTATTATTATTTTTTTCTATAATATTTAATTAATCCTGCATTTTCAAGAAACGCAAGTATATTTAGTTTTCCAATACAACGTATTAAAGAAGTATGAAAAATGTAAGATTTCATGCAAAAAAATTCTATTTATCTTAGAGATCTATTTATATTTCCCTAAAAAATGGCTTTTGGAGCGTAAGATAAAAAGAACGACCCATTTAGTCAATAGTTTTTGGTAAATTAAGCTCAAATTGGAACAAAAAGTCTAAATTCTATGATTTCATCGTATATTGTATCGTAATCTCCTTGTAATCCATTTTTAAGGGAAATACGAAAATATCTCCAAGAATATTTGATTTATTAAGAGTAGTATTCTAAAAAATCCCCATTTTCGATTCTTTCGTTATAACATCACTAGGAAAATATGGAAATACGAAATAATCATTGAATTTAGCCGTTTGGCTCAAATTTAAACTTAACTTACTAGCATTTCTTGGATTTTATATGAGAAGTACAAGATTCCAAACTTAGATTGGGGAATGAAATTCGAAAATTGGCTAATTGTGATAATTTACATCCGGAAACTAATTTTTCAGGAAAATACGGAAAGATCTCTGTAATTACAGGTCTAATTTTGTAAAATAATTTACGAAATAATAATTGAATTTAGATGTTTGGCTCTAATTTAAACTCCACTTACTAGCAATTCTTGGATTTTTATGAGAAGTAAAAGATTGCAAACTTAGATTGGAGAATTAAAGCCGAAAATGGGCCATGTGTGATAATTTACATATGGAAACTTATTTTTCAGGGAAATACTAAAAGATCTCTAAAACCACTGGAAATATCGATTGTGCAAGATTCTTAAATTTCTTATAAAACTAAACCAATAATCTCCGAGATAATATCGTATTTTCGTGAAAAATAAATTTTGGGAAGTTGATTTACATAAATGGTCCATTTTTGATTTTCTGCCTATAATCTAAGTTCAGAATCTTGCACTTCTACTTCAAAATCCAAGAAATGTATGGAAAATAAGTTCAAATTAGAATCAGATACGTGAATTCAATGATTATTTCCAATTCTGAGCTGTAATTGCCTTTGTATTCCTGGAAAGATTATTACAGAAGTATCGAAAATGCAGAATTCTCAATATTTTAGAAAATTAAAATAATTATCTTAAAGATCTTTCCGTATTTCCCTGAAAAATATGTCTCGGAATGGTAGTTACCACAAATGGCACTTTTTGACTTTCTGTCTATAATCTAAGTTCAGGATTTAGTACTTCTACTATGAAAACCAAGAATGGAGCTTAATTCTTTCGAAATAATCATAAATCACCTAAATTCGATGATTTTCTCGTATTTCCTTATTTTAATGGAGAAGTTGTTATAACTTTTGTTACAAAAGAATCGAAAATGCAGGTTTTTTAATATGTTACCCTAAATAAAACTTGTTATCTCTGAAATATATTCGTATTTCCCTTAAAAATGGATAAAAATGAGATTACAGCACAGAATATGAAGAAATCATTGAATATAGACATTTTGTTCTAATTTGGATACAATTTACTTTAGATTAGAGATTGAAAGTCCAAAATAGGTCGTTTTTACTAACTTACGTTCTAAAACCCATTTCTCATTGAAATATGAATAGATCTCTAATATTGAGAGCATGATTTTGTATATTATTCAAAAGCCTTGCAGTTTTGATACTTCTTTATAAGTTCTCTTGGAAAATAAGGAAATTACAACTCTAAATACGGAAAAAATCATTGAATTTAAAGTTTTTGTTCTTATTTCGACTAAATTAGGTCGCATTTCTTGGTCTTTGTATTAGAACTTCAAGATTCTGAACTTAGATTGTAGACTGAATGACAAAAATGGGCCATTTGTATTAATTTACTTTCCGAAACCTATTTCGCAGAGGAATACGAGAAGATTTCTAAGATTATCTGTTTTATTTGGTTTAATATTAAAAAATCCTGCCTTTTCGATATTTCGATAATAACTTTTTCTTCCTTTTCGATATTTCTATAATAACTTTTCTAGGAGAACAAAAGAATTACAGCACAAAATACGAAATAATCACTAAATTTAGCAGTTTTGTGCTAATTTGGACTAAATATACTTACATTTCTTGGTTTTTGTGGAAGAAGAACAGGGTTCTGAACTTTAGACTAAAGTCGGAAAGTCCAAAATGGGCCGTTTGTGTCAATATCAATCCCGAAATTAACTATTCAAGGAAATACGAAACGATCTCTAAGATTATTGGTATTATTTTGTATATTATTTAAATATTCTACATTTTCGATACTCCTATACCAGCTTTTCTAGAAAAACAAGATGATTAATCACAAAATACGAAATAATCAGTGAAGTCATACATTTTGTTCTAATTTGGAATCAATGTACATGGATTTCTTGGATTTGGTAGGAGAACTACAAGACGTTATACATAGATTAGAGACTGAAAGTCAATAATGGGGCCATTTCTATTGTTTTTAAAAAAATGTAACATGTTAATATCAGTTAGAATTCTAATTTAACTTTTGTGAATCGTAACATTGCATCCTTCCTTAAACCGGGAGATGTAAAGTATTGTGCGAGATCTAATTTTATATGTTTAGCGACACATTTCGAAAATCTTCAAAGAAATCTGTTAATATGAGAACATCAGGAAGTAAATATATTTTTGTATAATCCATTAAAATTTGACATATTAAGATTGCTGCGTTTCGACACTTCTATTCTAACTTTCTTTGAAAGACAATATATTTATATCACAAAATCCGAATTAATCAATGAAATCATACATTTTGTCCTTATTTCAAATCAAATTACAGGATATCTTGCTTTTTGTAGTAAAAGTACAAGATTTTTAATAGAGATTAGAGATTGAAGGCAAAATTGGGCCGTTTTTGTTAATTTACTTTTCAAAAACCATTTTTCGGGGAAATACGAAAAGATCTCGAATATGATTTGTATTATTTTATGTAATATTTAAAAATTTTGTATTTTTAATACTCCTGTTTTAACTTCACTAGGAAAACAACGACATTACAACAAAAAAAATAAGAAATAATCATTGAATTTAAAATTTGTATTCTTATTTCATCTTAAGTAGGCGACATTTCTTGGTTTCTGTATTAGAATAAAAAGATTCTTAACTTTGATTATAGACACAAAGGTAAAAATGGACCGTTTGTAATTATATACTTCAAGAAATGCATTATTTTGGGAGATTTTGGAAATCTCCAAAAATCCTAGTAGTCACTTGGCCACCTTGCGTGGGAAAAAAATTTCGACGTTCGGGATATAATAGAAAATTAAAACTTTCAATGGTTTTCGTCGTTGTGATAAAGAAATTTATTAGAAATTATAAAAATTAAACCCACAAACTAGAAGTACAATAAATTAAATAAATTAAACAAATTAAATAAATTAAATAAATTAAATAAATTAAATAAATTAAATAAATTAAATAAATTAAATAAATTAAATAAATTAAATAAATTAATAAATTAAATAAATTAAATAAATTAAATAAATTAAATAAATTAAATAAATTAAATAAATTAAATAAATTAAATAAATTAAATAAATTAAATAAATTAAATAAATTAAATAAATTAAATAAATTAAATAAATTAAATAAATTAAATAAATTAAATAAATTAAATAAATTAAATAAATTAAATAAATTAAATAAATTAAATAAATTAAATAAATTAAATAAATTAAATAAATTAAATAAATTAAATAAATTAAATAAATTAAATAAATTAAATAAATTAAATAAATTAAATAAATTAAATAAATTAAATAAATTAAATAAATTAAATAAATTAAATAAATTAAATAAATTAAATAAATTAAATAAATTAAATAAATTAAATAAATTAAATAAATTAAATAAATTAAATAAATTAAATAAATTAAATAATTAAATAAATTAAATAAATTAAATAAATTAAATAAATTAAATAAATTAAATAAATTAAATAAATTAAATAAATTAAATAAATTAAATAAATTAAATAAATTAAATAAATTAAATAAATTAAATAAATTAAATAAATTAAATAAATTAAATAAATTAAATAAATTAAATAAATTAAATAAATTAAATAAATTAAATAAATTAAATAAATTAAATAAATTAAATAAATTAAATAAATTAAATAAATTAAATAAATTAAATAAATTAAATAAATTAAATAAATTAAATAAATTAAATAAATTAAATAAATTAAATAAATTAAATAAATTAAATAAATTAAATAAATTAAATAAATTAAATAAATTAAATAAATTAAATAAATTAAATAAATTAAGTAAATTAACTAAATTAAGTAAATTAAGTAAATTAACTAAATTAAGTACATTAAGTAAATTAAATAAATTAAGTAAATTAAATAAATTAAGTAAATTAAGTAAATTAAATAAATTAAGTAAATTAAGTAAATTAAATAAATTAAGTAAATTAAATAAATTAAGTAAATTAAATAAATTAAATAAATTAAATAAATTAAATAAATTAAATAAATTAAATAAATTAAATAAATTAAATAAATTAAATAAATTAAATAAATTAAATAAATTAAGTAAATTAAGTAAATTAAGTAAATTAAGTAAATTAAGTAAATTAAGTAAATTAAATAAATTAAGTAAATTAAGTAAATTAAATAAATTAAATAAATTAAATAAATTAAATAAATTAAATGAATTAAATAAATTAAATAAATTAAATGAATTAAATAAATTAAATAAATTAAATGAATTAAATAAATTAAATAAATTAAATGAATTAAATAAATTAAATAAATTAAATAAATTAAATAAATTAAATAAATTAAATAAATTAAATAAATTAAATAAATTAAATAAATTAAATAAATTAAATAAATTAAATAAATTAAATAAATTAAATAAATTAAATAAATTAAATAAATTAAATAAATTAAATAAATTAAATAAATTAAATAAATTAAATAAATTAAATAAATTAAATAAATTAAATAAATTAAATAAATTAAATATTTTAAATAAATTAAATAAATTAAAAACATTAAATAAATTTATTTAATTTAATTTATTTAATTTATTTAATTTATTTAATTTATTTAATTTATTTAATTTATTTAATTTATTTAATTGGTTTAATTTGTTTAATTTATTTAATTTATTTAATTTATTTAATTTATTTAATTTATTTAATTTAATTTATTTAATTTATTTAATTTATTTAATTTATTTAATTTATTTAATTTATTTAATTTATTTAATTTATTTAATTTATTTAATTTATTTAATTTATTTAATTTATTTAATTTATTTAATTTATTTAATTTATTTAATTTATTTAATTTATTTAATTTATTTAATTTATTTAATTTATTTAATTTATTTAATTTATTTAATTTATTTAATTTATTTAATTTATTTAATTTATTTAATTTATTTAATTTATTTAATTTATTTAATTTATTTAATTTATTTAATTTATTTAATTTATTTAATTTATTTAATTTATTTAATTTATTTAATTTATTTAATTTATTTAATTTATTTAATTTATTTAATTTATTTAATTTATTTAATTTATTTAATTTATTTAATTTATTTAATTTATTTAATTTATTTAATTTATTTAATTTATTTAATTTATTTAATTTATTTAATTTATTTAATTTATTTAATTTATTTAATTTATTTAATTTATTTAATTTATTTAATTTATTTAATTTATTTAATTTATTTAATTTATTTAATTTATTTAATTTATTTAATTTATTTAATTTATTTAATTTATTTAATTTATTTAATTTATTTAATTTATTTAATTTATTTAATTTATTTAATTTATTTAATTTATTTAATTTATTTAATTTATTTAATATATTTAATTTATTTAATTTATTTAATTTATTTAATTTATTTAATTTATTTAATTTATTTAATTTATTTAATTTATTTATTATTTAATTTATTTAATTTATTTAATTTATTTAATTTATTTAATTTATTTAATTTATTTAATTTATTTAATTTATTTAATTTATTTAATTTATTTAATTTATTTAATTTATTTAATTTATTTAATTTATTTAATTTATTTAATTTATTTAATTTATTTAATTTATTTAATTTATTTAATTTATTTAATTTATTAATTTATTTAATTTATTTAATTTATTTAATTTATTTAATTTATTTAATTTATTTAATTTATTTAATTTATTTAATTTATTTAATTTATTTAATTTATTTAATTTATTTAATTTATTTAATTTATTTAATTTATTTAATTTATTTAATTTATTTAATTTATTTAATTTATTTAATTTATTTAATTTATTTAATTTATTTAATTTATTTAATTTATTTAATTTATTTAATTTATTTAATTTATTTAATTTATTTAATTTATTTAATTTATTTAATTTATTTAATTTATTTAATTTATTTAATTTATTTAATTTATTTAATTTATTTAATTTATTTAATTTATTTAATTTATTTAATTTATTTAATTTATTTAATTTATTTAATTTATTTAATTTATTTAATTTATTTAATTTATTTAATTTATTTAATTTATTTAATTTATTTAATTTATTTAATTTATTTAATTTATTTAATTTATTTAATTTATTTAATTTATTTAATTTATTTAATTTATTTAATTTATTTAATTTATTTAATTTATTTAATTTATTTAATTTATTTAATTTATTTAATTTATTTAATTTATTTAATTTATTTAATTTATTTATTTATTTAATTTATTTAATTTATTTAATTTATTTAATTTATTTAATTTATTTAATTTATTTAATTTATTTAATTTATTTAATTTATTTAATTTATTTAATTTATTTAATTTATTTAATTTATTTAATTTATTTAATTTATTTAATTTATTTAATTTATTTAATTTATTTAATTTATTTAATTTATTTAATTTATTTAATTTATTTAATTTATTTAATTTATTTAATTTATTTAATTTATTTAATTTATTTAATTTATTTAATTTATTTAATTTATTTAATTTATTTAATTTATTTAATTTATTTAATTTATTTAATTTATTTAATTTATTTAATTTATTTAATTTATTTAATTTAATTTATTTAAAATGTTGGAAGGATTGCCGTGTTTCTTGGCGCGCCGGTCGGAACCTACCTAGAGGACCCTCCATATCAATTCCTTGAATATTGAAAATTACCCGCCTCATTGGACACGGACATTAAATTAAATAAAGGATTAGACGTTTTTAGAAGGATATCTTTGTTAAAAACTGTACAGAAATATAATTTTTTTAAATGGAAATATTATTCATCCATGGGATGGTAATATAGATAGCGAGTATCTACTGAAAATGAAGAATTTATAAGTATCCTATGAAATTAAGAAAATAATCTTAGACATATTCTCGAGCTTCTCTGCATCAATCAGTTTTGTTGAGTAAATTAGCAAAATTAGCCTACTTTCGTCTTTCTGTGTCTAATCTAGTTCCAGAATCTAGTACTTTTCTTACAAAATCCAAGCCACCCCACACGCGGAGTTCCCGACCAGTAATTAATTTCATGTACTAGCTTTTTTATATCACCCTGTATAACAACATCTTGTTACACACATAACACATACTTACAGTTCCGCAATAAATCTAACTGACAATTTAGACCTTAATTTGATACACACATTGAATAATAATTACCATTATTTGTAAATTAATATATAGCCTGAGGGTGTTCTAGAAGTCAAATCTTACACTACTTTCGGAGAAATTCAAAAATGTGCCGAGATTTACAAAACTTCCCAAAAAAGAACATTTCTTGAAGTATATTAATACAAACGGTCCATTTTTGACTTTCTGTCTATAATCTAAGATCAGACACTTGTAATTCTAATATTAAAACCAAGAAGGGCCATATAGTTTAGAAGAAATACGAACAAAAATTTTAAATTCAATGATTATTTCTTTCTTATTGTTGCAATTTCTTTGTTTTCCTAGTAAAGTTAGAAGAGGAGTATCAAAAATTCATGACTTTTAAATATTATATGAAATAAAAGTAAATAGATGTTGGAAAAATTGCCGTGTTTCTTGGCGCACCGGTCAGAACCTACGTAGAAGACCCTCCATATCAACCCGTTGGATATTGAATATCACCCGCCTCATTGGACACGGACATTAAACTAAATAAAGGATTGGACGTTTTTAGAAGGATATTTTTGTTAAAAACTGTACAGAAATGCAATTTTTTTTAATGGAAATATTATACATCCATGGGATGGGAATATAGATAGCGAATATCTACTGAAAATGAAGAATTTATAAATATCTTATACAATTAAACCAATAATTTTAGACATATTCTCTAATTCTCTGAATCAATCAGTTTCGGGGAGTAAATTAACAAAATTAGCCTATTTTCGTCTTTCCGTCTCTAATCTAATTCCAGAGTCTTGTACTTCTCTTACAAAACACAAGTAATGCAAATGAACTGAATCAAGATTTGAACGAAATTTTTGAATTCATAGAATATTTTCCATCTTGTACTGTAATTCCCTTGTTTTCCCAAAAAAGTTAGTAAGAAGTATTGATAATGAAGGATTCTAAATTATTTTGCAAAATTAGACCAGGAATTTTAGAGATCTTTCCGTATTTCCCTGAAAAATAAGTTTCCGGGTGTAAATTATTACAAATAGCCCATTTTCGGATCTCCTTCTCCAATCTAAGTTTGGAATCTTGTACTTCTCATATAAAATCCAAGAAATGCTGGTAAGTTGAGTTTAAATTAGAGCCAAACATCTAAATTCAAAGGATATTTCGAATTTCCATATTTTCCTAGAGATATTATAACGAATGAATCGAAAATGGAGGATTTTTAGAATACTACTCTAAATAAAATTAATATGCTTGGAGTAATTTTCGTATTTGCCTTAAAAATGGAATACAAGAAGATTACGGCACAAAATACGAAGGAATCATTGAATTTAGACTTTTCGTTCTAATTTGAGCTCAATTTAGACTAAATGGGTCGTTTTTATTAACTTACGCTTCAAAACTCATTTTTTAGGGAAATATGAATAGATCTCGAAGATTAGTAGTATTATTTTGCATGAACTCTTGCATTTTTGATACTTCTTTATACGTTGTCTTGGAAAACTCAATATACTTACATTTCTTGGTTTTTGTAGTAGAATTACAAGATTGTGAACTGAGATCAGAGATAGAGAGCTCAAAATGGACCATTTGGGTTAATTTACATCCCGAAATTTATTTTTCAAGGAAATACAAAAGGAACTATAAGATTATTATTATTTTTTTCTATAATATTTAATTAATCCTGCATTTTCAAGAAACGCAAGTATATTTAGTTTTCCAATACAACGTATTAAAGAAGTATGAAAAATGTAAGATTTCATGCAAAAAAATTCTATTTATCTTAGAGATCTATTTATATTTCCCTAAAAAATGGCTTTTGGAGCGTAAGATAAAAAGAACGACCCATTTAGTCAATAGTTTAGGGTAAATTAAGCTCAAATTGGAACAAAAAGTCTAAATTCTATGATTTCATCGTATATTGTATCGTAATCTCCTTGTAATCCATTTTTAAGGGAAATACGAAAATATCTCCAAGAATATTTGATTTATTAAGAGTAGTATTCTAAAAAATCCCCATTTTCGATTCTTTCGTTATAACATCACTAGGAAAATATGGAAATACGAAATAATCATTGAATTTAGCCGTTTGGCTCAAATTTAAACTTAACTTACTAGCATTTCTTGGATTTTATATGAGAAGTACAAGATTCCAAACTTAGATTGGGGAATGAAATTCGAAAATTGGCTAATTGTGATAATTTACATCCGGAAACTAATTTTTCAGGAAAATACGGAAAGATCTCTGTAATTACAGGTCTAATTTTGTAAAATAATTTACGAAATAATAATTGAATTTAGATGTTTGGCTCTAATTTAAACTCCACTTACTAGCAATTCTTGGATTTTTATGAGAAGTAAAAGATTGCAAACTTAGATT
The DNA here is from genome assembly GCA_034092305.1 of Diaprepes abbreviatus. Taxonomy (NCBI): domain Eukaryota; kingdom Metazoa; phylum Arthropoda; class Insecta; order Coleoptera; family Curculionidae; genus Diaprepes; species Diaprepes abbreviatus. The sequence goes on from JASJET010000483.1 coordinate 48,112, forward strand.
GGAGAATTAAAGCCGAAAATGGGCCATGTGTGATAATTTACATCCGGAAACTTATTTTTCAGGGAAATACTAAAAGATCTCTAAAACCACTGGAAATATCGATTGTGCAAGATTCTTAAATTTCTTATAAAACTAAACCAATAATCTCCGAGATAATATCGTATTTTCGTGAAAAATAAATTTTGGGAAGTTGATTTACATAAATGGTCCATTTTTGATTTTCTGCCTATAATCTAAGTTCAGAATCTTGCACTTCTACTTTAAAATCCAAGAAATGTATGGAAAATAAGTTCAAATTAGAATCAAATACGTGAATTCAATGATTATTTCCAATTCTGAGCTGTAATTGCCTTTGTTTTCCTAGAAAGATTATTACAGAAGTATCGAAAATGCAGAATTCTCAAATATTTTAGAAAATTAAAATAATTATCTTAAAGATCTTTCCGTATTTCCCTGAAAAATATGTCTCGGAATGGTAGTTACCACAAATGGCACTTTTTGACTTTCTGTCTATAATCTAAGTTCAGGATTTAGTACTTCTACTATGAAAACCAAGAATGGAGCTTAATTCTTTCGAAATAATCATAAATCACCTAAATTCGATGATTTTCTCGTATTTCCTTATTTTAATGGAGAAGTTGTTATAACTTTTGTTACAAAAGAATCGAAAATGCAGGTTTTTTAATATGTTACCCTAAATAAAACTTGTTATCTCTGAAATATATTCGTATTTCCCTTAAAAATGGATAAAAATGAGATTACAGCACAGAATATGAAGAAATCATTGAATATAGACATTTTGTTCTAATTTGGATACAATTTACTTTAGATTAGAGATTGAAAGTCCAAAATAGGTCGTTTTTACTAACTTACGTTCTAAAACCCATTTCTCATTGAAATATGAATAGATCTCTAATATTGAGAGCATGATTTTGTATATTATTCAAAAGCCTTGCAGTTTTGATACTTCTTTATAAGTTCTCTTGGAAAATAAGGAAATTACAACTCCAAATACGGAAAAAATCATTGAATTTAAAGTTTTTGTTCTTATTTCGACTAAATTAGGTCGCATTTCTTGGTCTTTGTATTAGAACTTCAAGATTCTGAACTTAGATTGTAGACTGAATGACAAAAATGGGCCATTTGTATTAATTTACTTTCCGAAACCTATTTCGCAGAGGAATACGAGAACATTTCTAAGATTATCTGTTTTATTTGGTATAATATTAAAAAATCCTGCCTTTTCGATATTTCGATAATAACTTTTTCTTCCTTTTCGATATTTCTATAATAACTTTTCTAGGAGAACAAAAGAATTACAGCACAAAATACGAAATAATCACTAAATTTAGCAGTTTTGTGCTAATTTGGACTAAATTTACTTGCATTTCTTGGTTTTTGTGGAAGAAGAACAGGGTTCTGAACTTTAGACTAAAGTCGGAAAGTCCAAAATGGGCCGTTTGTGTCAATATCAATCCCGAAATTAACTATTCAAGGAAATACGAAACGATCTCTAAGATTATTGGTATTATTTTGTATATTATTTAAATATTCTACATTTTCGATACTCCTATACCAGCTTTTCTAGAAAAACAAGATGATTAATCACAAAATACGAAATAATCAGTGAAGTCATACATTTTGTTCTAATTTGGAATCAATGTACATGGATTTCTTGGATTTTGTAGGAGAACTACAAGGACGTTATACATAGATTAGAGACTGAAAGTCAATAATGGGGCCATTTCTATTGTTTTTAAAAAAATGTAACATGTTAATATCAGTTAGAATTCTAATTTAACTTTTGTGAATCGTAACATTGCATCCTTCCTTAAACCGGGAGATGTAAAGTATTGTGCGAGATCTAATTTTATATGTTTAGCGACACATTCGAAAATCTTCAAAGAAATCTGTTAATATGAGAACATCAGGAAGTAAATAAATTTTTGTATAATCCATTAAAATTTGACATATTAAGATTGCTGCGTTTTCGACACTTCTATTCTAACTTTCTTTGAAAGACAATATATTTATATCACAAAATCCGAATTAATCAATGAAATCATACATTTTGTCCTTATTTGAAATCAAATTACAGGATATCTTGCTTTTTGTAGTAAAAAGTACAAGATTTTTAATAGAGATTAGAGATTGAAAGACAAAATTGGGCCGTTTTTGTTAATTTACTTTTCAAAAACCATTTTTCGGGGAAATACGAAAAGATCTCGAATATGATTTGTATTATTTTATGTAATATTTAAAAATTTTGTATTTTTAATACTCCTGTTTTAACTTCACTAGGAAAACAACGACATTACAACAAAAAAATAAGAAATAATCATTGAATTTAAAATTTGTATTCTTATTTCATCTTAAGTAGGCGACATTTCTTGGTTTCTGTATTAGAATAAAAAGATTCTTAACTTTGATTATAGACACAAAGGTAAAAATGGACCGTTTGTAATTATATACTTCAAGAAATGCATTATTTTGGGAGATTTTGGAAATCTCCAAAAATCCTAGTAGTCACTTGGCCACCTTGCGTGGGAAAAAAATTTCGACGTTCGGGATATAATAGAAAATTAAAACTTTCAATGGTTTTCGTCGTTGTGATAAAGAAATTTATTAGAAATTATAAAAATTAAACCCACAAACTAGAAGTACAATAAATTAAATAAATTAAACAAATTAAACAAATTAAATAAATTAAACAAATTAAATAAATTAAATAAATTAAATAAATTAAATAAATTAAATAAATTAAATAAATTAAATAAATTAAATAATTAAATAAATAAATTAAATAAATTAAATAAATTAAATAAATTAAATAAATTAAATAAATTAAATAAATTAAATAAATTAAATAAATTAAATAAATTAAATAAATTAAATAAATTAAATAAATTAAATAAATTAAATAAATTAAATAAATTAAATAAATTAAATAAATTAAATAAATTAAATAAATTAAATAAATTAAATAATTAAATAAATTAAATAAATTAAATAAATTAAATAAATTAAATAAATTAAATAAATTAAATAAATTAAATAAATTAAATAAATTAAATAAATTAAATAAATTAAATAAATTAAATAAATTAAATAAATTAAATAAATTAAATAAATTAAATAAATTAAATAAATTAAATAAATTAAATAAATTAAATAAATTAAATAAATTAAATAAATTAAATAAATTAAATAAATTAAATAAATTAAATAAATTAAATAAATTAAATAAATTAAATAAATTAAATAAATTAAATAAATTAAATAAATTAAATAAATTAAATAAATTAAATAAAGTAAATAAATTAAATAAATTAAATAAATTAAATAAATTAAATAAATTAAATAAATTAAATTAAATTAAATAAATTAAATAAATTAAATAAATTAAATAAATTAAATAAATTAAATAAATTAAATAAATTAAATAAATTAAATAAATTAAATAAATTAAATAAATTAAATAAATTAAATAAATTAAATAAATTAAATAAATTAAATAAATTAAATAAACTAAATAAATTAAATAAACTAAATAAATTAATAAACTAAATAAATTAAATAAATTAAATAAATTAAATAAATTAAATAAACTAAATAAATTAAATAAACTAAATAAATTAAATAAATTAAATAAATTAAATAAATTAAATAAATTAAATAAATTAAAATTAAATAATTAAATAAATTAAATAAATTAAATAAATTAAATAAATTAAATAAATTAAATAAATTAAATAAATTAAATAAATTAAATAAATTAAATAAATTAAATAAATTAAATAAATTAAATAAATTAAATAAATTAAATAAATTAAATAAATTAAATAAATTAAATAAATTAAATAAATTAAATAAATTAAATAAATTAAATAAATTAAATAAATTAAATAAATTAAATAAATTAAATAAATTAAATAAATTAAATAAATTAAATAAATTAAAATAAATTAAATAAATTAAATAAATTAAATAAATTAAATAAATTAAATAAATTAAATAAATTAAATAAATTAAATAAATTAAATAAATTAAATAAATTAAATAAATTAATTAAATTAAATAAATTAAATAAATTAAATAAATTAAATAAATTAAATAAATTAAATAAATTAAATAAATTAAATAAATTAAATAAATTAAATAAATTAAATAAATTAAATAAATTAAATAAATTAAATAAATTAAATAAATTAAATAAATTAAATAAATTAAATAAATTAAATAAATTAAATAAATTAAATAAATTAAATAAATTAAATGAATTAAATGAATTAAATAAATTAAATGAATTAAATGAATTAAATAAATTAAATAAATTAAATGAATTAAATAAATTAAATAAATTAAATGAATTAAATAAATTAAATAAATTAAATGAATTAAATAAATTAAATAAATTAAATGAATTAAATAAATTAAATAAATTAAGTAAATTAAGTAAATTAAGTAAATTAAGTAAATTAAGTAAATTAAATAAATTAAGTAAATTAAGTAATTTAAATAAATTAAATAAATTAAATAAATTAAATCAATTAAATAAATTAAATAAATTAAATGAATTAAATAAATTAAATAAATTAAATGAATTAAATAAATTAAATAAATTAAATGAATTAAATAAATTAAATAAATTAAATGAATTAAATAAATTAAATAAATTAAATGAATTAAATAAATTATATAAATTAAATGAATTAAATAAATTAAATAAATTAAATAAATTAAATGAATTAAATAAATTAAATAAATTAAATGAATTAATAAATTAAATAAATTAAATAAATTAAATAAATTAAATAAATTAAATAAATTAAATAAATTAAATAAATTAAATAAATTAAATAAATTAAATAAATTAAATAAATTAAATAAATTAAATAAATTAAATAAATTAAATAAATTAAATAAATTAAATAAATTAAATAAATTAAATAAATTAAATAAATTAAATAAATTAAATAAATTAAATAAATTAAATAAATTAAATAAATTAAATAAATTAAATAAATTAAATAAATTAAATAAATTAAATAAATTAAATAAATTAAATAATTAAATAAATTAAATAAATTAAATAAATTAAATAAATTAAATAAATTGAATAAACTAAATAAATTAAATAAATTAAATAAATTAAATAAATTAAATAAATTAAATAAATTAAATAAATTAAATAAATTAAATAAATTAAATAAATTAAATAAATTAAATAAATTAAATAAATTAAATAAATTAAATAAATTAAATAAATTAAATAAATTAAATAAATTAAATAAATTAAATAAATTAAATAAATTAAATAAATTAAATAAATTAAATAAATTAAATAAATTAAATAAATTAAATAAATTAAATAAATTAAATAAATTAAATAAATTAAATATTTTAAATAAATTAAATAAATTAAAAACATTAAATAAATTTATTTAATTTAATTTATTTAATTTATTTAATTTATTTAATTTATTTAATTTATTTAATTTATTTAATTGGTTTAATTGTTTAATTTATTTAATTTATTTAATTTATTTAATTTATTTAATTTAATTTATTTAATTTATTTAATTTATTTAATTTATTTAATTTATTTAATTTATTTAATTTATTTAATTTATTTAATTTATTTAATTTATTTAATTATTTAATTTATTTAATTTATTTAATTTATTTAATTTATTTAATTTATTTAATTTATTTAATTTATTTAATTTATTTAATTTATTTAATTTATTTAATTTATTTAATTTATTTAATTTATTTAATTTATTTAATTTATTTAATTTATTTAATTTATTTAATTTATTTAATTTATTTAATTTATTTAATTTATTTAATTTATTTAATTTATTTAATTTATTTAATTTATTTAATTTATTTAATTTATTTAATTTATTTAATTTATTTAATTTATTTAATTTATTTAATTTATTTAATTTATTTAATTTATTTAATTATTTAATTTATTTAATTTATTTAATTTATTTAATTTATTTAATTTATTTAATTTATTTAATTTATTTAATTTATTTAATTTATTTAATTTATTTAATTTATTTAATTTATTTAATTTATTTAATTTATTTAATTTATTTAATTTATTTAATTTATTTAATTTATTTAATTTATTTAATTTATTTAATTTATTAATTTATTTAATTTATTTAATTTATTTAATTTATTTAATTTATTTAATTTATTTAATTTATTTAATTTATTTAATTTATTTAATTTATTTAATTTATTTAATTTATTTAATTTATTTAATTTATTTAATTTATTTAATTTATTTAATTTATTTAATTTATTTAATTTATTTAATTTATTTAATTTATTTAATTTATTTAATTTATTTAATTTATTTAATTTATTTAATTTATTTAATTTATTTAATTTATTTAATTTATTTAATTTATTTAATTTATTTAATTTATTTAATTATTTAATTTATTTAATTTATTTAATTTATTTAATTTATTTAATTTATTTAATTTATTTAATTTATTTAATTTATTTAATTTATTTAATTTATTTAATTTATTTAATTTATTTAATTTATTTAATTTATTTAATTTATTTAATTTATTTAATTTATTTAATTTATTTAATTATTTAATTTATTTAATTTATTTAATTTATTTAATTTATTTAATTTATTTAATTTATTTAATTTATTTAATTTATTTAATTTATTTAATTTATTTAATTTATTTAATTTATTTAATTTATTTAATTTATTTAATTTATTTAATTTATTTAATTTATTTAATTTATTTAATTTATTTAATTTATTTAATTTATTTAATTTATTTAATTTATTTAATTTATTTAATTTATTTAATTTATTTAATTTATTTAATTTATTTAATTTATTTAATTTATTTAATTTAATTTATTTAAAATGTTGGAAGGATTGCCGTGTTTCTTGGCGCGCCGGTCGGAACCTACCTAGAGGACCCTCCATATCAATTCCTTGAATATTGAAAATTACCCGCCTCATTGGACACGGACATTAAATTAAATAAAGGATTAGACGTTTTTAGAAGGATATCTTTGTTAAAAACTGTACAGAAATATAATTTTTTTAAATGGAAATATTATTCATCCATGGGATGGTAATATAGATAGCGAGTATCTACTGAAAATGAAGAATTTATAAGTATCCTATGAAATTAAGAAAATAATCTTAGACATATTCTCGAGCTTCTCTGCATCAATCAGTTTTGTTGAGTAAATTAGCAAAATTAGCCTACTTTCGTCTTTCTGTGTCTAATCTAGTTCCAGAATCTAGTACTTTTCTTACAAAATCCAAGCCACCCCACACGCGGAGTTCCCGACCAGTAATTAATTTCATGTACTAGCTTTTTTATATCACCCTGTATAACAACATCTTGTTACACACATAACACATACTTACAGTTCCGCAATAAATCTAACTGACAATTTAGACCTTAATTTGATACACACATTGAATAATAATTACCATTATTTGTAAATTAATATATAGCCTGAGGGTGTTCTAGAAGTCAAATCTTACACTACTTTCGGAGAAATTCAAAAATGTGCCGAGATTTACAAAACTTCCCAAAAAAGAACATTTCTTGAAGTATATTAATACAAACGGTCCATTTTTGACTTTCTGTCTATAATCTAAGATCAGACACTTGTAATTCTAATATTAAAACCAAGAAGGGCCATATAGTTTAGAAGAAATACGAACAAAAATTTTAAATTCAATGATTATTTCTTTCTTATTGTTGCAATTTCTTTGTTTTCCTAGTAAAGTTAGAAGAGGAGTATCAAAAATTCATGACTTTTAAATATTATATGAAATAAAAGTAAATAGATGTTGGAAAAATTGCCGTGTTTCTTGGCGCACCGGTCAGAACCTACGTAGAAGACCCTCCATATCAACCCGTTGGATATTGAATATCACCCGCCTCATTGGACACGGACATTAAACTAAATAAAGGATTGGACGTTTTTAGAAGGATATTTTTGTTAAAAACTGTACAGAAATGCAATTTTTTTTAATGGAAATATTATACATCCATGGGATGGGAATATAGATAGCGAATATCTACTGAAAATGAAGAATTTATAAATATCTTATACAATTAAACCAATAATTTTAGACATATTCTCTAATTCTCTGAATCAATCAGTTTCGGGGAGTAAATTAACAAAATTAGCCTATTTTCGTCTTTCCGTCTCTAATCTAATTCCAGAGTCTTGTACTTCTCTTACAAAACACAAGTAATGCAAATGAACTGAATCAAGATTTGAACGAAATTTTTGAATTCATAGAATATTTTCCATCTTGTACTGTAATTCCCTTGTTTTCCCAAAAAAGTTAGTAAGAAGTATTGATAATGAAGGATTCTAAATTATTTTGCAAAATTAGACCAGGAATTTTAGAGATCTTTCCGTATTTCCCTGAAAAATAAGTTTCCGGGTGTAAATTATTACAAATAGCCCATTTTCGGATCTCCTTCTCCAATCTAAGTTTGGAATCTTGTACTTCTCATATAAAATCCAAGAAATGCTGGTAAGTTGAGTTTAAATTAGAGCCAAACATCTAAATTCAAAGGATATTTCGAATTTCCATATTTTCCTAGAGATATTATAACGAATGAATCGAAAATGGAGGATTTTTAGAATACTACTCTAAATAAAATTAATATGCTTGGAGTAATTTTCGTATTTGCCTTAAAAATGGAATACAAGAAGATTACGGCACAAAATACGAAGGAATCATTGAATTTAGACTTTTCGTTCTAATTTGAGCTCAATTTAGACTAAATGGGTCGTTTTTATTAACTTACGCTTCAAAACTCATTTTTTAGGGAAATATGAATAGATCTCGAAGATTAGTAGTATTATTTTGCATGAACTCTTGCATTTTTGATACTTCTTTATACGTTGTCTTGGAAAACTCAATATACTTACATTTCTTGGTTTTTGTAGTAGAATTACAAGATTGTGAACTGAGATCAGAGATAGAGAGCTCAAAATGGACCATTTGGGTTAATTTACATCCCGAAATTTATTTTTCAAGGAAATACAAAAGGAACTATAAGATTATTATTATTTTTTTCTATAATATTTAATTAATCCTGCATTTTCAAGAAACGCAAGTATATTTAGTTTTCCAATACAACGTATTAAAGAAGTATGAAAAATGTAAGATTTCATGCAAAAAAATTCTATTTATCTTAGAGATCTATTTATATTTCCCTAAAAAATGGCTTTTGGAGCGTAAGATAAAAAGAACGACCCATTTAGTCAATAGTTTAGGGTAAATTAAGCTCAAATTGGAACAAAAAGTCTAAATTCTATGATTTCATCGTATATTGTATCGTAATCTCCTTGTAATCCATTTTTAAGGGAAATACGAAAATATCTCCAAGAATATTTGATTTATTAAGAGTAGTATTCTAAAAAATCCCCATTTTCGATTCTTTCGTTATAACATCACTAGGAAAATATGGAAATACGAAATAATCATTGAATTTAGCCGTTTGGCTCAAATTTAAACTTAACTTACTAGCATTTCTTGGATTTTATATGAGAAGTACAAGATTCCAAACTTAGATTGGGGAATGAAATTCGAAAATTGGCTAATTGTGATAATTTACATCCGGAAACTAATTTTTCAGGAAAATACGGAAAGATCTCTGTAATTACAGGTCTAATTTTGTAAAATAATTTACGAAATAATAATTGAATTTAGATGTTTGGCTCTAATTTAAACTCCACTTACTAGCAATTCTTGGATTTTTATGAGAAGTAAAAGATTGCAAACTTAGATTGGAGAATTAAAGCCGAAAATGGGCCATGTGTGATAATTTACATCCGGAAACTTATTTTTCAGGGAAATACTAAAAGATCTCTAAAACCACTGGAAATATCGATTGTGCAAGATTCTTAAATTTCTTATAAAACTAAACCAATAATCTCCGAGATAATATCGTATTTTCGTGAAAAATAAATTTTGGGAAGTTGATTTACATAAATGGTCCATTTTTGATTTTCTGCCTATAATCTAAGTTCAGAATCTTGCACTTCTACTTCAAAATCCAAGAAATGTATGGAAAATAAGTTCAAATTAGAATCAAATACGTGAATTCAATGATTATTTCCAATTCTGAGCTGTAATTGCCTTTGTTTTCCTAGAAAGATTATTACAGAAGTATCGAAAATGCAGAATTCTCAAATATTTTAGAAAATTAAAATAATTATCTTAAAGATCTTTCCGTATTTCCCTGAAAAATATGTCTCGGAATGGTAGTTACCACAAATGGCACTTTTTGACTTTCTGTCTATAATCTAAGTTCAGGATTTAGTACTTCTACTATGAAAACCAAGAATGGAGCTTAATTCTTTCGAAACAATCATAAATCACCTAAATTCGATGATTTTCTCGTATTTCCTTATTTTAATGGAGAAGTTGTTATAACTTTTGTTACAAAAGAATCGAAAATGCAGGTTTTTTAATATGTTACCCTAAATAAAACTTGTTATCTCTGAAATATATTCGTATTTCCCTTAAAAATGGATAAAAATGAGATTACAGCACAGAATATGAAGAAATCATTGAATATAGACATTTTGTTCTAATTTGGATACAATTTACTTTAGATTAGAGATTGAAAGTCCAAAATAGGTCGTTTTTACTAACTTACGTTCTAAAACCCATTTCTCATTGAAATATGAATAGATCTCTAATATTGAGAGCATGATTTTGTATATTATTCAAAAGCCTTGCAGTTTTGATACTTCTTTATAAGTTCTCTTGGAAAATAAGGAAATTACAACTCTAAATACGGAAAAAATCATTGAATTTAAAGTTTTTGTTCTTATTTCGACTAAATTAGGTCGCATTTCTTGGTCTTTGTATTAGAACTTCAAGATTCTGAACTTAGATTGTAGACTGAATGACAAAAATGGGCCATTTGTATTAATTTACTTTCCGAAACCTATTTCGCAGAGGAATACGAGAACATTTCTAAGATTATCTGTTTTATTTGGTATAATATTAAAAAATCCTGCCTTTTCGATATTTCGATAATAACTTTTTCTTCCTTTTCGATATTTCTATAATAACTTTTCTAGGAGAACAAAAGAATTACAGCACAAAATACGAAATAATCACTAAATTTAGCAGTTTTGTGCTAATTTGGACTAAATTTACTTGCATTTCTTGGTTTTTGTGGAAGAAGAACAGGGTTCTGAACTTTAGACTAAAGTCGGAAAGTCCAAAATGGGCCGTTTGTGTCAATATCAATCCCGAAATTAACTATTCAAGGAAATACGAAACGATCTCTAAGATTATTGGTATTATTTTGTATATTATTTAAATATTCTACATTTTCGATACTCCTATACCAGCTTTTCTAGAAAAACAAGATGATTAATCACAAAATACGAAATAATCAGTGAAGTCATACATTTTGTTCTAATTTGGAATCAATGTACATGGATTTCTTGGATTTTGTAGGAGAACTACAAGACGTTATACATAGATTAGAGACTGAAAGTCAATAATGGGGCCATTTCTATTGTTTTTAAAAAAATGTAACATGTTAATATCAGTTAGAATTCTAATTTAACTTTTGTGAATCGTAACATTGCATCCTTCCTTAAACCGGGAGATGTAAAGTATTGTGCGAGATCTAATTTTATATGTTTAGCGACACATTTCGAAAATCTTCAAAGAAATCTGTTAATATGAGAACATCAGGAAGTAAATAAATTTTTGTATAATCCATTAAAATTTGACATATTAAGATTGCTGCGTTTTCGACACTTCTATTCTAACTTTCTTTGAAAGACAATATATTTATATCACAAAATCCGAATTAATCAATGAAATCACACATTTTGTCCTTATTTGAAATCAAATTACAGGATATCTTGCTTTTTGTAGTAAAAGTACAAGATTTTTAATAGAGATTAGAGATTGAAAGACAAAATTGGGCCGTTTTTGTTAATTTACTTTTCAAAAACCATTTTTCGGGGAAATACGAAAAGATCTCGAATATGATTTGTATTATTTTATGTAATATTTAAAAATTTTGTATTTTTAATACTCCTGTTTTAACTTCACTAGGAAAACAATGACATTACAACAAAAAAATAAGAAATAATCATTGAATTTAAAATTTGTATTCTTATTTAATCTTAAGTAGGCGACATTTCTTGGTTTCTGTATTAGAATAAAAAGATTCTTAACTTTGATTATGGACACAAAGGTAAAAATGGACCGTTTGTAATTATATACTTCAAGAAATGCATTATTTTGGGAGATTTTGGAAATCTCCAAAAATCCTAGTAGTCACTTGGCCACCTTGCGTGGGAAAAAAATTTCGACGTTCGGGATATAATAGAAAATTAATACTTTCAATGGTTTTCATCGTTGTGATAAAGAAATTTATTAGAAATTATAAAAATTAAACCCACAAACTAGAAGTACAATAAATTAAATAAATTAAACAAATTAAATAAATTAAATAAATTAAATAAATTAAATAAATTAAATAAATTAAATAAATTAAATAAATTAAATAAATTAAATAAATTAAATAAATTAAATAAATTAAATAAATTAAATAAATTAAATAAATTAAATAAATTAAATAAATTAAATAAATTAAATAAATTAAATAAATTAAATAAATTAAATAAATTAAATAAATTAAATAAATTAAATAAATTAAATAAATTAAATAAATTAAATAAATTAAATAAATTAAATAAATTAAATAAATTAAATAAATTAAATAAATTAAATAAATTAAATAAATTAAATAAATTAAATAAATTAAATAAATTAAATAAATTAAATAAATTAAATAAATTAAATAAATTAAATAAATTAAATAAATTAAATAAATTAAATAAATTAAATAAATTAAATAAATTAAATAAATTAAATAAATTAAATAAATTAAATAAATTAAATAAATTAAATAAATTAAATAAATTAAATAAATTAAATAAATTAAATAAATTAAATAAATTAAATAAATTAAATAAATTAAATAAATTAAATAAATTAAATAAATTAAATAAATTAAATAAATTAAATAAATTAAATAAATTAAATAAATTAAATAAATTAAATAAATTAAATAAATTAAATAAATTAAATAAATTAAATAAATTAAATAAATTAAATAAATTAAATAAATTAAATAAATTAAATAAATTAAATAAATTAAATAAATTAAATAAATTAAACAAATTAAATAAATTAAATAAATTAAACAAATTAAATAAATTAAACAAATTAAATAAATTAAATAAATTAAATAAATTAAATAAATTAAATAAATTAAATAAATTAAATAAATTAAATAAATTAAATAAATTAAATAAATTAAATAAATTAAATAAATTAAATAAATTAAATAAATTAAATAAATTAAATAAATTAAATAAATTAAATAAATTAAATAAATTAAATAAATTAAATAAATTAAATAAATTAAATAAATTAAATAAATTAAATAAATTAAATAAATTAAATAAATTAAATAAATTAAATAAATTAAATAAATTAAATAAATTAAATAAATTAAATAAATTAAATAAATTAAATAAATTAAATAAATTAAATAAATTAAATAAATTAAATAAATTAAATAAATTAAATAAATTAAATAAATTAAATAAATTAAATAAATTAAATAAATTAAATAAATTAAATAAATTAAATAAATTAAATAAATTAAATAAATTAAATAAATTAAATAAATTAAATAAATTAAATAAATTAAATAAATTAAATAAATTAAATAAATTAAATAAATTAAATAAATTAAATAAATTAAATAAATTAAATAAATTAAATAAATTAAATAAATTAAATAAATTAAATAAATTAAATAAATTAAATAAATTAAATAAATTAAATAAATTAAATAAATTAAATAAATTAAATAAATTAAATAAATTAAATAAATTAAATAAATTAAATAAATTAAATAAATTAAATAAATTAAATAAATTAAATAAATTAAATAAATTAAATAAATTAAATAAATTAAATAAATTAAATAAATTAAATAAATTAAATAAATTAAATAAATTAAATAAATTAAATAAATTAAATAAATTAAATAAATTAAATAAATTAAATAAATTAAATAAATTAAATAAATTAAATAAATTAAATAAATTAAATAAATTAAATAAATTAAATAAATTAAATAAATTAAATAAATTAAATAAATTAAATAAATTAAATAAATTAAATAAATTAAATAAATTAAGTAAATTAAATAAATTAAATAAATTAAATAAATTAAATAAATTAAATAAATTAAATAAATTAAATAAATTAAATAAATTAAATAAATTAAATAAATTAAATAAATTAAATAAACTAAATAAATTAAATAAACTAAATAAATTAAATAAACTAAATAAACTAAATAAATTAAATAAACTAAATAAACTAAATAAATTAAATAAATTAAATAAACTAAATAAATTAAATAAATTAAATAAATTAAATAAATTAAATAAATTAAATAAATTAAATAAATTAAATAAATTAAATAAATTAAATAAATTAAATAAATTAAATAAATTAAATAAATTAAATAAATTAAATAAATTAAATAAATTAAATAAATTAAATAAATTAAATAAATTAAATAAATTAAATAAATTAAATAAATTAAATAAATTAAATAAATTAAATAAATTAAATAAATTAAATAAATTAAATAAATTAAATAAATTAAATAAATTAAATAAATTAAATAAATTAAATAAATTAAATAAATTAAATAAATTAAATAAATTAAATAAATTAAATAAATTAAATAAATTAAATAAATTAAATAAATTAAATAAATTAAATAAATTAAATAAATTAAATAAATTAAATAAATTAAATAAATTAAATAAATTAAATAAATTAAATAAATTAAATAAATTAAATAAATTAAATAAATTAAATAAATTAAATAAATTAAATAAATTAAATAAATTAAATAAATTAAATAAATTAATTAAATTAAATAAATTAAATAAATTAAATAAATTAAATAAATTAAATAAATTAAATAAATTAAATAAATTAAATAAATTAAATAAATTAAATAAATTAAATAAATTAAATAAATTAAATAAATTAAATAAATTAAATAAATTAAATAAATTAAATAAATTAAATAAATTAAATAAATTAAATAAATTAAATAAATTAAAAAAATTAAATAAATTAAATAAATTAAATAAATTAAATAAATTAAATAAATTAAATGAATTAAATAAATTAAATGAATTAAATAAATTAAATGAATTAAATAAATTAATAAATTAAATGAATTAAATAAATTAAATAAATTAAATAAATTAAGTAAATTAAGTAAATTAAGTAAATTAAGTAAATTAAGTAAATTAAATAAATTAAGTAAATTAAGTAATTTAAATAAATTAAATAAATTAAATAAATTAAATCAATTAAATAAATTAAATAAATTAAATGAATTAAATAAATTAAATAAATTAAATGAATTAAATAAATTAAATAAATTAAATGAATTAAATAAATTAAATAAATTAAATGAATTAAATAAATTAAATAAATTAAATGAATTAAATAAATTAAATAAATTAAATGAATTAAATAAATTAAATAAATTAAATGAATTAAATAAATTAAATAAATTAAATGAATTAAATAAATTAAATAAATTAAATGAATTAAATAAATTAAATAAATTAAATGAATTAAATAAATTAAATAAATTAAATAAATTAAATAAATTAAATAAATTAAATAAATTAAATAAATTAAATAAATTAAATAAATTAAATAAATTAAATAAATTAAATAAATTAAATAAATTAAATAAATTAAATAAATTAAATAAATTAAATAAATTAAATAAATTAAATAAATTAAATAAATTAAATAAATTAAATAAATTAAATAAATTAAATAAATTAAATAAATTAAATAAATTAAATAAATTAAATAAATTAAATAAATTAAATAAATTAAATAAATTAAATAAATTAAATAAATTAAATAAATTAAATAAATTAAATAAATTAAATAAATTAAATAAATTAAATAAATTAAATAAATTAAATAAATTAAATAAATTAAATAAATTAAATAAATTGAATAAACTAAATAAATTAAATAAATTAAATAAATTAAATAAATTAAATAAATTAAATAAATTAAATAAATTAAATAAATTAAATAAATTAAATAAATTAAATAAATTAAATAAATTAAATAAATTAAATAAATTAAATAAATTAAATAAATTAAATAAATTAAATAAATTAAATAAATTAAATAAATTAAATAAATTAAATAAATTAAATAAATTAAATAAATTAAATAAATTAAATAAATTAAATAAATTAAATATTTTAAATAAATTAAATAAATTAAAAACATTAAATAAATTTATTTAATTTAATTTATTTAATTTATTTAATTTATTTAATTTATTTAATTTATTTAATTTATTTAATTTATTTAATTGGTTTAATTTGTTTAATTTATTTAATTTATTTAATTTATTTAATTTATTTAATTTAATTTATTTAATTTAATTTATTTAATTTATTTAATTTATTTAATTTATTTAATTTATTTAATTTATTTAATTTATTTAATTTATTTAATTTATTTAATTTATTTAATTTATTTAATTTATTTAATTTATTTAATTTATTTAATTTATTTAATTTATTTAATTTATTTAATTTATTTAATTTATTTAATTTATTTAATTTATTTAATTTATTTAATTTATTTAATTTATTTAATTTATTTAATTTATTTAATTTATTTAATTTATTTAATTTATTTAATTTATTTAATTTATTTAATTTATTTAATTTATTTAATTTATTTAATTTATTTAATTTATTTAATTTATTTAATTTATTTAATTTATTTAATTTATTTAATTTATTTAATTTATTTAATTTATTTAATTTATTTAATTTATTTAATTTATTTAATTTATTTAATTTATTTAATTTATTTAATTTATTTAATTTATTTAATTTATTTAATTTATTTAATTTATTTAATTTATTTAATTTATTTAATTTATTTAATTTATTTAATTTATTTAATTTATTTAATTTATTTAATTTATTTAATTTATTTAATTTATTTAATTTATTTAATTTATTTAATTTATTTAATTTATTTAATTTATTTAATTTATTTAATTTATTTAATTTATTTAATTTATTTAATTTATTTAATTTATTTAATTTATTTAATTTATTTAATTTATTTAATTTATTTAATTTATTTAATTTATTTAATTTATTTAATTTATTTAATTATTTAATTTATTTAATTTATTTAATTTATTTAATTTATTTAATTTATTTAATTTATTTAATTTATTTAATTTATTTAATTTATTTAATTTATTTAATTTATTTAATTTATTTAATTTATTTAATTTATTTAATTTATTTAATTTATTTAATTTATTTAATTTATTTAATTTATTTAATTTATTTAATTTATTTAATTTATTTAATTTATTTAATTTATTTAATTTATTTAATTTATTTAATTTATTTAATTTATTTAATTTATTTAATTTATTTAATTTATTTAATTTATTTAATTTATTTAATTTATTTAATTTATTTAATTTATTTAATTTATTTAATTTATTTAATTTATTTAATTTATTTAATTTATTTAATTTATTTAATTTATTTAATTTATTTAATTTATTTAATTTATTTAATTTATTTAATTTATTTAATTTATTTAATTTATTTAATTTATTTAATTTATTTAATTTATTTAATTTATTTAATTTATTTAATTTATTTAATTTATTTAATTTATTTAATTTATTTAATTTATTTAATTTATTTAATTTATTTAATTTATTTAATTTATTTAATTTATTTAATTTATTTAATTTATTTAATTTATTTAATTTATTTAATTTATTTAATTTATTTAATTTATTTAATTTATTTAATTTATTTAATTTATTTAATTTATTTAATTTATTTAATTTATTTAATTTATTTAATTTATTTAATTTATTTAATTTATTTAATTTATTTAATTTATTTAATTTATTTAATTTATTTAATTTATTTAATTTATTTAATTTATTTAATTTATTTAATTTATTTAATTTATTTAATTTATTTAATTTATTTAATTTATTTAATTTATTTAATTTATTTAATTTATTTAATTTATTTAATTTATTTAATTTATTTAATTTATTTAATTTATTTAATTTATTTAATTTATTTAATTTATTTAATTTATTTAATTTATTTAATTTATTTAATTTATTTAATTTAATTTATTTAAAATGTTGGAAGGATTGCCGTGTTTCTTGGCGCGCCGGTCGGAACCTACCTAGAGGACCCTCCATATCAATTCCTTGAATATTGAAAATTACCCGCCTCATTGGACACGGACATTAAATTAAATAAAGGATTAGACGTTTTTAGAAGGATATCTTTGTTAAAAACTGTACAGAAATATAATTTTTTTAAATGGAAATATTATTCATCCATGGGATGGTAATATAGATAGCGAGTATCTACTGAAAATGAAGAATTTATAAGTATCCTATGAAATTAAGAAAATAATCTTAGACATATTCTCGAGCTTCTCTGCATCAATCAGTTTTGTTGAGTAAATTAGCAAAATTAGCCTACTTTCGTCTTTCTGTGTCTAATCTAGTTCCAGAATCTAGTACTTTTCTTACAAAATCCAAGCCACCCCACACGCGGAGTTCCCGACCAGTAATTAATTTCATGTACTAGCTTTTTTATATCACCCTGTATAACAACATCTTGTTACACACATAACACATACTTACAGTTCCGCAATAAATCTAACTGACAATTTAGACCTTAATTTGATACACACATTGAATAATAATTACCATTATTTGTAAATTAATATATAGCCTGAGGGTGTTCTAGAAGTCAAATCTTACACTACTTTCGGAGAAATTCAAAAATGTGCCGAGATTTACAAAACTTCCCAAAAAAGAACATTTCTTGAAGTATATTAATACAAACGGTCCATTTTTGACTTTCTGTCTATAATCTAAGATCAGACACTTGTAATTCTAATATTAAAACCAAGAAGGGCCATATAGTTTAGAAGAAATACGAACAAAAATTTTAAATTCAATGATTATTTCTTTCTTATTGTTGCAATTTCTTTGTTTTCCTAGTAAAGTTAGAAGAGGAGTATCAAAATTCATGACTTTTAAATATTATATGAAATAAAAGTAAATAGATGTTGGAAAAATTGCCGTGTTTCTTGGCGCACCGGTCAGAACCTACGTAGAAGACCCTCCATATCAACCCGTTGGATATTGAATATCACCCGCCTCATTGGACACGGACATTAAACTAAATAAAGGATTGGACGTTTTTAGAAGGATATTTTTGTTAAAAACTGTACAGAAATGCAATTTTTTTTAATGGAAATATTATACATCCATGGGATGGGAATATAGATAGCGAATATCTACTGAAAATGAAGAATTTATAAATATCTTATACAATTAAACCAATAATTTTAGACATATTCTCTAATTCTCTGAATCAATCAGTTTCGGGGAGTAAATTAACAAAATTAGCCTATTTTCGTCTTTCCGTCTCTAATCTAATTCCAGAGTCTTGTACTTCTCTTACAAAACACAAGTAATGCAAATGAACTGAATCAAGATTTGAACGAAATTTTTGAATTCATAGAATATTTTCCATCTTGTACTGTAATTCCCTTGTTTTCCCAAAAAAGTTAGTAAGAAGTATTGATAATGAAGGATTCTAAATTATTTTGCAAAATTAGACCAGGAATTTTAGAGATCTTTCCGTATTTCCCTGAAAAATAAGTTTCCGGGTGTAAATTATTACAAATAGCCCATTTTCGGATCTCCTTCTCCAATCTAAGTTTGGAATCTTGTACTTCTCATATAAAATCCAAGAAATGCTGGTAAGTTGAGTTTAAATTAGAGCCAAACATCTAAATTCAAAGGATATTTCGAATTTCCATATTTTCCTAGAGATATTATAACGAATGAATCGAAAATGGAGGATTTTTAGAATACTACTCTAAATAAAATTAATATGCTTGGAGTAATTTTCGTATTTGCCTTAAAAATGGAATACAAGAAGATTACGGCACAAAATACGAAGGAATCATTGAATTTAGACTTTTCGTTCTAATTTGAGCTCAATTTAGACTAAATGGGTCGTTTTTATTAACTTACGCTTCAAAACTCATTTTTTAGGGAAATATGAATAGATCTCGAAGATTAGTAGTATTATTTTGCATGAACTCTTGCATTTTTGATACTTCTTTATACGTTGTCTTGGAAAACTCAATATACTTACATTTCTTGGTTTTTGTAGTAGAATTACAAGATTGTGAACTGAGATCAGAGATAGAGAGCTCAAAATGGACCATTTGGGTTAATTTACATCCCGAAATTTATTTTTCAAGGAAATACAAAAGGAACTATAAGATTATTATTATTTTTTTCTATAATATTTAATTAATCCTGCATTTTCAAGAAACGCAAGTATATTTAGTTTTCCAATACAACGTATTAAAGAAGTATGAAAAATGTAAGATTTCATGCAAAAAAATTCTATTTATCTTAGAGATCTATTTATATTTCCCTAAAAAATGGCTTTTGGAGCGTAAGATAAAAAGAACGACCCATTTAGTCAATAGTTTAGGGTAAATTAAGCTCAAATTGGAACAAAAAGTCTAAATTCTATGATTTCATCGTATATTGTATCGTAATCTCCTTGTAATCCATTTTTAAGGGAAATACGAAAATATCTCCAAGAATATTTGATTTATTAAGAGTAGTATTCTAAAAAATCCCCATTTTCGATTCTTTCGTTATAACATCACTAGGAAAATATGGAAATACGAAATAATCATTGAATTTAGCCGTTTGGCTCAAATTTAAACTTAACTTACTAGCATTTCTTGGATTTTATATGAGAGTACAAGATTCCAAACTTAGATTGGGGAATGAAATTCGAAAATTGGCTAATTGTGATAATTTACATCCGGAAACTAATTTTTCAGGAAAATACGGAAAGATCTCTGTAATTACAGGTCTAATTTTGTAAAATAATTTACGAAATAATAATTGAATTTAGATGTTTGGCTCTAATTTAAACTCCACTTACTAGCAATTCTTGGATTTTTATGAGAAGTAAAAGATTGCAAACTTAGATTGGAGAATTAAAGCCGAAAATGGGCCATGTGTGATAATTTACATCCGGAAACTTATTTTTCAGGGAAATACTAAAAGATCTCTAAAACCACTGGAAATATCGATTGTGCAAGATTCTTAAATTTCTTATAAAACTAAACCAATAATCTCCGAGATAATATCGTATTTTCGTGAAAAATAAATTTTGGGAAGTTGATTTACATAAATGGTCCATTTTTGATTTTCTGCCTATAATCTAAGTTCAGAATCTTGCACTTCTACTTCAAAATCCAAGAAATGTATGGAAAATAAGTTCAAATTAGAATCAAATACGTGAATTCAATGATTATTTCCAATTCTGAGCTGTAATTGCCTTTGTTTTCCTAGAAAGATTATTACAGAAGTATCGAAAATGCAGAATTCTCAAATATTTTAGAAAATTAAAATAATTATCTTAAAGATCTTTCCGTATTTCCCTGAAAAATATGTCTCGGAATGGTAGTTACCACAAATGGCACTTTTTGACTTTCTGTCTATAATCTAAGTTCAGGATTTAGTACTTCTACTATGAAAACCAAGAATGGAGCTTAATTCTTTCGAAACAATCATAAATCACCTAAATTCGATGATTTTCTCGTATTTCCTTATTTTAATGGAGAAGTTGTTATAACTTTTGTTACAAAAGAATCGAAAATGCAGGTTTTTTAATATGTTACCCTAAATAAAACTTGTTATCTCTGAAATATATTCGTATTTCCCTTAAAAATGGATAAAAATGAGATTACAGCACAGAATATGAAGAAATCATTGAATATAGACATTTTGTTCTAATTTGGATACAATTTACTTTAGATTAGAGATTGAAAGTCCAAAATAGGTCGTTTTTACTAACTTACGTTCTAAAACCAATTTCTCATTGAAATATGAATAGATCTCTAATATTGAGAGCATGATTTTGTATATTATTCAAAAGCCTTGCAGTTTTGATACTTCTTTATAAGTTCTCTTGGAAAATAAGGAAATTACAACTCTAAATACGGAAAAAATCATTGAATTTAAAGTTTTTGTTCTTATTTCGACTAAATTAGGTCGCATTTCTTGGTCTTTGTATTAGAACTTCAAGATTCTGAACTTAGATTGTAGACTGAATGACAAAAATGGGCCATTTGTATTAATTTACTTTCCGAAACCTATTTCGCAGAGGAATACGAGAACATTTCTAAGATTATCTGTTTTATTTGGTATAATATTAAAAAATCCTGCCTTTTCGATATTTCGATAATAACTTTTTCTTCCTTTTCGATATTTCTATAATAACTTTTCTAGGAGAACAAAAGAATTACAGCACAAAATACGAAATAATCACTAAATTTAGCAGTTTTGTGCTAATTTGGACTAAATTTACTTGCATTTCTTGGTTTTTGTGGAAGAAGAACAGGGTTCTGAACTTTAGACTAAAGTCGGAAAGTCCAAAATGGGCCGTTTGTGTCAATATCAATCCCGAAATTAACTATTCAAGGAAATACGAAACGATCTCTAAGATTATTGGTATTATTTTGTATATTATTTAAATATTCTACATTTTCGATACTCCTATACCAGCTTTTCTAGAAAAACAAGATGATTAATCACAAAATACGAAATAATCAGTGAAGTCATACATTTTGTTCTAATTTGGAATCAATGTACATGGATTTCTTGGATTTTGTAGGAGAACTACAAGACGTTATACATAGATTAGAGACTGAAAGTCAATAATGGGGCCATTTCTATTGTTTTTAAAAAAATGTAACATGTTAATATCAGTTAGAATTCTAATTTAACTTTTGTGAATCGTAACATTGCATCCTTCCTTAAACCGGGAGATGTAAAGTATTGTGCGAGATCTAATTTTATATGTTTAGCGACACATTTCGAAAATCTTCAAAGAAATCTGTTAATATGAGAACATCAGGAAGTAAATAAATTTTTGTATAATCCATTAAAATTTGACATATTAAGATTGCTGCGTTTTCGACACTTCTATTCTAACTTTCTTTGAAAGACAATATATTTATATCACAAAATCCGAATTAATCAATGAAATCACACATTTTGTCCTTATTTGAAATCAAATTACAGGATATCTTGCTTTTTGTAGTAAAAGTACAAGATTTTTAATAGAGATTAGAGATTGAAAGACAAAATTGGGCCGTTTTTGTTAATTTACTTTTCAAAAACCATTTTTCGGGGAAATACGAAAAGATCTCGAATATGATTTGTATTATTTTATGTAATATTAAAAATTTTGTATTTTTAATACTCCTGTTTTAACTTCACTAGGAAAACAATGACATTACAACAAAAAAATAAGAAATAATCATTGAATTTAAAATTTGTATTCTTATTTAATCTTAAGTAGGCGACATTTCTTGGTTTCTGTATTAGAATAAAAAGATTCTTAACTTTGATTATAGACACAAAGGTAAAAATGGACCGTTTGTAATTATATACTTCAAGAAATGCATTATTTTGGGAGATTTTGGAAATCTCCAAAAATCCTAGTAGTCACTTGGCCACCTTGCGTGGGAAAAAAATTTCGACGTTCGGGATATAATAGAAATTAAAACTTTCAATGGTTTTCATCGTTGTGATAAAGAAATTTATTAGAAATTATAAAAATTAAACCCACAAACTAGAAGTACAATAAATTAAATAAATTAAACAAATTAAATAAATTAAATAATTAAATAAATTAAATAAATTAAATAAATTAAATAAATTAAATAAATTAAATAAATTAAATAAATTAAATAAATTAAATAAATTAAATAAATTAAATAAATTAAATAAATTAAATAAATTAAATAAATTAAATAAATTAAATAAATTAAATAAATTAAATAAATTAAATAAATTAAATAAATTAAATAAATTAAATAAATTAAATAAATTAAATAAATTAAATAAATTAAATAAATTAAATAAATTAAATAAATTAAATAAATTAAATAAATTAAATAAATTAAATAAATTAAATAAATTAAATAAATTAAATAAATTAAATAAATTAAATAAATTAAATAAATTAAATAAATTAAATAAATTAAATAATTAAATAAATTAAATAAATTAAATAAATTAAATAAATTAAATAAATTAAATAAATTAAATAAATTAAATAAATTAAATAAATTAAATAAATTAAATAAATTAAATAAATTAAATAAATTAAATAAATTAAATAAATTAAATAAATTAAATAAATTAAATAAATTAAATAAATTAAATAAATTAAATAAATTAAATAAATTAAATAAATTAAATAAATTAAATAAATTAAATAAATTAAATAAATTAAATAAATTAAATAAATTAAATAAATTAAATAAATTAAATAAATTAAATAAATTAAATAAATTAAATAAATTAAATAAATTAAATAAATTAAATAAATTAAATAAATTAAATAAATTAAACAAATTAAACAAATTAAATAAATTAAACAAATTAAACAAATTAAATAAATTAAACAAATTAAATAAATTAAATAAATTAAATAAATTAAATAAATTAAATAAATTAAATAAATTAAATAAATTAAATAAATTAAATAAATTAAATAAATTAAATAAATTAAATAAATTAAATAAATTAAATAAATTAAATAAATTAAATAAATTAAATAAATTAAATAAATTAAATAAATTAAATAAATTAAATAAATTAAATAAATTAAATAAATTAAATAAATTAAATAAATTAAATAAATTAAATAAATTAAATAAATTAAATAAATTAAATAAATTAAATAAATTAAATAAATTAAATAAATTAAATAAATTAAATAAATTAAATAAATTAAATAAATTAAATAAATTAAATAAATTAAATAAATTAAATAAATTAAATAAATTAAATAAATTAAATAAATTAAATAAA
>JASJET010000484.1:600000-835074 GCA_034092305.1 Diaprepes abbreviatus
TAGACTCGGAATAGTTGCCGTTCGAACCGGTTGTTTTATTAACCCTAAAAAAGTGTTTATTATAATTTTCTTGGAACTCAGATCAAAAGAAAACTCTTAATCACAAAAATGGTGGTAAGACAATACAACGAAGAACTTAAATACCTAGAGAAAATAAACGCCCACAGTTGGCGCATTAAGAAGGGTTTCCAGCCTAATATGAATGTCGAAGGGATATTCTACGTTAATCAAACTCTTGAAAAACTTATGCTGGACGAATTAAGAAACGCCTGTAGGCCCGGAATGGTCGGGGGCTTCTTGCCAGGTGTGAAACAGGTAAAAATGAAATATTAATATGAATTGCATAATATTTTATCCATTGTTTATTTCACCACTTTATACATTTTGATTATTTAGTATTAACAGAAAAATCTATGCCCTTAAAATATTTTATGTATTAGTATTTTTCATAATTTGCTGCTAAATTATTAAAAACATCCAATTTTTTTCAAATTTAATTTACTTAATATTTCACAATCACTGACAGTTTTTGCAAAAACTTGCAGATTTACATATTAGATAGCTTATCAAAATTTTACTTCTTGGAACTACATTTTCATAGAAATCATATTAAGAGATAATTAATTAAAAAGCTTACTTATTTTTTTATTATTATTATTTTTTTTTTATTTTAAGCTAGTATTTTAAAAAGTAGATTCTACTGTTTATGCTAATTTGATATATTTTTGACTATTAAGAGTAGATATTTTTAGAGTCAGTTAACCATTTTACTTATATTTTAGATTGCTAATGTTGCTGCCCTTCCGGGAATTGTCGGCCGGTCTGTTGGATTACCAGATGTTCATTCAGGTTATGGATTTGCCATTGGAAATATGGCAGCATTTGATATGAATGATCCCAATTCAGTGGTCAGCCCTGGGGGAGTAGGATTTGATATTAATTGTGGAGTAAGGTACATAATAGCATTTAAAAATTGTGTTTATGATCTTTTTTGTTACATAAGTCGATTTTAGGTTGTTGAGGACCAATCTTTTTGAACAAGATGTATTACCTGTTAAAGAACAGCTTGCACAAAGTTTATTTGACCACATACCTGTGGGAGTTGGATCTAAAGGTACAACTTATTTATAAATTTATATGGTCTTGGAAAAAATTTAATCCTAAAGAGTTAAATGCTTTTTTCAATATTAGAGCTATATTGATTAAAAAATATTAAGCTGAAATATGCCATACTATAATATGTATGCAAAGCAATGATCTATTCAATATAATTTTGGTACCTACATAAATAGCTTTACTGAAAAGTTAGAAAAATTTTTTATGAGAAAGATTTATATGAACAATGCCAGTGGTAATTATTTTCGGAAGGAATTTTAGAACTACCTAAATTTTAGTATTTTTGATACTTAATTTTTTTTATATATTTACATTTATAAGCTTTACATGAATTATTTTATAATAACCCTCTGAGCAGTTTTTAAGACTTCAAAAAAATCCCATTGCTCCCAATAAGTATTTACTATTACATATTCTGTTTATTGAGTTGTATATAAAATAAAAAGTTCCATGTTGGGTGTAAGCCATAAAGGTGCATGACATATTCTATAGGTAGGAACATGTATGTTTAACGCCAGGAGGCATTTGGGGCTGGAAATTTGATCAAAATATTAAATATGAAAATGTTTGGTCAACATTAAGATCAATTCCATTTCTACTTAACTTACACCTGACAAACTTTATGAACTATTATGAAGATAGAAATACAAATATTAAAATAAGGTGACCAATTTACACAAAATGCTATTACTGATCTCACCTAGTTAATATAAAGAATTCTAAGCACAATGAAGTCAGTCAAATTATGGCAAATTCTCTTAATAAACCCCAATATTTCATTAACTTGATTCATTCTTTTCTCACAGTGTTCAGTAAGTTTACTGTCTATATAAACACCCAAATTTTTAATTACCGACATTTCTCTTAAAAAAATTCATTTACTTCATACCGCAATAGAAATTTATTTCTTAGACTGCTAAAAGAATGGAAAACATTTTTCAGTAATAAAACATTCTATTTTCAGCACACTATTTGTTTATTTCAGTTAAGTCATTGTGAGCTATTTGTGATCCAAATATTTTATAGTAAATTTTTAGTGTCTGCAAACAAAAGAAAATTAAATTTTAATGAATTTTCTTTGTCATTTATAAAAAGATTGAATAGAAGAGGAATTAAGTGGAAACGTGCAATTGTAACAACACCTTAACCTGTTGATATATGTTTGAAAGATAAGATTTGAGTGATAAAATAATGGTCCCAAGATTACTTGGGAGGTTCACTAATTTTACCAAATGCTTTACTAAGATCCAAATAAACAACATGTACCTCAGTTCATAAAATCATATTGCTGAGATATCAATAACTTCTCAAAAATACTATCTAGTTTTTGCTCCATACAATGTTCAAACAATTTAGGTAGTGTTAAAACTATATTTGCAAGTCTAGAGTTTTGAATGCGGTTTTTGTCTCCAGATTTATAAATAGAAATTGCCCAAGATTTTTCCCACACAAATCAGTAGAGCCGAATATAAACAGAAAATAGTGTTTTAAAACATAAGGAGGAACATCATCTGGTCCATTGGTTTATTTACGTCTAATTTAGTTAACGCCTACTGTATTTTAGTGTGTAAAATGCAGTTGAAAATAGAGGAAGCGAAGAATTATTGGAATTATTTGAATAAGAAGAACCAATTGAGGCAAAATATTTTGCAAAAATGCTTATACCATTGTTTGCTATTTTGAATTTCCCTAAATTTCAGAAATATTTATGGTTTTCAGTAATAAAACTCTCGGCATGCCTAATATACTTGTCATAGTTAATTTTGTTTAGATATTTGCATTGATATCTCATTTTATAAAATATATCGTAAGCCACTTCACTTCCTGATTACTTAAATTTTTTATGAGCTTACTTTTTCCTAAACATAATCTTTTTCAATGCATATCAGAAAATCAAGTAGAAATGTTAGTATCAATAATCTGAATGATGTAATATTAAAAACCATGAAATTCTAATACAGGGTGTCTCAAAAGAAAGTACACATTTGTTTTGCTTATTGCGTGAACGCAACTATTCCGAGTGGCGCGGGGGGTTTGCCAATCGGTAGCCTGGCTCTTGGGAATTTAGTCGCTATGGAGCGTTTCTCGGGAGCGGACCGTGCTTTGTGCGTACGTGAGTTTTACAAAAACGGTAATTCGGCGACTGTAGCGCGTAGAAAATTCTGCAATTTTCGACATATTCGTCACTTAAATGATGCGCCAAGCGCTCGGCTTATTGGAAAATGGGTCCAGAAGTTTGAAGAAACCGGTTCAACACTAGATAAACCAAAATCCGGGCGTCCGAGGTCTTCGAGAACGTTCGAAAACGTAGAGAGTGTTACTCAGTCTGTTCGTGACGACCCAAACGTTTCGATTCTTAAGCGTGCTGTTGCTTTAAATGTGCATAGGTCATCATTATTCCGCATTTTACACAAAGATTTAAAGCTGAACCCCTATAAAATTCAGTTGGTGCAAGAATTGAAGCCTCAGGATGCTGGTCAGAGGCTTGACTTCGTAAACCAGATGACTGAACGCTTTTCAACGTTTACCAACATCTTCTTTTCGGATGAAGCCCATTTTCATCTTAATGGTCATGTAAACAAGCAAAATTGCCGCTATTGGAGTGCAAACAATCACAAACATCAGAAAGCTCTACATTCGCCGAAAGTGACTGTATGGGCTGCGATGTCGGCGCGAGGAATTATCGGCCCGTACTTTTTTTGAAGATGAAAGGGAACGCACAGTAACAGTGACTTCAGAGCGGTATGTGGAGATGTTAGACGACTTCTTCGTACCTGAACTGCAAAATTTTCCTGGCTATAACCAAAGAACATGGTTCCAGCAAGACGGAGCAACTTCACACACGTCCAACATGTCTCTGCTACGAGTGCGTGAAATTTTTCCTGGCAAATTGATCTCAAAGAAAGGTGACATAAGTTGGCCTCCACGCAGTCCTGATTTATCACCTATGGACTTTTTCCTATGGGGTTATGTCAAATCAAAAGTTTACGCCAACAAACCGACTTCCCTGGCACAATTAAAAGAAAATATCCGCAACGAAATGGCAGACATCACGGAGTATACCTGCCGAGCCGTCATGGGCAATTTTAGTGCTCGATTAAATGAATGCCGTGAGCGCAATGGATTACATTTGGACGATATCATTTTAAAAAAAATAAATTCCCAAACAATGTATTTTAATATGTAATAAACATTTTTTCAATAAAGTCCTGACTTTTTTTTTAAATCGATTTTTTAAATGTGAACTTTCTTTTGAGACACCCTGTATATAATGAGGATGTAAAGTCTGGAATAAATTTATTATTTAAAAACGCTGGATTTTTAGAAAAATCGCTCGGATACGTCGACTTTGATTTTTTGGTACGAATTTTTTCTAATATGTTAAATCATACAGGATGACTCAAAAGAAGCTGAGCTTTATATTAACTTTGATCTTTTAAGTAGTGACACCATTTTTTTTTGTACACTTTTAGACTCCCTGCAAAATTCTGAACATTTTTTTCTGTTTCATGTCCTATATCAAAATGTATCTGTTTTCAATTTATCGACAGTTAATACGCGAAATGAAGTAACAACCGTTAATTATCACTTTATTAAATGTTGAAAATGCCTCTCATTGATTGACAGTAGCCTAAGTTATTTCTAAATTCATTCTGAACATTTATGACTACTTCTATAGTATGTCAACTGGCTTAGTTTAGAAAAGTTTACCTTTAAGGTAACCCCACAAACAGAAGTCAAGAAGGTTTAAGTCTGGAAACCTCGGTGGCCACTCGATAGGTTACCTTGTGAAACTGGCGGAAGGTTGGGATATTTGGGAAAACTGACACACTTCTTGGGTTCTTTCCTTATCATCATAAAAATTTCTATTCTTTGGGCCTCACTAAGTTTCATTTTCAGTTAAATTTAACTCAAAGTGACAGTTTGACAAAATGTATAAAGGAACAGGTTCATTGAATCAGTTATGCTGGTAAATTATTTTATTTCATTAAAGGTTTTAACTATTGATGAATCCTAAACAGTGTTGTGAGTTTTGCAGGGAGTCTAAAAGTGTAAACAGAATTGGGGGTTACTATTTAAAAAATCAAAATTGATCATAGTACAGCTTCTTTCGTTTCACCCTGAATGATTTAATACATTGGAAAAAAATCTTGTCCACGTGTCTGAACGCTGTTTCAAAACACCCAACGTTTTCTAAATAATTAAATTATTCCAAACTTTACCTCCTCATCTTATAGGTGAATAAAACAGGTTTAAATAAGTCTGCATTTTTAAAATTAAGGTACCATGCACAATTAGAATTTAACTTTTTATTTATTTGGGTTGATATAAAGATTTCCAAAACGCCAGATGTTGACCGTTAATGATCTATTGCAATTGGTTTGTACTAAAAGATTAAAGCAATACATACTTTTGAAGTTTTGTATGTAATTTTTGTTGGTTGTTCAACCAGTGTCCAGTAATTAATAAAAAGCCATATTTAGATTTTTAGAAGACCACATCAAGTACTTAAATTTTGTTAGATAAATATTGTAGATTTGATGGAAATTATTATTTTTTTATTTACATTAGAAATAGTAATTGTCAAAAATAAATAAAAATATGAGGTTTAATCATGGATATCTAAGGTATCGGATCCTATAGAAGGGTGTTTGCTCTTGGCTTAGAAAGAGACGGAGTGTTTTTGATGAGTAGTATCTCTCTTTCTATTTTATGGAATAGCAACACGAGGTTTTACTCATCGAAAACGCTCTTTTTCTTTCTAAGTGAGAGCTAACGCTCTTTTATGGGATCCGCGATCTATAATCTTTATATTATGTCTATGATTGTAACTCGACAGGCGTATAAATAAATATATAGTAAATATTATTGTATATTTTTGGTTTTAAGGTATTATTCCAATGAATGCTAAAGATCTTGAAGAAGCCCTGGAGATGGGTATGGACTGGTCGTTAAGAGAAGGCTATATTTGGGCTGAAGATAAAGAACATTGTGAAGAATATGGAAGAATGTTAAATGCAGATCCATCAAAAGTCAGTATGAGAGCTAAAAAAAGAGGTTTGCCACAGGTAAATAAAAATGGGTATATTAGTTTGGTCAGATTAGCATGCAAACATATTAAACTTACTGCTATATCTGGGTTTAGTCTTTTTACTGGAACTACAGTCCCGGCGTCTGAAAGCATTTGTTCACTAAGTTCATTGCCAGCTAGTGCAGAGAAATAAATAATTAAAAATATAAGTGCAGGATCTCCTGTTTTTCATTTCTCTATAAAACTCTCTTCAAACAATCATTTCATTTTTAAAATCATTTAATTTCACGTTGTGTTTGTTGAGGAACAGATGTTTTAGTAGTACAAACAAATCTAATAATCATATTTTAATTGATCTTCAAAAAAATGGTGGTTTTAGCGGTACACTATAAATATACCAGGACTTTATAGCGACATTTGTAGGTCTTATAGTTTTCAAGATATTTTAATGATTGTATATTACCAACAAACTAAATTATACAGTGGGCAGAATTGCTTTTATACTTATGTATACTTATTAGACTGCTTAATTTAGTAATATGAATAATTGTAGTTATTATTATAGTGCTCCAAAAGTACCTGCCCTGTGTTTATAACTTCGTGCCATGACGTTTGAGCGGTCTCTGTGAGGTACGAACGTAACCAGTAACCCATCATGAACTTTACCACAGCAACTAATTAGCCGTTTTACAATGCCTTTTTTACGTTTGTCGGATTTTGTTATCGCTGAAAATAGCGGAGAGATGCGAAAAATGAATTTTGATCAAGTTTTGCTTTAAACTGGAAAAAAGTTATGTGAAAACTATTGAATTCATGCAGAAGGCTTTTGGGGACGAGTCTATGAGTAAAACACAGATAAAAGAGTGGCACAAGCGGTGCTAAGTTCTGTAAATAGTGATCCATGTTCTAACCGACCTTCCAAGATTGCAGCAAATCGTCTTTTGATTATGAATTAGCAAGTGACCTTAGAATTTCAAAAACTCGTGTTTCGAGGAGTTTAACGGATTCATTTCAAAATTGCTCACAGTAGAGCAGAAAATGCTCCGCTTTGAAGTCGCTCAGGACAACTTAGAAATGGTTACTAATGGAAGTGTGCTCAAAAAGATCACAACTGATGACAAATTGTAAGTTTTTGGTTATGATCCTGAAAGGAAACAGTCTTCATAGTGGAAACTCTCATCCAAGCTACAGCCGAAAATGGCATGCCAAAGTCGGAGCAGTGTTAAGTCCTTGTTCATTGTTTTCTTCGATTATGAAGTTGTTATGCATTGTGAATATGCTGCCTATCAATAAAAAATTTTATCATGAAGTTTTGAAAAGATTGCATGACGCAGTGGGAAAAAAACGTACACGGTTTTGACAGAGTGGCGACTGGGTTCTTCATTTTGAGCAACAGTTATTAGCAAACCACAACATCACCAAACTTCGCCAACCTCCATACAGTCCTGACATCGCGCCCTGTGACTTGGCTATTCGCAAAATTGAAAATTTCACTCAAAGGACACCGGTTTGACGATATGTAGACGATCCAAACGAATGCGACACGTGCACTTAAGTCCATTCGAAAAATTGACTGCCCAAACTGCGTCACTATGTGGAAATACCGATAGGAGCGTGTTGTTACCGGATGACCAAGAATGATGCTGGCACTAATAATAAACGCAGGTAGGGTACTTTTAGGCCCACCTCTTATAAGTACCTATTAAACACAGGAAAACTATGTCGCCATATACTTCAAATAAAGTAATTTTAATATGTTTGTAAACTATGCGAAAAGGTAAAAGATTTTGTATTTTACCTGTTGTTAACAATCAAAACTTTAAAATATTTTTTTTTAAGAAAGCTAATATTCTTTTTTTAGTTGGGTACATTAGGTGCTGGTAATCACTATGCTGAAATTCAAGTGGTGGATGAAATTTACGATAAATGGGCAGCTTGCAAGATGGGCATTGAAGAGAAAGGTCAAGTTTGTGTCATGATTCATTCAGGTAGGGTATTAAATGAAACCTTAGAGCAAACAGAAAGATAGATATTGCAAAAAAGGTACCACTTTGCATTTTTGGTTCTAGGTAGCCGTGGTTTTGGTCACCAAGTAGCCACTGATGCTCTTGTTCAGATGGAAAAAGCTATGAAACGAGACAACATAGAAACTAACGACAGACAATTAGCATGTGCCAGGATCAATTCTGTAGAAGGGCAGGATTATTTGAAATCCATGTCGGCAGCTGCTAATTTTGCTTGGGTTAACAGAAGTTCTATGACTTTCCTAAGCAGACAGGTAATTGTTATTATGGGTAAATCAGAAAGAAAGATTTTGAATTACAGATAAAATTAAATTTCAGATTATAACTACTACAGTTTTTATTATTTTAAAATATTTTATAAATTCTAACTGTAAATTTGTGTTTTTGACTTTAATACCTGCGTGTATGCAGAATCGCATGTCTCAGTTGTTTTTAAGTTGGTTTGTTAACGTTCCACACATTGGTAAACAAGTTACAGTGGTTTCAGTTGAACGTTGTTTATAAATCTTGGTGATTTTTACCATGCCGAAATTAATTAAGCAAAAAATTTGCATTACATTTTGAATTTTAAATAAAGTTTTTACGCAAACGTAGAAAATGTTAAATAAGGCTTATCCGCTTACAAGAATTTTTGAGTAAAATAACGCGTTCACCGAGAGCCCTGAAGATCCTGGCTGGTCGTTAACATCAACTGATGATGATCACGTCGTTGAAAGGCTATTGTTCTCGAAAACCGACGTATCTCTGTTAGACAGCTAGCTTATGAGTTGGAAATCTTAAACATACAATATCATGTGAATATCGGTTACTTCTAAGATAATTTTCAACTCGACGACCGAAATTTCTTAAACTTCATTATTGCTGACTATAATTAGTTGGTCTACGGGTCTGCCATGGAAACATCACAATTGTATACTCAAAACGCTGTATATCTTTAAAAATTTAGTAATTGTAACGGTTTTTAGTTGCCATACATCAAAAAAAAATGTTCCTCATAAATATAACTAGGGTCGTTCATTTCGATTTTCTGTCTTCCTCTCGGAGTAGAGAAAAATAAGTTATTTTTACAATTGAAACAACATTTATACTTATTTCATAATTTTTAACATGTTTTATTATCTAAAATTTTATAATTTTTCAAAATATCCCATTAATATTTGTATAAAAATATGAACGTTAACACGCTCACCTACTCCGTATCTACTCCAGACATAACATATATCGGAAAATACTGATGATTTTCTCTCCTTGTTTCTCTTAATAATAATGAAAGAGATAAAAGATATCACAGGTCAGGAGCAAGGAACACAAAAGAAAGCCGCTGTTATTTACATAACCTTGCCTCAGACTAACTGTGTCTTTATTTTGTCCTATAATAACGGCAAACAATATTATTAAAGGCATTTTTGTCGACAACGTTGCGATATTTTTATTATATTACGATATAAAATAGTTTAGAAACTTTGTGCCGCTATTTAATATTGTAGTGTTTAGTGTTTGTGACTTTAAACACTTGATAGCCTATAAATTTTAGACTATCGTTATTATAATAAAAACACTTTACTAGTGCTTGTTTTTATTGGATTTATTTAGGTTTTCTAACTGGGTATGGATGTACATATGGAAAATTTTAATCAGCTTGATATACCGGTAAGTAACTAATAAAGAGGTTTTTTAGTATCTTTGTAGTATCTCTTTCGAAAACGTTAAGCAACATTCTGTCGAGCTTTATGAAAATACACAGTATTTCAAACTCATGTGTACACTATGATTAGTTAATACAGCTTGTACAGAATGTAATTAGAAATATTTAAAATATTATAACAAAGAATAATACAATAGCTGAAAACAAGGGAAACTGTTCCTTGAAACATATGCCTGAAATGCTTAATTTTGGAAGAAAAAAATAACAAGATGAACAAAATAGTACACATGCACAAATTTTTTAGTTATTTTTACAGGGACCGTTTTAGATTTCTAGGTATTTATTGGATTTAGTGAAGATTTAGGAGATTATTAGAGTACTTTAAGGTAGTTTTTGGAAAAGAAAACGAAATCGTAGCTCCATTCCTAGTATAATGTACTCTCTAGTATACAGGACCCTATCATTTTTCCAACCTATAATCTATATGAAAGAGGCCACTTTTAGCAACTTACATTTGTGTTTTAGGATATGGAGAATCACCCTTCTTCTTCAGGTATGCAGAGTCCTAAATTCCGCCACATAAGAAGCTGTCCTATAGCCCAAGATTGGATTAAATTTACTTACGATTATGTTAAAAGGAAGCTGCCTAATTGTAATCCTATAGAGGTAAATTTTGGGTTATGCTTATTTTTATACCTAACTGTTATTAGTGGCACTTTTTAGAAATTGAATTGTTGATTTTAAAAACAACATAGTTGACTCCAGCCCTACTGTTATTTATTTTCTACTACATAACATTTTTTTGTCATATTTGTTTCTAACTTTTGTTTTTTAAGTGATTCAGAAAGTGTTTAAAATGTTTGTCAGTTTTAGTAAAACATACTTCTGACTACAAAGGAACAATACCCTGAAAATAAAGTGTGAAACCTTAGTGACTGCACGGTTGTCAATAAAATTATATCAATGTACACCTATAAAAATATTAGTAAATTTGTTCACCCAGAACTTCCCTCATCATTAATTTGATGTGCTTTAATTGCTCAGTTGAACTCGTATAACAATTTTTTTTAAGCCAAGTCACTATTTTTGATTTTAACTAAATATTCCAGCCATGTGCCGACTTCTTATTCTGATATAATTATACATATCATTCAGTTGATATGATTTTTAAATTCTGGTACCCAAGAATCCTGAAAACGTATGACAGTGTAAATTCAAAATTAAACTTCTCCATCTACCAACAACCTCTTGTTCGTAAAATATTAAATGCTATGATTCAGGTAAGCAAGTACTATTAAAATATTTTGAAAATACGGATAAATCCCATGGAATATATTAACTTCCATTCTTTTCACTTTGTCTTGTTACAGGATTGTTTCATCTAATTAGTTTTTGTTTACTTTTCGTTTCCGGAATATATATTTTGAAGCTCTTAATTCATATTTTAGCCCCAACATTTTTCAAAATTTTATATAGCTGGTATAATTGTCAATAAGAGAAAAATCACTTTAAAAATATTTGTTTATAGTATGAAATATGTACATTTAAAAAATTTTCCTTACAGGCTAATTTACTAATTAAAACAAGTAGCAAGGGAAGATCTGGGTAATCAACTTTATGAATTTTTAAAATTCAAATTAGAAACCAATGCTTACACTTATCCCATACAACTGTGAGAACTTTCCTAAATGCCCCAATAACGACAATAAAGGAAACAAGAAAAAGGAAGAGACCAAAACTGAAGATATGAAGCAACAAAATTACAAATTAGAGATGAAATATATATGATGTTTTCTGAGGGTAAGTATTTCTAAAAAATTTTATTTGTTATATTTTATTCTAACTTGTTTTGTTTACATTTTCTAACCCGTCAAGGTGTATGTATAATAAAAATATAAGTTTTAAAAATAAAAAAACCCAAAAAAATATTTGTAATGAATACAAAAAGTAAACATAATTTTACTAAATTAAATAGAATATTAAGATTTCGTCATTTCTTCATAACAATTTTTTATTTGTGAAGGTACCTCAATAACAGTCTCAATATTGTTGGAACGATTAAAGGCAAAAGAAATATAACATGGAGCAAGGACAAGTCTAGGCATATTACTAAAGCAAATAGGATTTATCTACAGGTAAACAATCATTTACATACAGCAAATAAATGTTAGATACAAATATAAAGCAGTTGCAATTGGGCCAAAATAATAAGCAGAATTTTTCACAGGAGACCTGTGTAATTTATTTTTGGAGGATACACATTTCATTTTTATTTATATATTTATATAGGAAGGATGACCCACGTAGAGCTTTAATGGAGAAACCACAAATTCAGAAAATGAGAAGAGACTTTCTTGAACAGTACTTAAAGAACGAAGAAAAAGGGGAAAATAAATTTGAGCCAGTCTTTATAGACGAAACATGGATTTTTCAAAATGGAGAAACCGCAAATTCAGAAAATGAAAAGAGACTTTCTTGAACAGTACTTAAAGAACGAAGAAAAAGGGGAAAATAAATTTGAGCCAGTCTTTATAGACGAGACATGGATTTTTCAAAATGGCACCACAGACGATCATGGCAGGACAATAGCACTCAATCAGTACGAAAATTATCTGGGGTGGAATTTAGGTAATAAATCAGTTATTTGCACTACACAATTTGAATTTTTTTCATCTATAACAGGTTGCAAAAAGTTTTATTTAAATAATCCTTGGATCATTTCCTATTAGCAGGATGTTAAATATTAAATTTTTACTTTAATACTTTATTTCCTGGGGAGAGTGAGAAATTTCTTACTTAAATTTCTGTATGTTTTATCAAACAAGTTTGAACCTTTTTAGGAAAAATTTTTACTTAATATGATAAAAATGTTTCCTTAATAAATGAAAGTTAAACAAATAATTTAATTTACATTTTACAAAATAATAATGATCATCTTACTTTGATACAGGCTTTCCAGAAATCCAAAAAAAAAATCTTTTAGTGATTTCTTAAGCGGTTTTATAAAAGAATTTGATATAAACATATATCTAAAATATTTCGTTTTCAAAATACAGGGCGTTAAAAATTATGAAAAAAAAAATATATTATCAAAATATAAAAACTGTTTACAGGTATTTTGCTGAAACGTGAAGTAAATCTGTATCGCGTAGAATCTAATTTGTTTCGGTTTAAGGAAACACAACTAATATTTTTATATTAAAATATGGTACATCAGTGTTCTTGCCCAAGTTCTCAGACGAGTCAATGCTTCGCCAATCGAAACTGCTGATATGGTATCATGTTTTATTGTGCTAAAAAAAAGCCGATTTGAAATAAGTATTATAATTATTTAATTGCACACTCCTCACCCATAATTTATACAACATAAAGGTGCTTAAAAATAAACCAAAAATGGGTATAATACCGTATATTTTTAACAATTCATCATATTTCTAAAAAATAAATAGATGAAATAAATTTTCCAATTTAAAGGCATTAATGACATAAAAATTGAGAAAAATAAATTAATTTTGATATTATCCTTTAACTAAGACCATCAACACATGCAATGTTCCGTGTTCTAATTACGTGAAATGAAGATCCCTAAAGATGTTTCGAGCAATCTTGGTCTAAACTCAAGAACCACTATTTCTCAATTGACCAAAACCATGAAAGCTTCCGTTGGTTAAGACCAATTTGTGTTTCTGCAAAATATTTCAAATAATTTGTACTGCCACATACTACTCTACTTTTTTTCAGGTACATAGTACTGAATGCAGGAAATGAAAATGGATTCGTTGAAGATGCAATGCTGATTTTTAAATCAAAGTCAAAAACTGGAGATTACCATGGAGAAATGAATTTGAAAAACTTTGAAGCTTGGTTAAAAGATATTTTGCCAAAACTGGAAACACCTTCTTTAATTGTTTTAGATAATGCTCCTTATCATAGTAGGCAACTTCAAAAATGGCCAACAAAGGGTTGGAACAAGGACGCTATGAAAGCGTGGCTGAAAGAAAAATATATCAACTTTGGAGAAGATGCTACAAAAGATACTTTGTGGTCTTTGATATCTCGGTACCAAAGCCTGCAAAATGCTTTGTAGTAGATCAGCTAATAGAATCTTCTGGACATAAAATTTTACGCTTGCCTCCATACCATTGCCATTTTAACACAATTGAAATGGTATGGAGTCAGGCAAAGAGAAATTATAACCAACTGATTCTACAAGTTAAAGAAATAATAGAGGCTTGGAAAAAGGCGTTAGGAACAGTGACAAAACAGAATTGGGCTAACTATGTCGAACACACAAATAATATTATTAAAAAGCAGTGGTAAATTGAAAAGAAAATTCGAGTTCCTTTACAGCCACTTATTATTAATGTTGGTGAGAGTGATGGCGATTCCTCAGAATAAGAGAAGTCATTTTGACCCTTAATCCTCTTTTCAGTTTTTGATAATATGTGGATGTACAGTCATTTTTAATAATTTTCATTTGTGTTTTTTTTTAATCTCTTTTGGCATTTTCATACATAAAAATTTCACCACTTCTAAAGTATTCTCATAAAATTCTTTTTTACATATTTTCTAAATGTTTAACTTAAATTTTTTATTGGCACCTTTTAAGCACTTCTTTTCTTTTTCCATTTCTATATGGGATATTTTTTTCTTTTGCCCATGGCATTATATAAAACAAGAAAGAGTATGATACCATTTTTTTTATATTTATTATATATAAATAATCAATCTTAATTGTAATTAGTTCATTTACGATTTCTATTTTTTTATGGCAGTATTATTTTCATATATGTGTTACTCTGTTTCAGTGAACTTGATGCAACATAGGGGCCCTAGATTTTGCGTCAGATCTAGATGCCCCCAACCGAGCCCCTTTCATTATTTTACATGTTTATATGCTTACACATTTATGTGTGAGGATGTTGCATGTGGAATCTTGAAATGAGGTCAATAAACGACTCAGAGCCATGTATTAAATCTTACCTTTTGGGGCACCCATTTTTTAAAATTTCTGTATTTATTTTTAAGAAAACTAGCTATTTAATGAAGAAGAAACTAATTAATTATTTATATTTTTATTCAATATTTTTGTAGCTTGAATACCTTAGTTTTTGCAGTCAAAGATCATAAAGTTACAATAATTTAATATAAAATACTTATCATTTCTAGGATATTGTATATATACCTATAATTTTTGAAAATAGTGTTAGGTATATAAATAAATAATTAATCTTAATTGTAATTAGTTCACTTACGATTTCTATTGTTCCATGTCTGTATTATTTTTTATGCATGTATTACTCTATTTCAGTAAACCTGATGCAATATTGGGGCCTTAGATCTGGATGCCCTGGACCGAACCCCTTTCATTATTTTACACATTTATATGTTTATAAATTTATCTGTGAGGATAGGGCATGAGGAATCTTGAAATGTAGTCAGTAAAAGACTCGGAGCCATGAGTCGTGCGTTGTGTTAACTATTATCTATTGAAGCATACATTTTTTTAAAATTTATGTATTTATTTTTAAGAAAACTAGGCTATTTGATGAAGATGATTAATTATTTATCTTTTTATTCAATATTTTTGCAGCTTAACTACTTCATTTATTGCAGTCAGAAATCATAAAGTTAGTCATTAAGTATAAAACACTGAATCATTTCTAGAATATGGTATACTTACCCACTGTTCCTAAGAATACTGTTTTTTAGTTCCGATTCTATTAGAATAGTCAATTTATTTTTAGTTTTCAGTTAGACTACCCTAATATTGTTATACCTAACTGGAGTATTATAATAAAAATAGAACTTTATCAACAAATTGCGTATAATTTTTTCTGTTACCGAAATAGTTACCAATAATTTAGAATATAAACGATTTACTTTATAAAATAAATAAATAAAGCTTTTATTGTCATAAATTTCATAGGTGAAACATTACAACAACATAGGTTCACTTATAAAAGTGAACATACACGTAAGCACCCCACACTTGTACCTTCAGACATCACCCTACTAATCCCAAAATTAAAAAGAGTGTGTTTAAAATTTTTAGTACAATAGTTTCTACAATTTGAAAATTATCAGCTAACAACATATTAAAAAGGCAATGCTTATCAAAGAATGTACTAATACGTAAAGTAAATTATTTTTGGCAGTAGTACATCTCTTAGTGTAGTAATATAAAAGAGGAAATTTTAATCCGCTCTTAAAATCTCTCATATTTAAAATTTCACTTAAAATATCAAACCCATTATAAGCACATAAACTCCTTCATTAAATAGCCCTATACAAATGGGATATAAAATTATCGATATGTCTAAACAGAAGGAAAAACTTCGATTTTAAAATTTTTGTGTATAACATTTTTATTTTTTAAGGATATTTAGTTTGTGAAACTTGCTTATAAACCATTCGACAAATTTCTTGTTGTATAACCGAAAAAGAAAATAGTAGAATGAGCCACTCCGATCCTGTTACAGTTCTCAAAAAAAAAATGTCACTAGTTTGATGCATATGTCAAATTTTGACGTAAAGATATACAGCGGTTTAACTATAGGAAATGAGACTGGAAGAAAAACAAAGACCAAAAATAATATTTCGAGACAAATAAAAAATCAAAGTCATGCTAACTGTTTTCTTTCGATTATCAAGGCTTGGCCACCATGAATTCCTCCTAGACGACGAAACGTTTAATAAGGAATATTTAGCCGTTATGCGTCGTTTTCGCGAGGCCATATGTAAAAAATCGCCACAAATATGCTACCTTTTGTTCCTAAAGCACACAGAGATCATTTTAAGACTATTAAAGCTGTGACTTACCTAGAGCTTTGCAAAGCGTAAAGCTTTTGGGTTAAGGGGCATGAGTAAAGAAAGGCACAACCAAAAGATAATTTGTTTGCCCAGCCAGTCAGCCATTCACATTTTAGGTTTGAAGATCCCTAATACATGATTTAATTTAATAATATTGGACTTGGCCTATTTTTAAAAATAATTTGTCTTTTTTCCTTGAAAACTAAAAGTTTTAGTACCACTTGCCACCAGTTTAAAAACGATACATTTGCAGTCGGCAGTTGTGTCGGAAATCGATCAATCAATTAATCAATTTTTCGTTAATTTTTACTGCTGTTCCGTCGTAAGCACAGCTTACACCTTTGAATTTTACACATGTTTTTGACCACTTCCAAAGATAAAAATTATATTTTTTTTTTTATAAAGTACAAATCGAATTGTCCAAGTCAAGTCGATTTACGCACAAAACATTTTTTCAGACATTCACCAGATGTAAAGAAATAATATTTATGCAACTAACAGG
This sequence comes from Diaprepes abbreviatus, assembly GCA_034092305.1. NCBI lineage: Eukaryota > Metazoa > Arthropoda > Insecta > Coleoptera > Curculionidae > Diaprepes > Diaprepes abbreviatus. The sequence continues at coordinate 617,133 of JASJET010000484.1, forward strand.
CTCACACAATGGTATTTATAATATTCCAAGAAATAAAAACAGTAAGCTGTTTGATTTCTGAATCCCCTAAGACGCGCCAATATTAGAAAAAAGTTACACAAACCAATTTATTATTAAAAAAAAAAATTTTCATGTTTTTATTAAAGTTGTTTCTTAAGTTGTCACCGTATACTTTATTTTTCTATGTGTCTTTTGTTTTCAATGTTATTTATATTTTGTTACTAGCTGCGTTGTCAACAAGAGTTGTTCATATTTTTAGAAATAAGAGGCTTCTTTTCTTGGGTTCACATAAATATTTTTTTAGGCTTTTGCAAAACAATTCCTTATGCCCCCAGATGATTTGGACATGCATGTAATTTATGATGTATCCCATAATATCGCCAAAGTCGAGGAACACATTGTGGATGGAAAGCAAAAGACGCTTTTGGTTCACAGAAAGGTATTATTTTCTATAACAGCTAAAATTTCAAAATTTTTACAATTGAAGAAAAACATTTAGACAAAATTTAATTCTAATATTTTTCAGGGTTCAACTAGAGCGTTCCCACCCCATCATCCATTGATACCTGTGGATTATCAACTGACTGGTCAGCCTGTTCTTATTGGTGGTACCATGGGTACTTGCAGTTATGTTTTGACTGGTACTGAACAGGGAATGCTGGATACTTTTGGATCTACCTGCCATGGAGCTGTAAGTGAAAAGATACATATCTGTTGTAAACACCATAGATTTATCTCCTTATAAAGAAATTCACGGCTATATTGTATCGTTTACGTTTTTATAGAATTTATTATCGGTCAGTTGTTATCAATGGTAACTAAGAGTGTTTGTTAGTATTCAAAGGAAATCACAACTCACTGAAAATCTGTGGTAATCACTAGAAATATATGCGATATATGACGTTTTGAAAGGAAATATTTTTGGCTGGACGTTACGGATTGTTAATGAATATTACTCTTATATTATAACGTGCAGATAACTCCAAGACATTGGAATAACTTCGGGTACATAAAATGACAGTGCTGTTTCGCACTCATTGAGGCTCATCAGGCCATTCCATCCGGTACAATCCATCATCTCAGATGGAATGACTGGATTAGTCCCAATGAAAACGAAACAGCACTATCATTTTTCGCCCCCCCCCCCCCTCCCCAACACTTTTTAATACAAGATTAATACACTAACAATCCGTATCCGTACAGCCGAAAACTTTCTATTTTACTGTTAAGATTATATTGACGTTAACTTATTTTATATTTTTGTTGGCTTAAAAGCAAGCAGCATCCTCATTGGTGCGTTCCTACTTTTACTGTGTAATTTCGTAGCTAGTGTGGATGCCGGTGTCAGTAATGCTAGCTTTATCCTTTAAGGCGGCATCCTTCATATATCGATGGAAAATTTATATTTTTATTCACTCAGAATTTTTAAGTTTAATATCTTTACAGGGCTGGTTATGGCTTCCTCTTCAGTAGAATGGGGGTCAAGCATTTTCTATAAATTGGTTTCAATCAAATCTTCATGATGCGATTTAAGCAACTTCTAAATGTCACTCGATTTTATCTGTTCGAAACCATTTCGTCCTATGCTATTCGCAACTTGAGAAGTGTTTTCAGTTAATGTTTGAATTTGCACGTATTCTTTATCATTACCGACAATTCTTTCCATCATGCTTTCATTGTGTATGGCTTCAGCTCTACACCGATCCTTTTATGTTAACAGTGCCCTTTGATATGTCAAAATTTTTTTAATATTGCATAACATTCATATCAGGATCACATTTCACAGAATCCCGTATGAGTTTAAAGATTCATCTAATGTAATAGGGCCTAAAGGTCTGAATAACTTCTAGATCCGTGAGTTGGAGTAAAAATATCACCTTTATATTCATAATGCATAACTTCAAGTTCACGAGAGTGACCTGGACCATTGTCCAAAACTAAAACTGCCTTAATTCCTAAACCAGTCACAGAAAATAGCACTTGTAACCCACACTTTTTTATCTGCACGCTAGAACATTGATAGATCGTCCTTGTTTCGATTTTTCAAGACCCGAGGATTTAGCTTAATTAAACAATCTCCTGATACATGAGAACAGAGCAGCAGCGTAACCCTGTCTTTTGCTGCCTTAAAATCGGAGGCGGACTTTCATATTCAATATGAAAGTTTTGTTTGATATTCTTTTCAAAACAGGGCAGTTTCGTCCCCATTAAACATTTGTTCAGGTTTGTATCCGCCACCAGCGATTAACTTCTGGTATATTACTGTTGCTGAAGCGTGTGCAGATATAGCTTCTCCAACGAATTTAATGCTATGCAGTGATTGTCACACGTTGAACTTATTGAATCATGCTGATGGTTCATCATCAGGTTCTTGAAAATGTGCATAGAGATGATCACTTTTTTCACGGATTATAGCACCGCTTAAAGACGCTCTCTTCTAATTATGATTTTCAATCCGTAATGTTAATACTGAATAAATTTTATCAATTGCTGGATCTGGAACAATTTTTGTAGACTTGGGTTCAAGCTTTAAAATTGCTTATTTTCTCTTCTGTGTTCTTGATGGATCGTACACTTGCATTAAAAGAATGTGATATGGGTGCAAACGACTCACCAAGGCGTAAACGGTCAAGCATTTCTATTTTTATCTTAAGGGACATAAAAAGGACTTCCGAGTAGGAGCTAACTTTCCTTTGCTTTTTCTTGATACCATAGATAAAATATTTATAGATCCGCAAAGTTTAATCCCAAAAACGGCAAATTTACGACAATAAAATGTAAACATCGTAGATCAGATGTCGGCATGTGCACTACAAAATGATCAGGTGACCATCGACAGGACCGAACTTCGAAAATCTATTTAGTTAGTTCAATTAGTCATAAATGGTGTCTAAATCAAGCAAGTTATCAAAGTTGCAACCATGGTTGCAATCTTTAGTAAAAAAGTTTGTGTGTGTCATGTAACTTTCTTGTTCTGGGAGTCACATCATATAGGCACAAATAATATCTGAAGCAGAAGGGAATAATCCGGTCTGTGTCTACCGATGGGAGTTAGTTTAGTCATTTCTTATACTATGAAAGTAAAATTGTGAAGAAATGTATCTTACTATTTCTCTAATCTATTGTTTCCGTCTGTGTGCGTTAACTTTCTTGTTGTAGGGTGGGAGTGAATAATTAACATTTTTAAGGCCCTACAATTTGTTCTCTAATTATTAAAAAATAATGACCTTCGTTTCCTTATCTTTTTTTTTCATTTTTTAAGAAATATTGATACGAAATGGGTGACCACATGAATCATGACAATTTCATAAAATGAGTATGGACATAACTAATCTGAATTTATTTCCAAAACCGGTATTAATAATGAACAAAGCTTTTTAACGTCATGTCCTCAATCTTCAGACATAGAAAATAATAAATCATAGAATGGCTGCAGAATAAAAAAAAAATTTGAGCTGGGTGGAAACACCGGTTAAATATAAAGTGGATGAAGTTATGCAAGAATATGGACATTGTGCAAATTAGCAACTGGAAAAAAGGCGTTGACAATTTGAAAAAATAAATCAAACAGCTTAGAAATTATAGAGCCGATAGCCGATTCTAGCTAAAATATAAACCTTGTACTGAAATATTTTATGTATATAACAAAATAATAATGCATTATAATTATTGTAAGTTATATATGTATGTTTTAAAATATTCCAACTTCATTTTGAGGATGTATGTTTTTATTTATGTAAGTAATGTAATAGATGGAGAAATTGTATCATTTCTTGACATATTGAAGAATATACTTTTTTCATACGATAGAATAAACTATTCTATGGTTTGGCGCGAATTTTCAGATTTTTTTTTAATAATTGATTGCTTAAAAGTTCAGTTTATCTTTTGATAATCATTTGGAAAGTGCTCAAAATATATCATACTACATGTTTTGGAAATTTAATGTTATAAGAAAACATTATAAATCCAAAAACGCTGTAAAGCAACACTATTTTTTTCCCTATTGAGAAAAAGGAAAATAAAACAAATAAAATATGTACACATTCCATTATATTAAATAAAAACACAAAAACAAATAAAATAACTGATCAACGTCCAAAAATATGACTGGCTCCCGATGTGCAGAAACGCATTTTTTCGCCCATGGTTTGCCATTTTTCGGCTTTAACAGCCGACGAAAGTAGGGGTCCATAGAAGAGGTCAGTGCTTGATACTGATCGCGCGAAGGCGGCTTTTATCAAAGCCCATAGCGGCATGTGTGATCCGGCGGCGCATACTGCGGGGGCTGCTTGTGTCAAAGAACTTTTGGCTAAGCGGCAATAAAGCAAAGGGTATACTTGTGTGTTTTGAAAAATAAGGGGTAAATAAAAACATTTATATGTATTGTTAGTTATGGGTTCGCGAATAAAGACATTTTTAACCGCGAATGTAGGAAATGGTCACAATATTTCATTTCGCAAATGTTGAAAACGTGAATAATGAAATCGTGAATAAGAAGCTTTGACTATATTGCGCTTTCATTTTGATGCAAAAAAAAACAAAACTAGAAGATTGGGTGAAGCCTTGGTGATCTTATTCCACAGAAAAGCTTTCTGTTCTTGAATTACTTTCCGCCCATCCTCTCTAGTATCTTATATTTTCCTTTTTTAATTTCTAAGCTGCTTAGATGTGTTGATTGATAAAAAAAACATTTGAAAGAGATTTATGTAAGTGTTAAATATCAATATGTTTTTTTTAGGGAAGAGCCCTTTCTCGTGCCAAGTCGCGCCGAAATATTGAATACACTGAGGTATTGCGTCGATTGGATGACATGGGCATTTCCATAAGAGTAGCTTCCCCAAAACTTGTAATGGAAGAAGCTCCTGAATCGTACAAAAATGTTACGGACGTCGTAAACACTTGCCATGCTGCAGGTATCTCAAAGAAAGCTATCAAGTTAAGACCTATTGCTGTTATTAAAGGGTAAAAACTGTGTGTGGAAAGAAGTTCAGATTAAAAAATCTGATGGAAAAAAAAAGGATGAAACATACCATGGCATATATATTAACTAATATATAATACTTGTTCTTTTTAAATTAATACTTTTTATTTAATTATTTTTTCCAGTTTAATAATAATTTATTATTAGAATTATTTTTTAAACATCTTGATAATTATTTTTCATTGATCTGCAAGAACTGAGTGTTACTAGTTGGTTAGAGATATTTTTTAACATAGACAATTTTATAACCATATTTGTTTGACTGTTTTCATATTGTTTAAAGAATATAGTCTGGATCAGTTTTAATACACCAACGTCTCCTTTTTTATGTAAATTACTAATTTAAAATTATTTTTGAAAAATTCAATATGATGAATCCAATATGGCATTCAGAAAATTTTACATCTTTCCATTTTGTCCAAAATTGGGGGGGGGGGGGGATTTTTGATTGTGTAAATTACAAGTTGCTTTTTTTACAAATAAAACTTTTATAAAGAATATAAAGCTTTTTTTATTTAATACTTCACTGGTTTCAGCTTGAAACTAAAATAAAATGGAAACAATAACAAATTAAAAAAAAAACATACATTGTGATCCTCGTTTGTTTATATGTCCACAAAATGCCGTGGAAATTTATTAAAAGAGGTTAACTATAATTAAAAAACTTATCAAAACTTTTTTACTAGGTATGTAAATTAAAATTTTTCCTATATAGGTTTCAAAATAAATTATTTGAAATATAAATTCAAGAATAAAACAATATTCTTAAAATGGAGGCCACTAAAAATGAAAAATGAAGGCTAGATCTCGTAGGCTTCTTGCAATTTAGATGCTTTTTCATCCTCTTGTTGGGTTGCATTCTCATTATTCTTAATGCTGAACATTTTTTGAAAAGAATAAACAAAATTCCACCATATTGAATTTTTTAAAAGTAGTTTTATATTCGTTATGTACGACCCCGAAGAGTAGTTTTGGAAAAAAGCGGAGAAAATTTTTTTGTCAGGCGTATTATCAGCGCAATCTTGGATTTTACTGAACCAATTTCGGTCAAAATATGAGACCACTGCAGCAACTTCCTGAACATAACGCAAAATACTTCATTCAAATCGGTACCGCTGTTTCGGAGTAATCGACATACATGCATAAAAACATGCTGACTCGTGAAAATAGCTCGAACACATTATAGCCCCCGTCAAAATAGCTCCCGCTTCAGAGTAAAAATTAAAACCAAATTAAAATAAATACAACTTTTATTGTGAATTACATATTAAATTGCAATTTACAATGTGAGATTATGACAAATACCTCTTAAATAATCTAATACATAATCACGGTTGTATTCTTGAAGTAACGTTTGCAGTCTATTATACAACTGAACATAACTATTTTTTGAAGATCCCTAGAGCAACCTTAAATGTCCAATCGACAAGACAGTTCTTCTGTTCTGAAGATTATCTTCTATCCCAAACATCAAAATACATCATCCTAACCAGAATCCTACAGTAAAAAATTATTCACATTTCTTCTGGTAAATTTGAGCGCTTCTGGTATCGACATTATCTGCGATTGCGAATGGGGTAGAATAAGGATGCTGGTTGTTGTTTCTGGCCCATCCAATACTTCCCTGGGATGCATAATATGAAGGCAAATCAACCCTCACTTCCAATGATACCCCATTAGTACACCGTTGTACGATCTACTTCGGTTTTTCAACGGTATCCAATGCGCGTTTCTTCATGGCGAAAACACATTTTTCCGCTTCATTCTCTGGATTTGGTACGTAACTATGGGTTGTTGTATTTTCTCTAACTTTCCGATTTCAATAACTGTTCTCTATGAGACACAATCTTCTCTATGGCAACAACAGGTTCACCTCTTTGGTGTAAGTATGAACACGATAGTGTGAACTAAAACCATTTTCACTCTTTTATATACGATTCCTAAGATTGTTTATAGGTTGGTAGTTTAATTTATTAGATCATAAATTCTTTCACCCAAGTGGATTATATAAAAGGATTTCTTGTAGAAACTTACCTACCTATTGTAAATTACTCTCCTTTTTATTTCAGAAAATTGGTGGCATTAGCATCATAATTTTATATCCACGGTAAATTTCTTTATCCTTTTACTTATACTTAACTAAATTATTTTTGTATACTAAATATGTTAATTGCCTCCCTAAATAAATTGGATTAGGAGAATTGCGATTTAAATAATTGTATTCGAACAATTTACCATCTACCAAGTCCATTCCTAACGGGGCTATTTTGTCATGGGGATATTTCGACGGGGCCATTTTGTCGTGGGGCTATTTTGATGAGGTCATATTGACGGGGCTGTTTTTGCTCGAGCTATTTTGTCGAGGTACCAAAAAAAATACATAGCGGTCGAATTTACAACCTCCTTTTAGAAGTCGGTTAAGAAAGATATCATAAGCCCTGATTAAAAACATAACTGGTTCAGACTGTATCACTAAGTGAGAAGGTTAACGATATGACCGGCATAGGACATGTATGGATCGTCTTATTGGGTAAAAACTCCTTTATATTTTTAAACAAATGATTAATATGCCATTTTTTACTTCTCTTTTTGTCAAGGTGGCTGTATCTCCAGTATGAAAGAGGAAGCTTAATTGTCTATTTTTTTTTATTATTAATACCTTTTTGCAAGTTATAATTTATATTAGACTAGATCCATAAATTAAATATGTACGTACGCCAAAATGTGATTTTTTTTAAATTATTTTTTTATTTGTAAAAACTGTTTATATCAATAAAAAAATAAGAACTGAAGTATTGCAATATATCGTCTTTTTAGTGTATCATTTTATCTGACCTCTGGCACATTGTAGCGATTTAAGACGCAAAGCAGAATTAGTGACATACATATTTTGCACACCATGTAAAAACAGTCTGCTATATTGGTGATAGATCCCATTAAAGAAAGAGACGTCCATTTTCTACCATATGAGTGGAATGAAGTGTATTACCCAATATTTGACAAATTAAATTAAAAAACTAATAAAAAATACATAGTCGACGAATTGAGAACCTCCTTCTTTTAGAAGTCGATTAAAAAATAATATAACTCAAAAATCCATAGTTTGCAAAGCATTTATCATCGGAACAAAAAAATACTATAAAAAAAATAATACGGATCTTCATTCGACTCATTTAAATCAACTAGTCGTAACTAGTGTGATTTGGCAACGTTTTCTTTTTACTGTTTCTGTTGTTATCCGAAACAGTCTAACTTTACTGTTTCATAATAAGGTTACAAAATAGTAAAATGTTTACTCATAATGTTTAAATATCTTATGGCAAAGATGCCGGTAAATTTGTAAGTTTCAAACGTAAACAATGACATCAGAATATAGTGAATGCAAAAAAACGTAAATAGAAGAAAATTTCACTCCACAAGATGTGTATATTCATATCAATAACTGAGTGATAGAAATAAAATATTTTTATCATAGACTATGGTATTACTGACTATTTGTGGTGTAAAAAATGTGATATCTTTAAGTCGTTAAAGAGGAAATTTTTGGATTAGTATGTATTTTTCATGTAAAATACATAAAATGTAATGGTATAAGTTTAGTCCATACAAGTAGTTATAAAGAAGATAATACACATCATAAACGTTACGACATTAACTTCAAATCAGCCTTTGGTAAGTATTAATTTGATAAATTATAACAAAAAAATGTTGGTACCATCTAAATTAAATGTTCAAACTGGGCCTCGTTAACAATCTGACAATAACCAATTCGATGAATAAATTATTTTTGATTATTATCGATGACATCTGCGGTTATGTTCCGTACTCTTTGGCATATTCGAACTTTTAGGACGTCTAAATTGTCAGGCTGGGTCAAGTGTACTTTATTTTTTAACTATCCCCATAAGAAATAAGGGAGGTCAAATCTGGTTGGCCACTCAATTGTCGCTCTTCTATTTTCTATCTCTCTATTGGCGTAATGCTTCCATGTACATGCGGTCCTATACTATGGTGGCTAGTCGCTTCAAGTAAAGAAGGTTAGGATCGCCCGACCATCTTAATTAGGTTCCTAGCTAATAGGCTCTTAACTCGTCTAATATTAATTTTCTAAATAAATATTTCAAATAAAAAAGATAGAATGTTCATTCATCTCCAAAAAAATCTATTAACCTTGTTACCAAATTACTACCAATGTAATGCATTTTGGACCCCTGTTTTTCATCCCACTCACTGAGATAAAAAAAAACAAATAGTTTTTTTGAAACAATTTATTTTAACAAAAGCTGTTGTAACATTTTTTCTTATGTCTTTAAATTATTTACATAGTAATTTTATGAAGTAGGTAACTTGTTCTTATAATAATACAGAACTAGTGGTAAATATGAGAAATAGTGGGTACTATATACAGTGTAAATGAAAAATAGAGGAATTTTACCTTAAAAAAAAATTGTATTTACTTGTTACTGATTATATACTGTATCAGTAATTTATTGTATAATTTAATACCAGCTCATACTGACAATATAAAATAACAGTATTATTCTAGTAACTATTTACATATTACTTTTATCCACTGGAATGTACAAATAGAATAATATCTTTGGCTACTACCTACTAATTGAATTTAAAATATCATTTTATTTTGACTTTTTTTTTAAGTATACATCGTGGAAAAACTATCACATACCCAAAAATTTTAAGCAAAATTTTATACTTACTAGTGAAAATTTTTAAAAAATAATTTCCAGTTGCACAAAGTATTTTCAGGGAACATTATCTTTTGTTGAAATATTAATTCTTTAATTTTCTTTTAAGCTGTAAGGTGGGGACTTTATAAACATTCCTATGCGATACTTTTGCTAAAAAATGTATATGTAGGTAAAAATAAATAATTAAAATTAGAGATCACCTTCTTAACTGTTTAACATTTGATGATAGCCACAACCTGCATTTTTTCATATATATATATATATATATATATATATATATATATATATATATATATATATATATATATATATATATATATATATATATATACATACAGTGTCTTACTTATTTAATTAAAGGAAGAGTTACACGGACCCGAGAACAAAATGAGATTAAGATGAAGTGAAATTTGGCAGGAGGCGAACGGGAGTGTTTTTCGTTAAAAAAACAATGAATAACAAATATGCTAGTCAAGACCAGCGAATTTTCCCGTAGAATTAGCATCCTCAGAACCATGGCCCGTGCGTGGTATGAATGCTGAATAACGATAATATTTTTATTCATATTTGGGAAAGTGTTGATAAATAGTGCGAGTTCTATTATTTTTGGTTCATACACACACACCGATAATATGCTATCCTTTTCTAACTGCATTATTTGAACTAGTATAACATGTGTCGTAGAAAGACGTTTCTCACCGCCTTTCTCCAAGGACATTTCACTCCAAATATAAGATCCAACAATATATTAGTACGGCAAGCGAGTGTCTGGGAAGGTGTCAGTCGGAATCCCACTGACGAGTCCTACGAGTGGCATCGGGACGAAACACTCCAAAAATTTTTCAAGTGTATAGGAAAACTGCTTCCTCAGGCACGGGCACTAAATGACGAGCCGAAAGCCAGGGGGCGTAAAGCCGGTAACATAGCTTCCTATAACACAACACATGCTAATCAGGACATCAATTCGAGAATAAAGTAACCAGCAATAAAGTAAAAATATGAGTTTCTGGTTGCCTAAATGATTATGTTATTTTTAATACGTAAACCATATTTAAAATTTTATACCGGTAAAAATAGGTTTTAAAATCTTCTTTTTGTTGATATTAATTATAAGCTTGGAATTTTTTGACATTTAAAAAACATAAATGCAAAACTTGGAATTTTAGCTTGCCAGTTCTCTGTATATTTATTTATTTCAATGGATTTTAATCGATATTTTGAAGTTCGACCGACTTGAAATTTTGAATACTTCCGCACAATCTGTGCCTATTCAACACTCAACAACCCGGGGAAGGTTTATCTGCAAATGTTATAGTAAAAATAAGAAACATCTTAGCTACTTGATATTTTATGGATTAAATAGACACCTTAAAGGACTAAAAGCATTTTCTTTTAAATGAAGTTAAATGACGAAAAATGCCTTTTTTCGATTTAGATGGAATCCTCTGAATTCAAAAAAAAGTTTTGTACTAATTTACGGTTATTTTTAAGATTTACAAAATAACATTAAACTAGTGTTAAATAAACTTTGTTGTATTGATAGGTTGGGGTCAGTTTCAGGTAAACAGTTAAAAAAGTGTGTTGTAGTCCAAACCGGTCCTAATATCTTGTCTACCACCATCGATCGTTAGCATTTGTCTATTGCTAAATTTCTATTTATTTCCACTGTGATTAATATGGTTGCCAGATCTTTCATTAACGTTATCATATTGACTTAAAGTATCTATGTTGTTATTTTCTATTCTATTCGTATCACCTTGGCCTTGTGCAACATTTGCAGTGTTGTCCACATGGTTAGCAGTCGTCATATTGTAGATTGGCATTCCACTCTAAAAAGAACGAAAAAAATATAGAGTATCTTTATTTATTTGATTTTTACATTTTTATTTGTCATAAAGTGTATCCAAAAAGTGTGACTGTTCTTAATATTTCTAAAATCTAGAAAAAAATTTATGGTATGTTTACTTTTATCAGTATTTTAAGATACGATTGAGTTACTGAGGACTAAAAGATGACCTTCCTCACAAAGTTTTATCACAGTGACTGCGGTGGCGAGAGTGGCGTCATTTTGCTGTTGCGATCAGAAAATGTTGAGACTGAGTCGCTTACAAGTCCTTCATTGTACTGTTGAGTGACGTAACCGAACGAACGTAAATTCGCCGATATTCGGAAAAAATTACAGGCATTGTTGCGCGTATTACCCCAGTGATTTTACATGTACAAAATATAAACTAATGCAATCTGCACGCAAATGACTTTAATATTGAGTGTATACTTCTATATTTTCAACTGTTGGTCAATCTTATTCTAAAAGTTACTCTACAGAATGGAGGTTATGAGTTAGTATTAAAAAAAATGATTCTTGAGTTGAATTATTGGATGAATGACTAAAAAATAGTAATACTTGATCTTCGATGCCTAGGCTTTGTTGTGCCCTTTTCCATCCCACTATTTTCACAAGTTATTCGAGGCTGATCGCCTTTGCGAATCCGAGCAGCAACTTCAGGTGACAATATTATATCTCCGAAATGTCTTTGCCTCAGTTCGTTGAGTGCTAGACCCTCTCTGAGAACGTGTCAACAATTTCATCCTCCTCTCGACACCATCTGCTCATCGAGTCATCCATGATATCAATATTGTAAAGATAGCTTCTCAAGTCAGTAGCCCCACCATTATTCGCAGTTCTTCCCTCTCCATGGAGAGGCGTTCCGTGCGTTAGTTCTAGGTATATTTTCTTTGGTACATTTCATTCCAAGGGCCTCCCTCCACGATTCAATAAATTTACTTTCCAGTAACAATTTACATTCTCTTTTGTCAACGGTAATTGGAACAGGTAGAATTAGTTGTGGTCCGTATGGTTCAACCTCGGACCATCTTTGCCAAACAATCTGCTTTCTCATTCCCGTGTATACCCTAGTGAGCTGAGACTTACACGAACCAGATCATTTAATACATCCTAGCATTCAGAAATCAGTCACGAAACCACTGTATGGTTCTCTAACAGAGATGGCCACATTGCAGAATAGCATTAATTTCTGCTTGAAAGATCGTTACACGTGATCCGAGAAAGTAAAATTCTCCGACTCCCGTGTTCCTACTTAACACTTCAGTTCCATCTCTTTTATCTTGTTAAGTTTCATCGTTAAACCACCAAAATCCATTTATCGGAAAATTTTGTTTCTCCTCCCAATCCTCTTTACTTGGCAAAAGTTTCTCAAGGGAGTGGTTGGGTTTCAAAATGAGCGCCATGTAGTCTGTTTGCATGTGGAGTGATGGACATTTCTCCCCATGCTTCCCCAGCCATATGAGTAGTCGCCAGTTCCAGTTCCGAAATGTCCTAGGAGGGAGACCATAAACAAACTTCTGGTCCTCTTTCTCTATGTATAAATGGGGAGGTGGTAGGTTCAATAGGACCTCCAGAGCCCCAACGGAGTTAGTGGTCCTCATCGCACTCATTCCGACACAATCCATTCTTGTGGTATGTGCGTTTTTGTTGTACTAAGTCACCATACAATAGCGGTGACCTAATCATATCAATCGGTGTCAGCCCCGTGTACAATCAAAGGCTCGTTGACAAGCTCAGAAAGCACATATAACCTTCTTGGTACGAGGCTTAATACGATTATTCCAGCTCAGTCATGAGTCCAGAATTATCCCCAGGTAATTACTGTTTCCGTCAATGTAATTGCGGGCAATCTATCCAATTTCCTCTTAATTGTAAAGAGTACTATCTTGGCCTTGTCCAGGTTTATTATGAGTCCTCCCTTATGGCACCGTTGTTCCGTAATCCTGAGGGCATAGAATTTCCAAGTCGTTAGCGTAGACTTGTGTATATAAACTGACCTCGTTTAGTTCACTGAACAGGCTGTCCACTACAAGGCTCCACAACAAAGGTGATAAAACTTCTTCCTGTGGACAGCCCGTGCTTGACAGTGATTTAAAAGTTATGTCAAGCTCAGATCGAGTCGCTTACGCGTCCTTCATTGTATTGCAGAGTGACGTAGTCGAACGAACGTGAAATCACTGGGTTTGTCGCACTTATTACTTTAAAAATACTGCATGCACTTAAACAAAATAAAAACTAATACAATCTACACACATATGACTTTAATATTGACTATACTTTAGTTTCATATTTTCACTTGCTGGTCAATCTTATTCTAAAAGTTACTCTACAGTTAAGTGATAGATAGAACCATGATTCTTGAATTCCTAGTAAAGGGTGTCCCAATAGGAGCGCCGGATTTAAATTTCGCAAATTTTCTATTTTGCGCAAAGTACAACCTTGAATATATGATTGTTGTAGTGTAAATACATTCCGACTTTATTAGTTATGGAGCGGTACTCTCTAGAACAACGTGTTATCATTATTAAGACCCATTATAAATATTTGGTAATTTTCGATCGCGATAATACTCAAAATGAAAGGACCGTGCGAATGTTAGTTATTAAATTTGAGGGAAGTGGTTCCGTTTTGGACATAAAAACACCTGTGCGTCGTCGTACAAGGCGATCCAGTGAAAATATTGCCGCAGTACGCGAAAGTGTTACCGAAAATCCTGGAACCTCGAATCGTCATCGTTCTCGAGAAGCAGTTTGCAACGAATTTTAATGAAGGATCTTCATTTACATCCCTATAAAATTTAACTGACCAGAAGCGAAAGCCAGTAGATCATGCGATGCGCCAGGAATTTATTAATTGGGTTTTGGCAAAGCAACAATATGTTGAATTTTCAAAGAAAGTTTTGTTCAGCGATGAAGCGCACTTTTACCTCAATAGCTACGTCAACTAAAAAAAGTGAAGAATTTTTGGGCCAAGAAAATCCTTAAGTTATCCACGAGAAACCTATGCATTCCCAACGAGTGATTGTTTGGTGGGGAATTTGGGCTGGCGGCATAATTGAACCCCATTTTTTTGAGGATGAAACGGGCAGGCCTGTAACAGTAAATGGTTAGCGTTATCGCCATATGATAACTGACTTTCCTAAATGAAACCTTAGAAATCATGCAACTTGTGATTCCAGCAAGACGATGCTACCTGTCACACGGCGCATGAAACGATGGACTTGTTGCATGAAAAATTTCGTGATAGAGCAATTTCACGATACGGAGACAGAAATTGGCCAGCGAGATCTTGTGATCTGATTCCTTGTGATATTTTTCTGTGGGCTTTTGTAAAGTCTAACATCTACTCCAACAAGTCCACAAAAATTCACCAACTTAAAGACGAGATTCGACGCATTATTGGCGAAATTTAGCAGCCGATATGCGAAGATGTTATTAAAAATTTTATTAAAAGAGCGAGGGTGTGCGAGCAAATTCGTGGTAGGCATTTGTCAGATATTTTCTTTCATACATAATCGAAAGTTGTGTACTTTATGTTGAAATAAAAATAAAGCATATTCTCAAATTTTTATGGTATTTTATTAACATAATAAATCCGGCGTTCCTATTGGGACACCCTTTATATCAGAAACGTTGAAAAGTAATTTCGATTTGACGTGGTTCAAACGTAAGAACCATCATTGAAAACTTCTGTTCTGTTTAAATTTTGAGTTACTATAAAACTGTTTTTTCCATACAATATTTAACGCTGTTTTTTTTATGTACCTGCATATTCAAGTCCTTTCGTATTTCTGGGTGAGCCTGCATTACCAACATAGGTCCACATTCTTCCTCTTTTATTGCACAATCACAATCAGTTTCGTCACACTTCGGACATTTGTCCATCAAGTCCGATTGGATAGAGTTTTTAAGTTTCTAAAAAGAAAAATTCTCTTTTGAAATAACTCCTGTATGAAAAAATGTTAAAAAATACATCAGGTTTTTAGTACAGATCCGTCGGTGTATAAAATTTAATAGTGAAAAGTATTTTCGTACCTCCATAAATGTTGAACCTGGAGACCTTATAAACACAATAATCATATAAGCTGGTATACAAACTATTGATAGTGAGCAAATTATCCAGCCAATAGCGATGGCCCATCCGGGATAGTGATATGCTCCATTATTGTAGGTAGGTGGCTCATAATCAATTATTAGAAACACCCAAAGGGAAAATATCATTAGGGGAGTTATAACCTAAAAATTTAAAGTTTTGTTGTCAAAAATAACATATCAAGTAAGGCAAATCAAAAGTAATGTTGAAATTAAAAAAAGGATATTTATACTCACCAACCAACATATCTTAATGAAAAATCCAGGCTGCCTTCCCGTCATA
The DNA here is from genome assembly GCA_034092305.1 of Diaprepes abbreviatus. NCBI lineage: Eukaryota > Metazoa > Arthropoda > Insecta > Coleoptera > Curculionidae > Diaprepes > Diaprepes abbreviatus. The sequence goes on from JASJET010000484.1 coordinate 633,046, forward strand.
GTTTTTACGTTTTTGCTTAATCTGAAAGCTCCATAGAACCAGGCAATGGCTATAACTTCGAAAAATGCTAAGTACATTATCGATATTGATGCTGCGTAGTGATCTATTAGTTGGAAAAAATATATTCCACCCTAAAAATTCAAAAGAGTTCATTAAAAGTAAAGGATTCCTCCCTATGATGCTAAAAATACGCATAGCTGCTGTTCTGTTAAAATAAAGAATCGCGAATTTTCTAGATTGGCTTTGGAATGAATCAAGACCTCGTCCGAAAATGGGTACGTACAAAGTATCCCAAAATCTTTTTCAAAATAAAAAATCAATATTAAAATAATGAATTAGTTTAATAAAAAACATTTTGTAATAAAGTACAACCCCTGGGAATTTATTTCTTAAAGATAATATGGTCTAAATGTGTCTCGTTGGCACACTTCTAAACGGGACACAAAATTTCTGAGAACTGCTCGGAACGTTTTCTCCGTGATCGCTGCCATGTTTTGTTGGTTATTATGTTTCAATTGATCTAGAGAGGTAGGATTGTTGCTGTATTTCTTTGACTGAAGATAGCTCCACAAGAAAAAATCCATTGGTGTCAAGTCGGGGCTAAGTGGAGGCCAGTTTATATCACCTCGTCCGGATATCAATTTTCCAGGAAAAAGTTCACGAACAACCGGTATATACATGTTAGACGTTGCTCCATCCTGCTGGAACCATGTATTTCGATTGAAATCAACGCAATATTGGAAAGCTGGTTTGAAAAAAGTCGTTAATCATCTCCACATATCGCTCCGAATTACCAGTTACTGTGCGACCTCTTTGATTTTCGAAAAAGTACGAGTCGATTATTCCTCGCGCCGAAATTGCAGCCTAAACAGTGACTTTTGGTGAATAAAGTGACTTCTGATGTTTATGTTTTGGATTCATTGGATTCCAGTAATTACAGTTTTGCTTGTTAACGGGGCCATTAAGGTGCAAATGTGCTTCATCCGAGGATAAAATATTGTCGAAGGACGAAAACCGATCAACTATTTGGTTAGCGAAGTTATACCTCTCGTCACAATCAGTTGATTTTAATTGTTGAACCAACTGTATCTTGTAGGAGTAGAAACACAAGTATTTTCGCGTTATGCGATGTAGAGGACTTTTAGGAAGATTTAAGACACTGGCCCTTTTGCAAACAGAAAGAGCAGAAATCGCTCTAACCGATTGCTAATTGCTATTAACTGCCAGTTATTTTCTGAGAATTTTCTCTCTCGGTTTGATGTAGCTCCATTGATGAGACTATTAAGTGATCAAAACGCGTATGGAGAGTGAAGCAGAGTGCAATTCGCATGAAATAAACGTTTATATTTCATTTAAAGGGAACGTGTTAAACGCATTTAACAATTTTTGAATACCAAAAACATAATATCCAACCTTTTAAACAAAATTAATATATAACAAAAAATTATTAGAAAGTAGCTAAATGGCCTTGGATACTAACTCTTTTTTAATGTATAAATCTTTCTTTTTCAAATTTTGGGAACTAACTAACCTGACATAGGTTTTTTTGACTCTCTAATAAAAAATACAAACCTGTGTTACATTGGGTATTCCACATAAGAACGAAATAACGCAAATTATCAACACCAGTACTTCATGGCACATTAAATGTTTTTTAATCCATCCTGGAAAACCATCTTGAATTGAAGTGACTACTACCTCGACAATGGCAAACTAAAAAAAATCTGAATGAGATTATTTAAAAACAGAAAATTGATGCGAATTTTGTTATTACTTGGCTATTTAACGCCAGGCAGATCAGCATGAAGAAAAAGAAGACAGCCCACAGCTGAGAGGAAGGCATTTTGGCCATTGTTTGAGGATAAACAACAAAAATTAGACCGGGTCCTGAAACAAAAAAAAATGATATTTTTTGTTAAAAACACTTTCCTTTTTTCTCTCTCTTTTCTTTTCGACATATAATCCTTTATCATGTTCACATTCACGTTCAAATTTTTCCGCAATGACTCCTTAAAAATCATTCATGGACCTGCGTTATGCTAGTGTAGTAATCATCCGAAATTCAATATTTATTTATCAGTAATAAAGATATTTATATTTCAAGTCATAATTCTTATCAGAAATCGTTAAGTACCAAAATAAACTTATAAAATTATTTACATAGATATTGTTTATGCGTTATGTCGTTTTGTTTTACGAGTTTTTCTTAAAAATGCAGTGTGTCACAGAGGTTGTCTCGTCCGGCTTGTTACGAAATCGCATATAATTTTTTAAAAAGTATATACTAATAAAGATAATATTGTGTTTTAAGAAATATATTGATCATGATAATTTTCCCATCAAAACCATTAATGTGTAAAAGGGGCTAAGTTCTGTGTTATTCCAGTTTACTTCTGTGACAGAGCCATTCAGATCTAAATGACTGTCAAGTTATCTTTAAAAGAAAAAAAACCTTCTAAACTTTCGCATTTGAGCTCATAAGTACTGAGATTCATTAGGATTTATCGCATTATTGTACTATAAAAACATTGATAAAAATACTTTTACAATAACAGAATTGGAATATTAACTGTATAAGTTATAACTGCAAATTCAAATATATATATATATATATATATATATATATATATATATATATATATATATATATATATATATATATATATATATATATATATATATACATATATATATATATTCGCACTATTAACTTTCCTTTTGGATTTTGATTTTTTGCCATTTGTCTCTCATAATCACCTTTCTGTTACTGGTCTTAGTATAAGTATATTTATCACTATCATCTACAAATTCTTTTTCGGATTTCTTTGTTGGTTTCTTTCTTTTCTTTTTTCTTTTGAGCTCTTATTGCTTTAGATAAATTAGCTTTTGAATGTATCAGTTTTAGAGGGAGAGAAGTCTGGTTTATGTTTGCTAAAGCGTACTTTGCTCATGGATGTTTGTTGTTTTGAAGTACCACCAGTATTCCTATTCACTTTTGTCTTTAAGCCCTCGCTACATTTCCTCTCCAATTTTAGCTATTTCTGTCACTTGTTTCACTTCGGTAGTTTTACTGTACTTGTTGTTGCCTTGGTATCTCACTTATAAGTTTTCGTTCTTTGTTTCTGATGAGATATTCGAATATTTTATGGTAGCACTAGTTTAAAATTTACCAAATAATGTTTTAAGTTACATTTAGTTTTACCAGAAAACATCAAAATTGCTGTTGTTATAACATATCCCGAAACTTTATCTTAGGTTGCTTTTTATTTGTTTCAACACAGTTTTAACGAATCTAAAAAAAATTACGAAAACTGGAAACTTGCCAGTGATTAAAAGGTATTTTTTCTCTTGAAACAGAACTTGGCCTTATTTAGATCTAAAATCTTTTATTGGGAGAGAATTTGGCCTCTTTTTCGCTTTATTTTTTTTTTCTGGTGGTAGGGATTATTACTTCTTGAAAAGTTGGAAAGTTTTATTTATGGTGTTATTTTTAAATCTTTTTTACAAATTTCATTAATTTTATTAGTCTTTTTTGAACATCCACTCTACAAAGTTTATTTAATTTATATATTCTACGTGAAGGCTTTGAATAGAAATAACCGCAAAACTAATTATCAAATTTTTCCCTTTACGAATGACTAACTTTGTGCCAAATTTCAGTATTCCAGTTTAGTTAGGTTTTGATAAATGAACAAGTGTTAGTTTGTGAGATTCTTCTACTCGTACAGTTCACAGCATAAAATTTTCGCAGAACTATATGAACATGAATCTGAGTAAAAGTACATATAAATATGGAGAGCCGCGCCCGTGACTAATCTGCTGCGATCCTCCTTTAATGTCGAGCACACCACGCGAATTTCTCACGAAACCCTTGCGCTTTTGGCAGCCGACGTCAAGGGAGATAATAAAAACGTCTTGGATACAACGAGACAATTTCATCTAATTTTTCATTTCGTCGGTTCGGCTGCAAAGTATTTTTTTTTTTGAAAAAGCGTGCCATAAATCCGTCCAACTAGATAAAAAAATCCTTTGGGTTCGCACCAAAAACCGACAGAAAATGGATCAATGCGAGCCTTGGTCGCGCTGCTCGCGAACTATAGAAATATGATAAAATTAGTGTGTTGTATCCCAGACGCCTTTATTATCTATTTTGACCCCGGCCATCAAAGGCGCTCGACATCAATCAAAGTCGGCAAAATTCAATGAAGGATCGTGGCAGGCTCGCCACGGGCGCGACTTATCATATTTATACGCACCTTAAGATGTAATATTTTTTTTTGCGAACCTGGATAGCACACTACTGTGTGCTTAGATCCTTAGTTTTTCTTAAAAAAAAACCTACCATCATCTATGACATCCTCGATAGAAGTTCCCTGTTCAGTAGCGATGTTGCCAATAGTAGCAAATGCAAAAATTCCCACTATTAAACTGGTGATACCGTTGACCAACCAAACGGCTATAGTGTCGTGCAAAATATTGTTGTTATATTTATTATAACTGGCGAACGAAATCATTGAACCAAATGCGCAACCCATCGAGTTGAATGTTTGACTAGCTGCGTTCACCCATACCTAAAAATTAACTGATTTATATACTTTCTGTTCAGAAATAACGGAAAGTTTTGAATTTAAACCAAGCACGAATATAGATTTACATGTTACAGTGATTTTGGTTGTAGGTTGTTTGTGTTTCGTGGTCATTTATACCATGCTGTAATCAATGGAGCAAAGAATATGGGTTAAATTTTGTGATTTGACCGTATCTGGAGGATTATATGTTGCGTACAAGACTTTTTGAGAAGCATAAGACGTTCGCTGAGAAGCGAGAAGAAGTCGAAGGTCACATTGTTCACAGGAAGGCTGTGGTGTTCGAAAACAGTCGTATCTCACAAAACCTTGTGATTTTGGTCGAAAAATTGGACATGAAACGGTTAGCTTCAACCATAAAGTCAAAAACAAGAAATGTGGCACCACAACAGCTGGCTTTTGCATCACGATCATGCACAAACTCACACTTCATTCGTTGTTCGTGAGTTTTTGGCCAAAGGTCATTCCACAAGCGCAATATTCGCCCGATATGACACGGCGCGACTTTTCTTTTCCCAGCAGCTTCTTCGGGGGCATCGTTTTGAGATCATTAGACATAAAAAAATGCACCGCCTTCATTTGGGGCAATACTACAAAGGGCGTACGCAGAGACATTGCATTTGAAGACTGGATATATCGTTGGTATAAAATATTGTGTCGAATAGGGCGTAGTTTGAAGAGGACAAAGTAAACATTAATGAATAACTAATGTTTTATGTTTTCTTTTTTTCAAAGTTTCGTTTATTTTCGGACAGAAAGAATGTCTAATGGAAATAATTAAAAAAAAAATACATCGACTCAACAAATAATATTAAAAAATAAATTAAGAATTGTTTTATAATTTAATTAATATAATAATAATATATTTACTCTTTTATTTTGCACTTTTTTCAAGGCGGCACTAAATTTAAAATTATGAAAAATGAAAAAATAGCCTTAACTAAGATAAAAAGATATAGAGGACCTTTCAACTACTGCAGCGTAGGCCTCAAAAAGTGCTAAAGAAATAATTACAACTAGAATTATTACATTAATTGTAATATAAAACAGTTGTCAAATTAATTTACTGCAATTTTTTGAAGTCGGTTTAATTTTTTAAAATGAATAATTAGTGTTTTAAGAAATTGAACTACTTCGTCTTGAACCTAAGTGTTTAATAAAGGTTACAATCTAAAAATATTTTTCAAAACTATGAAAACATTATGTACATGTAGGTCACCATGTAAGTTTTGTCATACTAGCAGCTTATTTTCTTTTCAACATAATCCTCATTCGCAGATAGACAGTTTTGCAAAATAGAAACCAGGTACTAAAAATACCTTTCTAGAATTTTTCTGAAACGCTAGCCCATATCTCTTGAAATGCACCGATTAGTTCAAAGTTGATTGTCAACCCTTTAGCTGTTTCTCGATAAAAGAAAAAACAAAATCACAAGGCTCCATGTCTAGACCCTAGGGGAAATTTACCTTCATTTTTTTGAGATTTGATATCCCAGGGGAGATATTATTCTATCTATCAGGAAACTAAAAGTCTTCTGCTTGTCAATGGTAACAGTATCTATCATTTTCTTCACACGTCGAAATTTTTTAACGGATGTGGAGATTCATCAACATTTTACTTGGTAATTTTGTAGGAAAGTCGGGGTAATAAAGCTAGGTTTCGACGAATATAATAATTGAATTAATATCATGTGATGAGCCGTAATTAAATTTTTTAGAATGTCTTTGCATCACTTTATTCTGTTCATCTTCCTAGCGTCAGTCATGAAATGTGGTACCTACAGTGAACGGTGCATTCAACTTGACGTGTTTCCCTTATCTGACAGTTTCACAGATGTGTCTTTTACTGGTGGTTTTCTAAGAGCCTCAATGTTTGGGTCAGTAGTTACCACAGGCGTCCTACCAGACCTTGGATGCTCCTAAAGACTAACATTTTCTCTATCGCCCTTAAAGATGGACAAAATTCCCCCAACATCTATGACATTTCTTTCAAGACACTGTTGTTTTGTTAAGCTACGCTTAAAAGTATACAGCATTTTCACATTACAGCTTTAAATATAACTGGTGTTATTTTTATGAGTTGAAATTTTTTAATCCACTGACATATCAACATTATCGTAAATCCAGCAAGCGTACATCAAAACTTATGTGGCGACCTCTATTATTTTCGAAACTGTAAGCTTTAAAAAATCAAATTCTAAATTGTAACTTAAATTATTATCCTTTATATATTTTTAATATGTTTCTTACCTTAGCTTCCAATAACAATTCAAACTTTGGTTTGAAAAAATAGCGCATTCCTTTGTCAGCTCCTTCCAGAGTAAGTGATTTGATTAGTAAAACAATAATTATAACGAAAGGAAAAGTTGCAGTAAAATATCTGACTTTAGCTGATGATTTTATGCTCTTCCATATCCCAAAATAAATTAGAACCCAGGCACAGATTAGACATGCAACTAACTCCCACCGTAGGATGTCAAAATCTTCTATACCTTGTCCTATTTGAAGCACTTTTCGGCTAAAAGAAAAATAATCTAACTTAAAACATTTCGGCTATAACTTTGGAAATTTCCAACCTTTGGTAATTTTTTTTACTTCATATTTAATTAATAATTTTGTAATAAATTTATGACGGCTGATTCTTATGCTCTACCTACTTTTAATATTGTGTATCAAATGATGTTTACTGCATATCAATGCTAAATGTTCAGAGATCAGATCAAAGCAGACGCATAAAGTGATAAGTGCAGTGTGTTATTTTTAAAATAGAGCGTAACAGAAAAAACCATAATAAAAATAGTATGACGGTAACTTAAATTTACGGGAACTTGAGAAACATTTTGGATCATTATGTTGTTTTTTTAAGACATTATGAAACGACGGTGTGCGAGATTTAGTTGAGGAAACCAGCTTGTCATTACATGTATATCACATTTTAATGAGACATTTATATATAAAAAATTTATCGGCAAAATGAGTGTCTCGCAGATTATACAATCTTTTTTCCAAAAAGCTACTGAAATATTGGCCTACCGTTTGGAACAGGAGCGGATCAAACATCTCGCTTTGGGGGAGGGGGATATCGTAAGAGCAAAAAAGATCGAAATTAACACTACCTCATTCGCATACAAAACAATACAGTGACACCACTACCAAAAACAATCAGCGGAGGGGGGGGGGTCTATTTCTAAATTCGAAGCTCTTGGAAGAGCTTCCTCTCTACTTTGGATCCGTCCCTCATTGGGAAACATGTACCTGAAGGCAATTATATGGAAAATACTCCAGTTTGTCTAAAAAAGGCGACAAATTTATTACAGATTTCTGAAGGTTTTAAATCATAAAGAGGGCTTAGTAAATAAGAAATACATCAAGAGATACTATCAGATCCGTTCTGTTTTTTATAAACAACAGCCAAAGTTGGAAAATTCGATTTTCTGCCCGTATAGTTTTCCAACCACATTTTAGAGAAAAGTTGTATCGATGAAAGTTGTAGATATTGAAAAGATCTTTAATTTCATGTTTCATACGTCAAAATTGATAAACAGTTTATCGAAATAATGGCGAAATACGTCCTTTTTGCCTTATTTTATGAATATTAATAACATGACATATAAAATCTTGATGATGAGGCCATTATAGGTTTTTATAAGTGTGCGAAAGATCAGCCAGATCAGTTGAATAGTTTATGAGTAATGTTAATTGTTTATTAAAAACACTAAAAGTTTAAACAACTGTTACTTAGAAGATAATTGATGATAAGTCAAACTACAAACTAAAAATAATATATTTATTTTAAAATTGTTGTTAAAAAATGGGTTAAAGAAGAGGTGTTTTTTTTGCTAATAAACAATTAAAATAATTTGGTTATTTTTCATGGTATAGTCTTGTTATTAGGTGGACTGTAAAGGTGGTTGAAAACTCAGGATTTAAAAAAAAATGCTCTACGACCAACAGGATCCAAGATAGATATTCTTTTAAAATCATATCTGTGTTGTTTATACATGACTGAATGAGATCCCAGCTTTTTGTATAGCTATAAATAAAATAAATAAAAATTTAAAAATTTTTTTTTTTTTAAATATTATTCATTATTATATTTTAAAAAAGAAAATAGATTTTATTTTTAAAGTTTATATCCAAATAAAAAAAGTATAAGTTACAATTTATCGCAAAATTTTAGATTTACGTTGTAAATAAATTATGGTTAATAAAACATGTCAATTTTCCGGCCTTTCCCGATTTTCCACAGTTCATATTTCGTCGAGTTCCCCAGCTTCATTCCGATATTATAATATCGCTGCGCGAAAACGGAGCTCCGAAATGCTCCCTCACTACCAGCCACAGCTCATTTTTGCAAGTACCTTCACTTTAAAGGTCTATCACTTCATGCACAATGCATAAATTGCATAATTATCTATTTCATCATAAAATATATGTCCTCGTTTAAAATCAGCGAAAATTTCGACTCTTAATGTTTATAAACAACAGAGATATGATTTTAAAAAATGTATATCATGGCTCCTTTTGGCCGTAGAGGGTTTTTTTTCTAGAATCTGGTATTTTCAGTCACCTTTACAGTCCACCTAATAGCAAATCTGTACCATAAAAAATAACAAAGGTATTCTAATTGTTTATAAGCAAAAAAAAAACCTCGTCTTTAATCTACTTTTTTAACAACAATTTTGGATAAATATATTATTTTTTAACTATCCTTATAGTTTGATCTTTTAAAAAATCATTTCTCTTGCAAAAAATGTCTCTAGAAGCATTATGATCTGGACAACAATTGTTTAAACTTTTAGTGTTTTTAATAAACAATTAACATTACTCATAAACTATTCAACCGATCTGGCTGATCTTTCGCACACTTATAAAAACTCATAATGGCCTCATCGTCAAGGTATTATATGTCACTTTTGGCCATTATTGAAAAAGTTAACATTTATGAAATAGTGCAAAAAAAGGGGGTTTTCGCCATTTTCTCAATAAATTGTTTATCAATTTTGACGCAAAATACATGAAATTAAAGGTCTTTTCAATACATACAACTTTCACCAATACAGTTTTTCTCTAAAATACCATAGGAAAATTCTACGGGAAGAAAATCGAATTTTCCGACTTTAGCCGTTGTTTATAAAAAAAAAAACAAAGCCGATCTGACAGGACCTCTTTACATATTTATCATTTATTAGGCCTCCCTATGATTTACAATCTTCAGACTGTATTAAAAATAAGATATAGATTTTATCCAATTCTTATTCTAAATATGTCAAAGGTGAGGCATCTAGATCAACCCTCGTATTAGATAAAATAACACAGGCCGATAAGATTTAAGTGACAGAAACTCTAGTATACTTTCCCGAAGGATCTTCGTGCGCTGAAGCCTGGCTTCAGAATTGCTCCATCACGTCAGGTTTTTGCGATATCCTAACCTAAAAGTTCAAAAAACACTGTTTCTCGCCATATTTGAGGTTATGTAAAATCATAAGATAATTTTTCTCACAAAACAGTAGGAGTACCTAAAAGTATGATATTTTCTCTTTAGAATCAATTTTAAAGTGGCTAGATATCTTTTTTTTCATTGAGATATGCTAATTTGAAATTTGCGTCTCACCGATCTACTCGAATGCAAGACAAAAATAGTGTGTGTACATTCCTTAATCCTGTTATTTTAATGAAAATTACTATGTAGGTATTTTAGGGGTCGCTGATTACAAATCCGTCGTCAGATATTGAAAATTCAAAATGGCGGATCCAATATGGCGGAGAAAAATGTCAAAAAGTTAAAAAATTTACATATAGGTTTCTAGAGGTATTCTGTAGTATGCTGATTACGAATCCAAGGTCACTGTATTTGTAATTAGCGACCTCTAGAAAGCTTTCACAGTTATTTTGATCAAAATAACATAATTTAGAAAAGTACCCTCAAAGAGGTAGCTTGAGTAAATTGGTAAGACACAAAATTCAAATTAGCATATCTGGGCGAAAAAAAAATATATCTGAACATTTCATAAATTAATTTTCAAGAGAAAGGATCATAATTTCAGGTGCTCCTACTAGTTTTATGAAAAAAAAAACCTTGTGATTTTACATAACCTCAAATACGTCGAAAAATAGTGTTTTTTGCACTTTTAGGTTAGGATATCTTAAAGACCTGACGTGATGGAGTAATTCCGAAGCCAGATTCGGAAAAGTATTACACTAAAGTTTCCGTCACAAAAGATTGGTAACATTTTGTTGGTCTGTGTCATTAAACAGTTTTAAGCGTTGAGGGCAGCCCAAATTTTGGAATTATGTGTTTCTCCTTAATAATTTTTGCTTTATAAAATATACTTACTAATTATATAAATAACTTACTCATAAAATTCTTCTGCTGGGCTCTGACTGAACATCGGTTTAGTAATATTTTGACTAGACTTTGACGGTACCCAGCAATATTGGGTATTCCACCTGTGCGAACAATCGTCCCAAGGCTGTTTCGTTCGAAATGATGTGAAAAAGTAGTACACTCCGTATGCTATGATCACACTGTAATAAGTCGACATTAGGAACGAGATAACTACACTACCTAATCCTGTACCTAAAATATAAATTAGTTTTATTAATCTGGCTGATTATTAATATAAAATAGTTTACCTTTAAATAAAGGGCACAGATGTCCCAGGGCCCCAATAGGACCTCTGCCGGTAAATTGTCCTACTGCTAATTCCATGTATAACATGGGACCCCCAATAAATACCATTATTATGGCATAGGGGATTAGAAATACGGCTGAAAAAAAAAATAAAACATTAGATCAAGGGCTGAAGTATATTTATACCCATTTAATAAATATTCATATCGTTAATTATACAGAGTGTTCCATTTCTAAAAACTCACTGAAATTTTGTGAGAATGAGAAAAATGTTGTTAAGTTCTAAAAGGGTCATTGAAAAATTGCCATGAGACACACCTTCTAGGTCATTTAAAGGCTGAGTTGTTTTTTCAAATGGAAACCTCCATTTTTTATTGCAGAAATTCGATCATATGTTTAATCGTCTTTCAGTGTACCGGATATATTTCAAAATGATTCTTTTTTCGTACAGAATTTTACTCACGCCGCTTTTAATGCTTAACCTTAACGTCATCATGATATGTCACGTTTAGATTCTTACAAATTGTGTATATTTTTCTCAAACGCCCTTAGTTTTCAAGCTATCGGCAGATTTTACACTAATTCGGGAAAAAAGAAAGATTGGTCCTTCAAATGATCTTTAAATGACATTTAAACCCAATGATATTTACATGATGGAACATGAAATTTCTGCAGCAAAAAGGAGGGTTTCCATATGAAAAAACAACTTGACCTTAAAAATACATCTCAAGGTCAAATTTAAGATCACCATAATTTTGATATACGTAGGTGTGAACGTTATAATTTGTATAAAAAGCATAAACAAGTGGTATATTCAAAATCCTTCATGATCACTCAAAGACGAGTAAATACATGTTGCAACTTGTAGTCGGTTATCATTGAATGATGATATTATGGATAAATTGTTGCATATAAAATCACAATATTCAAATCTTTTGGCCAAGTATGAGGATGAAATAAAAGTTAACGCCGAGCTTAGATCGGAGATTGCCGATATGAAACGCCGGCAAGTTGAGCTAATGGCCAGGCAGCTAACTTGGCATCTCCATGATGATACTCCGGACTTGGTCTAAGTCTCCTCATAATTGTCCCGCAAAGTTCCCGTCAGATTGAAGCTATCAATATCATTAAATTTGGTAAACCGAATCATAATGGGAATATACTTATAAAAGAGACCTTGTCAAGTACCTATGATGTGTCGACTGTGCTGAAAAATCGCAGGAAGTTCATAGACAGCCACCAGAACTACATTGAAGCTGATCATTCTCCGATGCAATTAAAACTACTTCAAGAAGGGAGAGAGACATGAGAATCTAACTTTAAATTATGTCAATGGTATTTAAACAATCACAGCAAAAGCTCAAGACTGGAACCGTTGAAGTAGTAACATACGTTTACCAAAATGTTCGAGGTCTTCATACCAAGACTAACAATTTTTATGTAAGTGTCACTTCTTGGGAATATGATATAGTTGCAGTGGCTGAATCCTGGCTGCAACCGGATATTCCGGACTCTGAACTTTTTTTAGATTCATATATAGTCTATCCCCACGGTAGGACTGATTTGACCGGTCATTCCAGGGGCGGGGAGTCTTGCTCGGCTTGCACAATAGACTCATCACGGAAGTTCTGGATCTCTAGTCTATTACCAATAGGATACTAAACTTGGGCTTTTTAAGTTGTAAGATTGCCTTAAATTATTTTACATTCTATCTTTTTATTGCATACATTTCACTTTCTATAACCAATGCTGAAAACGGAATCATTTTTCGAATTACTCCTTGTAATCCGATATTATGTTTCAAAGAAATCTCGTTTTTTTTTTGGCGATTTTAATATTCCTTCTCTGTCATCATCGGTCCCTCTTGGAGCTGGGCATAGAAGCTTGTTTGTGAATTTCTTATTTTAAAGTAGTTTAATACTATACCTAATTTACATAAGCGCTTATTAGATCTGATATTATCCAATTTTAATATCAATCTATTGCGGAATGATTTATCATTAGTTGCAGAAGATTCACACCAAGAAACACTTCCTCACAGCGCGAATTTCCGGACAAGCAGGGTCGCCTCGAGAAATTTCAACTTTCGTAAAGCCAATTTTCCTAAGCTCTCTGAGCTAATGCTATAAACTGACTGGTCCCCTATTATTTTTTTGGATGCTGTGACCGTTTACGAAACGTTTTATAATATCTTAAATAATCATTTTGCTATCTGTATTGCTCCGAGGTAACTAAGAAGAAGAAAGTTTTCTCCCTGGTTTGCAAACGAAATCATATTTTTAAAGAAGAAAAAGTTCGTTTCCATTTATTAAATAATATATCTCTTTTTTTTTATCTGAGATATAAGATAGAAGACCTTACGTAGTTTGATTAAAACTTAAACTCAACGGGTATATAAATATTTTATTAGCGTTGCTGGGTCAGATATAAATAATAATCCCTCCAATTTTTGGTCTTTTGTTCATAGTAAAAAAAAACATTCGAGTATTCCAGCTACTGTAAACTACGTGAACAATTCCTTCCATGGACCCGATAACACTGTTACAGCTTTTTCAAGCTATTTCAAAAGTGTATATAAGACCTCGCAGCAATCTGCAGGGATCTTTCTAATTCAAAATATATTTCGGAGCCAGTCGAAATTCCCATAGTTTCTCCTAATGATGTCACTGCCGCATGCAAGACGCTTAAAAACAAATTTACATTCGGCTCTGACGAAATCCCAAGTTTTTTCGTTAAAGACTGCACTTTCATCTTAAGCTCTCCTCATGCGCACATCTTTAATTTGATGTTGAAAGATGGTGTATTTCTGAACACCTGGAGAGTTGAAAACATTTTCCCTATCCTTCAAAAAGGTGATTCATCTCTGGTTGAAAACTATAGTGATATTTCCATATTATTTTTGTTTTCCAAAATCCAGAACAAGTTATCAATTTATCAACACGGTTTCGTTCCCAAACGATCATGCTTTACTAATTTTTGCAGTTTTTCCTCGTATGTCTGCGACGTCCATAACGACAGGAATCAGATGGTTGTCATCTACACCAATTTTCGCAAGGCTTTCGATCAGGTTGATCAGTGCATTCTACTAAGGAAGACATCTGATCAGTTTGGTTTCTCTAGTGTACTTCTTAGAATATTAAAATATTACCTCCTAGACCGTCGCCAGTTCATAGAGACTGAGGGTTTCAGGTCAGATTGATTTGTGCTAACGTCGGGTGTACCTCAAGGTTTTAATTTGAGGCCACTCTTATTTAATATTTATGTAAACAATCTTCTCGCTGACATGAAGTACAAAAAAGTGGCCTACGCTGACGATATCAAAATTTTTCACCACCTCGATACAGTCGCTACCTATGCGTCCCTTCAGACCAGCATCGAAACAGTCAATGGTGTGTATATAATAAACTCGATCTGAATATCTCTAAATGTAATGTGGTATCTTTCAGTCGCACAAAGTGCCCTATGGTATTCAATTATTCAACTAATGCTTCTACCTTGAGCAGGCTCTCTTATGTGAGAGATCTGGGAGGTGATTTTATGATAAACTCTCCTTTATTTCCCATATTGATCAGATGGTGAGCAGTGCATTTCGATCATTGGGATTCATATTAAGAAACTGTAAACACTTTTCACATTTATCTACATTTAAGTTATTGTATTACACCTACGTCAGATCCAAGTTAGATTATGGTTCATCCATATGGTCTCCAGTATATAACTGCTACAAGCACTCGGTGGAATCTATTCAAAGGAGATTACTGATATATTTAATGTTTAGAGAGGACGGTATTTATCCTGAGAGAATTGAACCAAAAAATAGTAGTCACGTGATTAGCATTATTTATCAAATTTTATTTTTTTCCCAAAAAAAATTTAATAATGGTGTTACGTCTCAAAATATTGAAAAAAGTTATTAGAAAAAGTTTTTCTAAATGAAATCTTTAGCCCATATGCAAAATTTCAGTTGTATAAGATAATTTAGATTTTTTGCCAACTTTTTGTTAATTGCACCACTGTTGTAAAATAAGACTTAACGAAACCTACATGAAACTTCTTAGTTTTGACAAGTTTGGTGTGAAACTTTTTCTGTGCCACTGTGTATATTTCAAAATAATTTTAAAATGTGGTCCCCAATAGACACATCCCTTATCCAATATAATATAATATTAAATTGATTTAGACACAGTGAGTGTAGTGTTATTTGTTCAAAATAAATACACATTATGTAAATAATTTGACAGTTATATCAGTAAAATACTCTATTGTTTTTAGCTACACACTATGTATTCTGACGAAGGTAAAATAAATTACCGAAACGTTAATCCTTTAGAAATTGCACTAATTCATAAATAAATTAACAACTTGATATTGCAGTTAATCTAATAACTGCAAATTTACTTATTTACTTAGCACTTTCTTAATGTCGGCGACTCAGACGTTAAAGAGATTATTTTTGAATAAATTCCTGGTAGTTTGGTATTTTTCCATACTATTATCAAATTGTTGGCATAGTTTTTTGATTTGAGTTCTATTTCTTTTTGCCTTAGTGTATTTGTGTGGTTTGTAGGTTTTTCGATAAAAATGTAAATTTGGCACTGATTTTACAATGTGCTAAATAAATAAGTTAATTTAAAATTATTAAATTAATTGCCCTATAAACCAGTTTCTAATTTATCTGTTACTTTTTAGTGGTTTAGTTTAAAACAAGTATTTCATTCTTTTTGGTTTTAATTAGTCTTTAAAATAGGCAGATCGAAAATGCTAAAAAGCGTATCAAAAATCATGTACAAAGTTTGATAACCAACGTATTTTTAGTTTTTCGTTTTTAATCATTTTCCGATAAACCTAGCATGGAAATATTTTTGCAGGACATCCTTGCCATATCTGTTGAAAAGCCAGCATGCTGAAAATCTTATAAGCATATCTCATTTCTGTCAAAAGTTATGCGCCAGAAACTACGCTAATTAACATTTTTTTTTAAATTTTTTAACCTTCTTAACCCCCCTTGAAAATATTTTTGCGGAAACTTTTCGGAGAATCTCTTAGAAAAGTTTAATGGACAAAAATTATCAGCTACTACTAAGAATTTCCACTATTAACTTTCACTTGTATATGTTAAATGACACATGTTTTTTTTATCTGTTCATAGTCTTAAGAAAAATCAACAATTATCAATTATCAACCAAGATGGGCAACTTGTAACTTTTTAAAAAGTCGGCATAATTTGTGTCCGTTCTCGTATGTTATCGGCTGGTGGAAGAGTTACATAAAAATATAAAAAATAACATTATAAAAGAATAAAACCTATTAAAAATGGTCATACAATAGTCGGAACACTTTAAAATAAAATTAGTTACACAACTACAATTCAAAAGCAAAAAATTAAGTTTGACTTTTAGGTTAGAATACGTGTGGGCGATTTTGATTCGTCATCGTTAATTTTTACTAACTGTTAAATTTTAAATTATGGACCGCGCATTTTTATTTCGTAGTGTGTTAGTTTAGCGGAATTCTTAGTGTTAGTTGTTAATTTTTGGAGGTATGAATAGACCATAAAGACTGCATCAAAATATCTGACTCTTGTCAAAAGTGTCACATGAACAAACATTTTGTCTCGATTGTTAACACCCTTTTTGCGAACTACGTATAATATACATATGTTATTATTTTTTAAGTTTCCGAAAAAAACTTTTTTCTGACGTTAATTGGAATGACGACAGTGATTGATCTTTTAGTATAAGTAGAAAATTAGGATTTGTATATTTGCGATTTGAATGTTTATAATTATAATACTAAAAACGAAACCCGACCAAATAAAACCTCATCTTATTCTCGGAAAAAATCGTGTTTAAATACAGATCTAGCCAATGATTGTAAGAATTTGACATACGTAATCATAGTCCGGGAGCCCAGTGGGTTTTCGTAGTCGATAAAGAAACATAGCCCCATGAAAGTTTTTTATATGGATTCTGACCCCTGATTTCGAATATATAAACTAAGAAGTTTCATGTAGGTTTCGTTGAGTTTTATTTTACAACAGTGGTGCAATTAACAAAAAGTTGGCAAAAAATCTAAATTATCTTATACAATTGAACTTTTGCATATGGGCTAAAGATTTCATTTAGAAAAACTTTTTCTAATAACTTTTTTCGATATTTTGAGACGTAAAATTTTTTTTGGGAAAAAAATAAAATTTGATAAATAATGCTAATCACGTGACTACTATTTTTTGGTTCATTTTCATCTCGATCGAAGCAGAAATTTATACCAAAGTCAAATTTCGAATGAAGCTCTTAATATAAGAAAATCCCATATGATGCGGACTTTACTGGTCACACTATATATATATATATATATATATATATATATATATATATATATATATATATATATATATATATATATATATACTGTCGCTATCGATTTCTCGGAAAATAGACTTCGGAAAATTTTTAAAATTTAGCGCAGTTTACTAAAGTCGATGGAGGAATTTGGCTAACATGTTTTCAAGATGGTGACACTTCCGGTTGTACCGGAAGTTGATGCTTTCTTGCTTATGTTAAATTGAACATCCCGTATGTAATTTTATTTTTAGATTTTACGAAAAATTAAAGATATATTTCATGTATAATGTCCTAGGCCTAAATCCAACTGTTTTTGACATATTTTAACTTGTATATCAAAAATGGCCTTGCAGACCTAAACATAAGTATCAGTTTCTCCTATTTGAAAGCCTTTATTATTTAAGTGAGGTTGGTTTCCTTTTAGAAAGAGATCTACTTTAACAAACTGTGTAGATATTTTGATAATAAATAAATACAAGGTGGTCAAAAACTAACATTAAATATTAGCTTGAAAAAATCGTTAAAAGTCAATTTTTTTAAACGTAAACCCCCTATTTTTATATGTAATCTTATTTAATATTAAAAATAAGGGTGAGTTTGAATAAGGTTGTCTATTCGAAAAATTTATAGTTTTTGAAATATTGGCAGTTTAACATTTTTGTATTATAAAAACGCTATATGGTTTTAAAGTTTTATTATTAGTTGGCCATGACGGTGAAATGCGATGAAAGGAAAAACAGAGTACTACAGAAATGTCTCTATTTCTTACAAGTAACATTTTATAACAAGTCGATTGCCAACAATGAACCTTTTCTGTGGCCTCTTTGTTCTCCTGATTTGACTGTCTTACGTTATTTTATATGAGGAACGAAAAAAACATGACAACGATGGAGGACTGTCTCAGAAGGGTAAAGGACGAGTTCGAAAGTTTATCTCTAGTTTCAATCAGAGCTGCCACCAATGACGAACTAACTCGGAGATGCGAAAAATGTGTTCAGGGTGGAAATTTTGAACATTTATTAAATTAAGTTGTTTCCCTGTGTAGGTAATCTGTTTACCATTTTTACAATACAAAAATGTTAAATTGCCAATATTTCAAAAACTGAAAATTTTTGCAATAGGCAACTTTATACAAAGTCACCCTTATTTTTAATGTTAAATAAGATAACATTATAAAAGTAGGAGTTTATATTTAAAAAAATTCTATAAAATAACGATTTTTGCAAGTTAATATTTGATGTTAGCTTTTGATCACCCTGTATTTATTTATTATCAAAACATCAACACAGTCAACTAAAGTAGATCTTCTTCTCGAAGAAAACCAACCCGAATTAAATAATAAAGGCTTTCATATAGGAGAAATCGATAGTTATGTTTAGGCTTGCAAAAGCCATTTTTGACATAAAATTTAAAATATGTCAAAAACAGTTAGACTTAGGTCTAGGATATTATACATGAAATATGTCTATCATTTTGCGTAGAAGCAAAAAATGAAGTAACACATACGGTTTTCCATTTAAAATAAGCAAAAAGGCATCACCTTCCGGTATAACCAGAAATGCCATCACTTTTCAAATATTTTAACCGAATTGCCCCACGAATTTCCTAAAATAAAATTGATGACAGATTGTAATGGAGCTGTCAAACAAAAAATGTCCGGAGTATGCTCCACGCCATATTGGGGAAAGTTATGTTGTGGCACGTCAAATTAAATGTCAAAAGTCAAAAAAATTGTGTCATTGTTGTGAAGTTATTGATTGTCATTAAAATCTTTGTTTTTTCTCTGGATTAAATTTATTTTAAATTACATAACAACCAAGTAATATGCACCAAGCCATCAGTTAAATGTTTAGGTGTAAAGATAGACCACATAATTATCTTAAATTGACACTTTAGAACTGTTAAATAAAAATGTATACAAAGAGCCAAATACCTTAGAAGTCTAATATACAAAGAAAAAGGCATATCAAGAAAAACAACTTATATATACAAAGCAATATACTGACTTTAATTGGAGTATATGATAAACCTTGAAACGGTAGAAATCGCAGCTCTATATAGTATGACTAAAATCCATCATCCTAGCAATCCACTACATAAACCATCACTAATCATCCAACCTCTTACTGCAAGACTTCCTGTCCTAACAACTAAGTTTGAAAGAAAACCTGAAACTTGACTGGTGATAGAGGAACTGTGTACGATCAGGGACCGACCATAGGCCAGCTAGAAGACCTCCATTAATGATACTGGCAGATCTCACATTCAACCTTTAATAAACCTTTTTATTATTTTGTAAAGATTTGTAGAGGCTTGAAGATCAAATGTACTATAAATAAGGTTTCTATTATGAAGAACCTCGTTCGTTGGCTTGTAGGGTCCAAATTTATATGTCCTAATAAATTATAATCATAATAATATTTATTTAATTGTAGTGTAGTATAGTATTTCACTCAGCGTAAGGAAGTAAAATGTTGCATTTAACATTATTTTAATATAAAATTTAATGTTCCTTATTTAAATAAAAGTTTCAAATATCTTACAAGTTGTTATGTCTCAACAAGTTGTATTGATGAAAACGATTATTTAAGACTTAACTAATTAAAAGTAAGATACTCGGCTGTTATGAACATATGGGCACAAGTGTTTATGTTAAATCCATAATCAGAACTAGCCGTAGGAAAACATTTTTAAACAGCACGAACATACTTTTGAGGTATGAATAGAATTTAGTGTAATAATTTTGTATGTCTATAATCTCAAATTTACTTGAAATTTGCGAAACATTCAATTTTCTAAGGATATTTTAATTAAAAATTATAAAATACTGAACGGGATACCAACTAATTAATATTTTTTTCAAAAAATAAAATATTTTGAAGAAACGGTTTGTCAACATATTGTTTTTTTTTTTAATGACGGACCAATAGTATAGCAGACATTCAGAGATCAAACAAATGGACTGACGGCGACAGCGTATTCACTCTTGTTGTAAGTGCACTTTCCCCAATATGGCGAATAGCATGGTCCGGACATTTTCGGTTTATTACACCATCAGTACATTTACTTTACACGTGCGTGAACTGCAAACGGCCAAATTTTAAAAATGTTCCAAAGTCTATTTTCCGAGAAATTGATTGCGGAAATGCGTCACAGAACTGTATAACCGGACTTAAAACTAACTTTTGAGGCCCTAACGAACGGAATTTTATATTTTGGTACTGGAGTTTAGAAGTAGAAATATTAAAAATCCTAAGTTATTTCCGTGATTTTCTTTGTTGTTTTCGGTTAGCAACTTTCACTGAAATAAATCTTTTAAAATATCATTCATTGTAACTACATATATTACAGATTTTTATAAGTAACATAAATAAAATAATAAATATTTTATTCCATATAATTAAATTTATTACATCAATAAAATTCAACATAAATAATTTATAAATACGTACGTAGTGTTTAAAAT
Organism: Diaprepes abbreviatus; assembly: GCA_034092305.1. NCBI lineage: Eukaryota > Metazoa > Arthropoda > Insecta > Coleoptera > Curculionidae > Diaprepes > Diaprepes abbreviatus. The sequence goes on from JASJET010000484.1 coordinate 654,075, forward strand.
TGTTATGTTGCCTAGAATAATCCATAAAATAGCAATTTAATTCAACGTGCTTAAAACAACCAACTAAAAGTTAATAAGGAGAAAAATAGCTTCATAATTATACTTAAATTACCAACAAGGAATTAAATTAAAAAATTCATGTACCTTTACACATTTTGTTGGCGTTTCAGAGAATTGGACCTGTGACTCATTCGTTATTCATTAAAAAATTACTATATACATTTGTTCATGAAATATGTTTTATTAATGGACAAGAAAATAATTTATTCCGTAGTTCATTCATATAAATTCTACTAGATTGGCACAGATTTCGGAAGATTAATCGTCCGGGTTTATGGCGATTTTTTTTTGACTTATTGGTTAATTGCGATGTTACGAGGCAATTTGTTAGCCTATTCTGAATCCGATCTTACATGTTCCTATCCGGCAAACTTTGGCCAGGTTCTGGATTTGCGGAACTATCCGTGGGACTTTCGAATAGTCGGGCATATGCAACCAAAAGATCTGGTTGTTGGAACAAAATTAAAATAAAATGGTCTATAAATTTTTGACGGGCACATTTAAGAATATGGTGTTCCCCTCTATGTACTATCTCTTTCTCGGTTCACCCGCTCCGTCTGTCCTGTTGGAGAACTTGATTGTGTTTTTGCTGGTCTTAAGCCCGGATTTAGGAGGAGAGTTTGAGGCACGGGTTACTCTCGAAAAACATGTATGTGCATAGAGTTAGAGGTCTGTACACTGCGACCTGGTAGATCTATTGTGCCCCCTATTGCTGCCCAGGCATAATAGTTATCTTATTGTCTAGAGCAGGTTCTCCAGCCTTATTTCCCTCAGGAATCTCAGGATGTTGGACGGCTTTAAGGTGGGTAGTCCCCTTTTTCGATTTGGTGTGCTCCCAAGAACTGCATCCTAGGGGTTTCTAGAGGACTGCACTCTGCCAGGATATGAATAGAGGTTTCGTCCCCCTCCTCACAGAATCTGCACTCTTCTCTTTCAACCAGTCCTAGTTTCTTGAGATGTCCCTTCAGATCGCAATGCCCCGTTAGGATCCCTGTCAGAACTCTGAGCTCGTTTTTACTCAAGCTTATGCGTTTTTTGAATCTCTTCTGGTCTCAGTTCCCCAGAAGTATCTTCGCTTGTCTCAATCGTTGCAGCTCCGTCCAATAATAGGATCTCCTGCTTTCTTCTTCTGTTATATATTATATAGTTCTTTCAGCATTATACTGCTACTGATTCCACAGAAAGGCTCTGGCTACAGAAAAGGCATCTCTCGCGAGCTTGTCTACTATTTCATTCTCCGCTATCCCAGTATGTCTCGGTACCCAAATGAGGGTGATTTTATTATTCTTACTCAGATTATTCAGTTTCTCTAGGCATTCCCAAACCATCTTGGAACTGATAACTTGAGAGCTCAGCGCACTGAGAGCTGCTTGACTATCCGTCATGATGACAATATCTGTCGTGATAGTTTTTCTCCTTGTCAAATTGAATACACATCCAAATAGCATATATTTCTGCTTGGAAAATGCTTGGTGACTTACCCAATCTTTCGTAGTGTCTAGTGCCGGGTCCATATATACTTACTCCAGTTCCCTCCTTTATTTTGGAGCCATCTATATACCATATAGTAGATTTCTTACTAAGTTTTTTTAAAGGTGTTTCTGTCCCATTCGCTCTTGCGACTCAACTGTGCTGAACTTTTTCACAAAGTTGAATTTCTTTTTCATTTCATATTGGGGCATGTCCCAGATCTGTTGATTTCTGGATGAGAGATTCGGCCTTCGTTTTATGACCTCATCTCTCATCATCCTATAAATCGTCCTTTTCGCCATGTTCTCTAGAAATATATATATATATATATATATATATATATATATATATATATATATATGTAGAAGTGTGCGGCTTAGGATTACTTGCATGGCGGCCGTTGAGTAGGTTTTTATTGCCCCGGTTATACATGCACAGACCAGTCTTTGAACTTTCGAGAGGCTAGCTCTCGTATTAGCCAGACTGGTTCTTTTGCTCCAGATCACTGCCCCATATGTGATAATTGGTATCACTATTGCAGTGTACATCCACTGCAAGATTTTTGGGTTTGTACCCCATCTTTTTCCCTCAAAGTTTCCACAGACCATCAAGGCTTTTGTAGCATTGTTGATTACTACTTTTTCATGCTTATTCCAGAGGAGTTTGTTATCTAGGGTCAGTTCCAGATATTTGACCTCTGACCTTGTATAATGTATTCAAGCCCTCTTTGAAATATGTCACAGTGGGTATTCTCGAATTTGCCTCTTGCCATCTTACATTTCTCTATCGGCAACCTTTGGAGAGGTTCTGGATTTGCATAACTATAGATCTGATTGTTGGAACAAAATTAAAATAAAATAGTCTATACATTTTTGACGAGCACATTTAAGAATATGGTTTTCCTCTCTATGTATTATCTCTTTCTCGGTCCACCAGCTCGGAGGAGGATTTGAGGGACGGGTTACTCTCTGAAAACATAGTCAACACTCATAGAACTGAAAATAGGCCTTGGAATATTATAGGACTGATCTAGTAAAAACGACCCATACTATGAAAAGAAGAACGACTAAAAGAAAAACAAACGACATTTTAGATTAGCAACATGATGCATAAAATCATTGAACAGTAGAGAACAAGAACTAACAATCGCAAACAGGCGCGGTTTCAAAAAATTTCTAGTGTCTCACGAGTAGTTATGGTAACGGCCCGTTAAAATAAATTCATAAATTTATGACTTCGCTAATGGTCTTTCTCAGTTTAATATTAGAAGGGAATTAGAGGATTATGTGACGCTTAGCTTACACGACGCTTATTTTGCTGTCGGACTGCATGCTGGGAGCTATGAAGACCATCGTGCTTAAAGCACCGATTGAAAATGACACCAATGCAGATTCTGTTGCGTGAGCCCGTGCATGGATTCTGCGATAGATCACATTTCTAATTTTCGTGCCTGTTTCTCTGATGGATTTGAGTTGTTCTCCATCCCTTTTAGTTATCGAGCTATTGGATTATTTACACCAATTCAAGGTATAAGGACATTTGACCTTCAAATGGTCAAAGACCTTGAGGTTAATTTACAGGGTCATTCGAAGGTCAAGTTGAGTTGTTTAAATAGAAACCTTCATTTTTTATTGTAGAAATGGAAAGCGGGGAAAATTTTCTATCCAGTATAAATAACATAGGAGGTAAAACAACATCTGGAGATCGTTTAAAAATCAAATGTTTTTATACCATGGACTGGTGTAAATTATCCAATAGCTCGACAACAAAGAGCAATGGAAAAAAATGCGTCCTACAAATGTTACAAGAAATCACACCATGCATATCAAGCTAACCTCAAATTTCACCTTGACCGTGACCTCCAAGGTCATTTGAACGCCAAGTATGTTTTTTTAACGGAACTCCAAAACATCGGGAATGGAAAGAGCGTAAAATTTTACATTCAGGCATAATTATGAGTTACTCCCCTTTTGATTTTGTGGTGGGCTTTTTGGAACGATTAATAAATAATTGAGTGAATAATTCATTTGTATCATTGCTTTCTATATATCAGTTACAGAGCAATTCTGTGCTAGTAACTTTGACTTTGAGGTCAATTTATTATGTCAGTAAAAGATTAGAGTGAATTTTGTCAGATTCGAGAAGAGTAGGGAATTATAGGTCAGAAATAATATTTTAAAGTTTGTTGTTGTAACCTTGAGAAGGTCAATTCAAGGCTAAACAAAAGAGAAGCTCGCTTATAATCATATCTGAATGTAAAATTTTGCGCTCTTTCCATTCCCGACGTTGAAAGTATGGAGTTCCGTTGAAAAAAACGTACTTGACCCTCAAATGACCTTGAAGGTCAAGGTAAAAGACAAACTTTTGTAAGACAAATTTTTCTCCATCACTCTTACAATTAGTTATTGATCTATCAGGTAATTTACACCAATCCAAGGTATAAGAACATTTGACTTTCAAATGATCTCCAGATGCGATTTTACACTATGTTATTTACACTGTTGGAAAGGAAATTTTCTCAGTTTTCCATTTCTGCAATAAAAAATGGGGGTTTCTATTTAAAAAAGTCAACTTGACCTTCGAATGATCTTGTAAATTAACCTTAAAGTTCAAGTCATTAACACAAATAGGTGACCCCCATTCTCCTTAACTTTTGTCTGAACCATTTTTCAATGTATGGCTTATTTACGGAGAAATTTGGATGCATAGATTAAAATTGCTCCCCATATATATATATATATATATATATATATATATATATATATATATATATATATGTTATATCGTAGGTTTTCACGGATGGTGGAATGTGCACTCGTGTTTTTCAACATTTCAGCTGGCATTTTCAAGTGATGCTTCCTCGACGCTGCTCGACTTGGAATCCAATTCCAACGGATTGAAAACCGGAAAAACAACAGTGCACATTCCACCATCCGTGAAAACCTACGATGCAACATATGTATGTAAATATATATATATATATATATATATATATATATATATATATATATATATATATATATAATACTTAAAAGACAGATGTATGTAAATCCTCCAAAGTCTATTTCCTAGTTCCCAAGATGTTTAGTACGCAACTGTGAGACGTAAAAGAGATTTTGGTGTCTTCAAAATATACGTGGCCAATAAAAGAGAGGGTTTTATGTCATTTTAAATTGTTTTGATGGCATGGATTTTCTAAACAAAATGTTAGGTTATAATGATGTTTATTATCTTAAAATCATTCTTTACATATAAAGACGGACTTTTATTATTTTTCATACATTACGATAACATAACATTTTATAAGACTTTGAAGGTAATTTATATTTTGGGAAAAATATATAGATATAACCATGTTTAAGGTCGTATAAAACAACCAATAAAATGAAAGCATTTAGCGTCTTTGCAGAGAGGAACCAGGAGATGAACTTATGCGATTTTAATATCGCTGTTTCATATTGTTGGAATCATATTCCACTCATTGTTTTTACAGACCATTATCAATATTTATTTTATATCTATATGACTCCAATCGATAAGAAAGTCGGGTCTACTTAGGTGGGCAAGTTTACCACGATTGCAGATAGTTGATTAATAACGATGGAGCTGACAGGCAATGCCGCCTTGTTTATGGTGGTCGTTTATAATTATTTCACGACAAATTTCCGTGAATTAACAGTGATTCTCACAAACTTATACAATTGACAGTGAATCACTTTGCAAACATCAAACATATTTATAAATCTAACCCAAGGTGAATTTGGAAGACCAAACGAGAAAAAAAACATTGTTTCTTACTCTGCTACGACGGTATAAAAAGAAAGATAATAAAAGAAATAATTTAAAACCATAAAACTTAAAAACAGGATTCAACAAAATTTCCAAAAAGTCATAAAAATCCTTATTCTACTCCTATATTTTGTGAGTTCTTATGGATCAAATTTATAGTAATAGATACCTATGATGCAAGTTAAAACTGAAACAAGTTTACAAGTATGTTTCTTACCTCCTCCACTTTTGTAGCACAAGTATGGAAACCGCCATATTGAGCCTAAACCAACACTGTATCCTACACATGCTAACACAAATTGTAGTTTATTTGACCAGTGTTGACGTCTTGGTTTGATATACAAACTATCTTCGTCATCACCGCTGCCGTCATCACTCTCGTCATCGTAAGTGTATTCTTCTGGAGGCCTGAGAAATTCGAAAAATTATTAATAAATGCGTATTAATAATATACATATTATTAATATAAAAATAATTTGTACAAAAAATAATTCTTTTGCGTATTTTATTTAATAAGTAATTAAAAATAAAGTGTACATAATGCCTTACTTTTAAAGCTTATAAAGAATGTTACTCCTTCAAATTTGAATTTAAATAGTCATCAGTTTGTTACTTCTAATTATTATATTTGGGATTTAACGATATTTTGAAGGATATAAAAATTGGATTGATAATTATATGTTCGAGATGAAACGTTGTATTGAGAAAATGGGTCCTAGATATCATAAATAGGCGTACAACATTTGGGGCCTATTTTTGCATTAGTAAATTCTTAGACATGTATCTGTCATGTGTGTATGTGTATGTCACCATAAAGGGTTTTGTCGTAGTCCCTGCTTATTTATCCACGGACACAGTACTGCATCAATTCGTTATGAGTTAAAAAAAACGTTGTTGAATGATCGGCCTGCCTTAGGTACCTTTATCGACATCGAGAGGGCGTTTAACAATACATCTGTACAGATAATAGTTAGTAGTATGTAACGATGTTAATTAAGACTAATGTCTACTAAGCTTAATAATATAAGTGATAAAGCACTGTCAATCAGGGACTGTCTGCAGGGAAGAGTTTTATCATCATTGCTGTAGCACTTTGTAGTGGATAGCTTATTAATTGAACTAGAGGAAGTATGTGTCGACGACCTGGTCATTTTGTGCCCGGTGGTGCCAACATGAGGGGCTCGAAATAACTCCGGACAGGACTAAGGTGGTACTCTTCACGAAAAAAAGGTTAATTGAGAGACTGCCCACAATTACGACGTCGAACAAGATCCTTCAATATAAGGAAACAGTCAAATACTTGAGAATACTGAAATGGAATTATCGTATTGAGGCTTGAACCAAGTTTTTGCTTTCTTGGCTTATAAGCGAGCCTTTAAGAACTGACGCATAAAGGCTTATTATTTACATATGTAGATATTGTATGGTGATCTAGTACAACCAACGCTAAGAACGTCTTCAGCTTGACATAGTTCAAAAAATGGCATGCGTCGGAATAACGAGTGTGATGAGGATTGCTTAACTAGGGTACTGGAGATTCTAATGTGGCTGAGAGAGAGAATATTGGAAAGATGTACATTGTTTCTCATGTAAACAGAATACAAAGTCTTTATGTCAAATACTAATTATTCTCTTGAGCTTATTTTATCAAATCCAGAAGATTGAGAGGAAGAGCAAACTGGTGGTTTACAAGGAGATCTATGCAGGATGATTAGACTCTCAGACAACAGGTGGCGATCTTTCAAGCAGGAATTTATGCCATTCTACAATGTGACTTGTCGGATATAAGGACTGAATTAACAGCATTTGATTGACAGCAAATTTTTTTAGCGTTACTTGCACTTTTTTATTCTGTTTTCGCTCATAAGTTAGTTATGAAGAGTTCGGTAAATAGTAAGTGCACTCAATTTAGGAGTTTCTTCGATTTAATTTACTACATGACGTCCGTCTTCTACTAGCAGCTTTCTGGACCTGTCGGATATTGCGTCATCATCTGGATTAACATTGTCATGTTGAAATTTAGAAAACCATTTTTCTTTGATCTATACGACTAAACTTATATAATGACTTATGTATTTTTTTGAGTTCCCTTAAAATAACATCGCGTCTGGTCTTATAAGCATCGTCAAGTAATTCAAGGGCAATCGATTTTAGTCATGCAATTTAATTAATGTAGTTAAAATCATATTAAAGTTGATATTATAGGTTTTTGAGGTCGCAGAATCATAATTAGGCATTAAAATGCAAAGAAAATTCAAATCCAAGATGGCGGACCCAGCAAATTTTAATTTTGCCCAAATTTGATAAACGTACAGTGGTTTTATACGATTTCAAGGTTATTAATTCGAAATCTGGCATCTAAATGCAAAAAAATAGACTCAAGATTGCGGACAAATATGGGAACCAACAAAAATTAATTTTTGTTAAAACTTATTAAACGTACAGTGGTTATAAAGTTTTTGAGGTTGCTGAATTGCAATCTGGCACCAAAATTCAAAAAAAAATGGTAGATGATGAGCCATCTACGCTAATTGCACGGACTCATTTCCAGATACCCTTCTCACTACGAACACAAGCGCGGGATCATCTCTGGTAGAGTTAAGTTCTTTTAAAAATGTTTAATATTCTTTTAATATTTCCCTAATTTACATATTTTGTGATTTCCGGAATTTTAATATTTTTGTTGTTAGCAACCAATATTTTTAATTTATAGAGTTGGTTGATTGGAAGAAAGCAATTTTTCATACTCTTAGTTGCTATATCAAATACACCATATTAAATTTGACAGGTATAGTACATATGCGGTCACCATTTTTGGCATAAAAATTAATTTACAGTGAGAAAAATAAATAATTTGACTTGATAGCTAGCTGAATGAGACAATTGTAATTTTTTCTTACTTTTGGTCGCCGAGCCATATTGAATTTTGTGAATCATATATTGTAATATATTTGAATTGCCCCAAAAATAATTTACTATAAAAAAATAATAATTTAGAAGGATAAAAGCTGGTAGAATAAGAAAATTTTCACTTTTTTATAGTTATGGTCCTCATATTAAATTTTGTAAATCTGATTGTGTGTATGAAATCTTCGATCTTCTAAACATAAATATCAAAAGTTCTTAGTGTATGTTAATTTATCAAATTTCATCGCTAACAAATTAAATCCACGAAAACACGTTTCTTTTAGCAGGCATTTATTTATAACAAATGGGATGTTAACTGTATTTAAATAAAAATATAATCCTAAAAAACATAATATTTTGCTTTATTTTTAAGGAATTTTATTTTTGTTTAATAATAAAAATGCAACTAAATCTCCTTCGAGTCACGTGACAACGAACACCAATCAAAGTTAATGATGTCACTCCATACTAACGTCATCGCTGGCACTCCGTCCTGATGCGGTTATTCTTTTGAGTCATTATTACTTTCAGTTCTATCACTTGAAGTAATCATGATCACTTCGACCTGATGACAACTAAATAAATGTTCAAAAGAACATGAAGTTATCAATTTTACTTTTTTCACTTTGATCACTTGATAGTTACTCTAAAGAATACAGCCAACGTCTTCGCTGTCATGAACTTGACATATACATTTTTTGGTTTTATGTCGCATTCGTGATCGCTATCAAGGGCTACGTTTCCTAGTTAATATTTTATAGTGAAAATCATTTAATTTCTTCGAAATTTGCTGCCCTTTGAAAATCATTCTAAGAAATTTTCTCATGATGGAAAATGGATTTATTAAGGCAAATAGTTCGAATTTGCCAAGAATTGATTGTTTTATGTGGCCAATTTCTTCGCAACAAACGGTAAAGTTTGATCTGCTGAATTTAGAAATGTGAAGACTTCCATGCAAGTAATATACCAAGAACTGTTATTTCCTCAATCGACAATGAATACATAATAGTAATCATAAGTAGTGCCGGGCTAGCTGAAGCCTCATTTTTCCATTATTTTCTGAATGTGGAACGTGAATAAATAACTTTTCAGGTGTTTTAATTGTAGTATTTGTACACTGAGGCACCGCACAACACTTAAAACAACCTAGAATTCATCTTATATCACAAAAATTACGAAAAAAATTTGTATATCGTTGTCAGTTTAGCCGTGTGACGTCATATCGGTCAAGTGACAAGTATTGGCGTTTTGGCGGGAAATTTTAAATGGAATTTAAATTTATGATTTTTAAACTACTAGTGGTATTAAAAATTTTTAATATAACAAAGAAAATAGGCCTGGCATGGGCTGCCTTTGGAAAGTTGCAGTACGTATTAAGAGATAGAAACACACCAATCAACCTTAAACGGAAAGTGTATAACACGTGTGTCTTGCCTGTTGCTATTTACATCATGGAAACGATAACACTAACCAAACAAAACGCAAATAGGCTCCGAGTCAACGCTCCATGGAGAGACAAATGTTAGGAATCTCGTTACGGGATAAAATACGAAATCAACTTATAAGATCAAGAACCAAAGTAGTTGACGTCATTGAACGCATATCATGACTAAAGTGGCAATGGGCGGGGCATATAGCTAGACAATAGCCCGATAGGTGGACGAGTAAATTACTGCAATGGCGACCGCGAGAAACGAACCGAAATCGTGGCAGGCCACAACGCAGATGGGTAGATTATATAAGACAGTTTGCTGGAAAAGACTGACTCCAGAAGGCGAGACAGATACCAGTGGAGGACCATCGGAGAGGCTTATATCCAGGAGTGGACGACAATGGACTGAGAAAGAAGAAGAAGAAGAATATTTTCGGTTACATGAGGTACTGATGAATGATTTTAAACACTTTCCTAATAATAGTCAACATCCCAATTATAAACAAATACAAATTTGCAAAACACCGAGACATTTTAAAATTGACTACTGAAAACGCAATAACCTGCGGAAATTTGCAGGAAATACGAAACAAAATGAGAAAAAAACAAATGGAAAAAAGACGCCACTATTGTGGTGATTGTAACATAAAAGATTAATTGAAAGAGCTGACAGGAGAGAATATATTTTAATTACTCTGTGCCATCACTCCAAAGTCTTTTCACTCGTGCACTATTGGCAGAACATTTAAAAAAAAAATTACAATACTTGGACCTTATATATAAAAAAATTAATACCAGTATTCTTACAATTACCCGAAACTTTCTAAAGTATGTAATACTAAAATACTGACAGGAAAAAATAACTTCCTGTCATGCATAGGCGCAATTTTCATTGTTCCTGTCTATGACGTGTCCTACAACGAAATAAATTAAAGAATCTGCTAAACAGATTAGATAATTACAGTTACGTTCAGTTTAATTAATGTCATTATGGAAAAAGCGCGGTTGTAATAATATGATGCACATAATATACGCTATACACTGTGGATCAAGTTATTTTAAACATGTTTTAACGTCTAGCTGTCGCATAAAACAAAGTTTATCCTTATTTTACTGTATTTAGGTGCATGGTCAATGCATGGTAGTCTGGCTGGTGTTTACACGAATCAATTTAGGCCATTTTTATCAACCCCAATAACTCTGGTTTCTATTTAGCTAGTTATATAAAAATATATTAGTAAGATTTATGAAGGCCTTGAAAAAATTTTATTTTTTTTTTCAAATTCTCTAGGAATTATAGCTCTACGAAGATTACTTTTTACGAATTGACACATTGTGGCCACTCATTTGTTCATCAAGATCGGTCAATTACCGTGTAAGGAGGTTAAATAGACCCAGAAAATATTATAATTTAATAAAAGGAAACTTTATAATGGTTTCTGTGTAGAGAAAGCCGCAATACTACATTTTACTGCGTCGAATTTTATTAAGTTCAAGTTGTATATTATATACGATATGTTCCATGATAGGTGTTATATTATTTTCGAGTTCAAATAAACAAAATTCACGGTATTTTACGGAGTCAGTAGTTACAGAAGTTAAAATCTTTAGTAAAGACATCAGTGACCTCACATGCCCATCAACCACATCTAAAAAGAACGCGAATAAACCGACCACTGTCACTATTTTGAAGAGAGAGACGAAACGCGTTTGGTGTCGGCTTTGCGTAGTGAACGATACCGTCATCGGCTTTTTCTGGATTGAATACTACCAAAGATTATTATAGAGCGTTAGCTATAATAATCTTTGATACTACCAAAGATTATTATAGCTAAGAGGTAGCTATTATAATCTTTGATACTACTGTATCCATTCCACTTACAAACAGTATCTCTTCTGCTGTTCAATTTATTAGAATTATTTTATTTATTGGGAAACGTGATGACAAATATGCATAACATACATATGTGGGCTGAAGAAAACCCTAAAGCCATAGTAGAAACCCATCATCAAGTAAATTTTGAACTTAATGTACGGGTAGATAATTTTCTTTTGGGTCTTGTTTTTTAACCTGTAAATTTGACTAATGATTAATTTTTACAGTTTTTTGAAAATACTCTGTCCGATTTACTTGATAGTGTGCCTCTATAGGTACGACAGTATATCTGGTTTCAGTTAAGCAGTGCTTCTTCCCATTTTGCTATAAATGTTAGGCATTATTTATAGCAAACCTTTCCTAATCGCTGGATTGGATGGAATCAAGATGCTTCTGGCCAATGGGCACTTCGTTCTCCAGACCTTACCCCGATGGGCTATTCTATCCGGGGATATATGAAATATTATGTGTACATGATTCCAATATTAAGCGAGAATAAATTAAGGGCAAGAATCCTTGAAGCTGGCAAGCAATTTAGATTGAAGCTAAATATTTTGTAAGACGACATAAATATTACACTGGACAACACGACTTTTTGCAGTTAATCCAAATACATATTTTCAGTATCTCTGATGTATAGGTATTAACAAAAAAATAATGACAATACTCAATTACATCGAAATATCTAAATAAATTTGTCATATTTTTGAGGGTATATCGCAAAAAAAAATTTGTGTGGTCATACTAACAAAAGCGAAACTGGTTTTTCTTCGATACACGATATACCCTCACCTCAGTATATTTCCAATTCAATATTATTGGTTTATTGACGTTTAATATTACCACAACGCTTACTGTTAACAACATTCTATTTCTAGTACTTTTTTCAACTGGTTATTGTTAATTGTGTTAAGTGTTTTAGTTAATTTTTATACGTTTAATTTTAGATTACAGCATGAATCGAAATCTCTTTTGTTTTATTTGTGGACAGTTAACTTCAAGTTCAAATGGAGAACGGCCTACAGAACATTTACGAGTTGTATTTTGATTTCAAAATTCCTGAGTTAGTTGAAAAATCTTGAGTCCTTAGTTATTTTTGCTTAAGATGCGTAAGTTATTTAAGAGGATGGTTTAAAGGTACTCACCTATCAATGCCCTTTTTTAAACTTGTAATTTGGAGGGAACAAAAAGATCATTACTGACTGTTATTTCTATTTAACGAAACTGAAGGGATTGACAAGAGATAAAATTGTATATCCTGATGTGGAGTTAGTAACTAAACCGCTTCCTTATACTGAAGACCGCCCACCTCTCCAACCTACAATGAAGGAAAAAGTTGCAGAGGACATCGTATTAAGTGACATTGAATCAGAATCTTCAGCATAGACCACCTCTCAGTCACAAGATTTTGCTGTAAATCAAAATGGACCACATTTAATACGTCAAGGTGAGTTAAATAATTTAGTTAGAGGCCTAAATTTGTCCAAAGCTCAAGCTGAAGTACTAGGTTCCAAGCTCCAATAATTGAGTTTACTTCATCCAAGTACACAAGTTTCAGTGTTTCCACAACGCGATGCTGAATTTGTAACTTTTTTAAAGAAGAAAATGGTTTTACATATTGCAGTAATGTGCAGGGGCTTATGAATATTTTAGGCTATGACTACTCACCAGATGAATGGAGATTATTCATTGATTCTTCAAAGTTAAGTTTAAAAGCAGTCTTACTGCATAATGGCAATGATCTTTCATTTGTGCCTACATCCACATAAAAGAAACATACTCTAATTTAAAAAATCTGCTGGAGCGAATTCAGTACAATAATCAATCCTGGAAAATACGGGCAGATCTTAAAGCTGTCCGAATATTGCTTGGGTTGAAAGGAGGCTACACAAAATTTTGTTGTTTTTTGTGTGAGTGGGACAGCAGAGCTAGAAGTCAACAATGGTAAAAAGAATGGCCACTGAGGACTAATTTCATTCCTGGGCAAAAGAATGTTTCTGAAAACCTCCTAGTAGATCCAAACAATATCATTTTATCGCCCGTGCACATCAAATTAGGCATCACGAAAAAGCCATGGATAGAAATGGAAAAGATTTAAAGGAAGGAATTTTTGTAGGGCCAGATAAAGGGTGTTTTTTTATAGAGGTATAGAACTTTTAAATGGAATAAAACAAAGATGAATTTTTTAAATTGACATGAAATTTACTTTATTCGAAAGATAACCTTCTGGCATTATAATTTAAATATGACTTCTAGCATATGACCGCCACGGCTGGCTCGGACGTAGTCTAATCTGGAGGTCCAATTTTCGATGACTTTTTCCAACATTTGTGGCCGTATATCGGCAATAACGCGGCGAATGTTGTCCTCCAAGTGATCAATCGTTTCGGGCTTATCGGCGTAGACTAGCGACTTCACATATCCCCACAGAAAATAGTCTAGCGGCGTTAAGTCGCACGATCTTGGAGGCCAATTCACGGGTCAGAAACGTGAAACTATGCGGTTACCAAACGTTTCCTTCAATAAATCAATTGTGGCACGAGCTGTGTGACATTTTGCGCCGCCTTGTTGAAACCACAGCTCCTGCACATCATGGTTGTTCAATTGATGAACGAAAAAGTCAGTAATCATGGTTCTATAGCGGTCACCATTGACAGTAACGTTCTGACCAGCATCGTTTTTAAAGAAGTACGGACCATTGATTCCACCAGCCCATAAAGCACACCAAAGAGTCAATTTTTCTGGATGTAACGGTGTCTCAACATACACTTGAGGATTATCATCACTCCAAATACGGAAGTTTTGTTTATTGACGTATCAATTTAAACAAAAGTGAGCTTCATCGCTATACAAAATTCGCTTATGAAAATCGGGATCAACGGCAATCTTGTTTTGGGCCCATTCACCGAAACTACGCCTTGCTAGGTGATCGTGTGGCTTCAATTCTTGCACGAGTTGGATTTTGTAAGCACGCAAACCAAGATCTTTCCGCAAAATCTTCCATAAAGTGAATGGACACATATCCAATTCCTGTGCACGATGGCGGATAGACTGATTCGGGTCTTCCTCTACGCTACGCTCTACAGCAGCAATGACTTCTTCTGTACGCACTGTACGACGTCTCTGTGGATGCGTATTATCATTTAGAGTAAACGTGGTGCGAAAACGTTCCATAGTTAATCGAATTAATTGCTCTGATGGACGATTATGTTGACCGTAAAATAGACGTAGTGTGCGATACGTATTTCGAACAGAACCATGATTTTCAAAATAAATTTGCACAATTTGGCGTTGTTCAGGCGTCAGTCTATTCATGTTGAAATACCAAACCACACTAAACATAAATCACTTGACAGCTGATAAATGGCCGCCAGTTAAAAAAGTGTTGCCAACTTAAAGTTCTATACCTCTATAAAAAAACACCCTTTATAAGAAAGGATTCCAATTTTCTTTCTGTCTTTCTTTTGTTGAAGTGGCACAAAATTTTTTGGGAAATAAAAAGTCTGCAGAGTATAAGGAGATGGTTTTAAAGCTACTACAAAATTACAAAGCCTTAGGATGTAACATGTCTTTGAAGATTCATTTCGTTGATTCCCTGAAAACTTAGGTGTAAGCGACGAGCACGGGGAGAAATTTCATTAAGACATCATGACGATGGAATTAAGGCACTAAGAAAAATGGTCATCGAGCTTACTTATAGATATTTGTTTCACATTAAAACTAGATTATCCATCATATAGTTATAAGAGACAAGCCAGACGAACAAAAAATCTTCAGAATAATTAATTAATTCCCGTACAAATTAGAACTATTTTTATTTTATAAATAAACGTATTTTTCTAAGAAAGTAGATAGTTTTTTTTTTCCACATATTTTTTGTTGTCCAGTGTTATTATTCCGTTATAATGGTAAATAATGTTTCTGAATTAATAACTTCTAGAAATATTTATTTTAAATCAATGAATCAATGTTCTTTTTGTAAATATTAATTTTCTTGATTTTGCAACATTTTATTTTTTTATTTGCTCCTTTTCGCCAAATAAATTGCTTAGACCAATTTGAATTTATTTTGATGAGATTATAATTGACATTATTAATGACAGTTTAATAGATATATTAGGGATATAATAAATAGTGTTGCACACAGTGCCATCTGTATAGTATTAATATTGGTAAATAAAATATTTGTAAATTTGGTCCTGCCCATCGATTTATTGTGTCAGTTTGAGTGGAATAAAGCTTTACATGATCGACCAATTATTTTACAATATTTTCCTTCCATATATCTCATTAAACTTTTTTTTGAACTCCAGTCATTCGTTCAAAATAAACCAATTACGCTACAACACGGTATATAAGTTTCGTTTAGAATTTAATTTAATATATGAGCTCACTACTAACAGTGTCATTGTCAACAGAGTATATACAGCATAATGCTATTTATTATTTATTATGGCATTGTTAGGAACCATTGATATAGTGTTTATTTATTCTAGAGATCTAAATTTAAATTGGAATTTATATACGTTTATAATAAAATTATGCCAAGGACCTCAGTTACTTTTATTGAAGAATAAGACTCGTTAAACAAATGTATATAAACCCCAAATATTGTTCAAATTTTAACAGATAAAATGATAGAAATAAGTTAAGAATATTGTGATGGCTTAGGAAAAAAATAGTTCTGGAAAGAGGTCATGTAAATACATTTATTCAACTTAAAAATTGTTTCTTCAAAATTTAACCGTATGTCTAATAATGTAACAAAACAGATAATTTTTGAAAATTAATTGAAAGCGAGTCATTGCACTCCTGTTGTATAGAACTGCTTAAGCTCGGTGAGGAATACAAATTAGATATTTCAGCTCATCTTAATCTAAAACATTCCATAAATCTAGAAGAACTTGTCCCAGTGATTTGCCATCACGGAAGGCGGTTGACAGCCAATTACTACTCTTGCAAGTATGTCCCACGAATGTTCAATACAGTTTAGATCTGGAGAGAGTGGAGGTAAGGGCAAACCAAAATCACACATTGAGAAATGTTATACCGATCAGCTCATTCATAGTAGCACATCTCGAACAAGGAAATTGGAAGGGATATGGAAAACTACAAAAATAGGCTAAATGTCTAAAAAAGTGTTCCACCATGCAGAAAATAAATGTCACAAATTGACATCTACTGGCTATGTGGAGCAAGCGCAAAAAGAAATTTCGTAGTAAATTTATTGCATAAAGTTAGCAATGTGAGAACCGGAATCGTCCTCGACCCTTATTTTCTTTGTTGTGCGGTGCAGTATCATTAGTTAAATCTCGGAATTTATATTTGTGTATGTTGTCAAGACATTTGTATAGATGGTAACAATTCGGAAAAGAGTAAATCTAAAGGTGGGTGCCATTTTGGTTTTGTTTATTTTGATTTTTTTTGATAATTTTCTTGATTTTTTTGATACAAAAAAATTGCACACTAATAGAAGCATCTGTATTATATAAAATTTCATAAATTTGTATCGGAAAAATCAAGAAAATTATCAAAAAATATCAAAACAAACAAAACCAAAATGGCACTTACCTCTAGATTTACTCTTTTCCGAATTATTACCTTTTTTTGATCAGAAATTAATTATTTTAAATTTTAGAAGGTACATGGAAAACACTTAATAATAATATAAAGGAAGAGTAACATATAGTTAATCCCTATGGCCAGATCCTTTTTAACATTGTAGGTAAGATAACATATTATTTCGAATTATGTTTAAATTTCTTTTAAGGCAGTGTTTACTTCATTAGTCGTTTTATAACCTGAACTTTAAATTGTAATTTTTCAATATAACAACATAAATAAGAGGTTTCTCAAATCCAGTCCTGTCCCTTGACTTACTGCGCAAGTGCAGCATAGCCACATTGAGGGGAGTACAGAGTTACATGCGGAACCAAATTTAGTTTAGGGTATTCTCCTTCCTTTTACCCCTTCCAACTTCCTTGATCTCGAAGCAATAACATAAGGGCATGATTTGCGTCAGTTATTATTCATTTTGTTCAATAGAGAATAAATACAATATTATAGAAATAGGTCTATCAGCAGAGAAACTAAACTAACAACGGTTGGGTACAAATTTAAATGTATATAGATAAATGTTTATCAAAATAAGATCAATTAACATGGCCATGTCAACTTTTATTTAATCCCTTTTATATACAGAAAAATATTCTAAATTCTAATAAGAATGTCAATATTTCAAAACGATTAAAAATAGAACTACATATATAATAGCATTATTGAAGTTAATCAGGTGTAAGTGTTTTCAAAATTTTAAAATATACTGGGTATTCTATTTAAAATGAAAAACAAGGTGGCTCTGAAATTTTCAGTGTTTGTCTTATTATTAATTTATTTAAAAGATTGGAAACAAAATTTAAAATTTTGTCTTAGGATATGACTGTATTTTTGAATCGTTTTCTATTTAAAAAGTAAAATAATTTGCGGTAAATAAATTTCTAGAATTTTATTACGAACATATTTTAACATTTTCAATTATAATTTTTTTACTATATTCACTCTACCTAAGGGGAAAATAAGTTTTATTACCACAATAAAAGAAACCCCATTAACATGAATTAAAGCTTTGTATCTTATTTACAAACAGAAGCACAATTAAACTTTAAGAATAAGGCCTTAAATTGGGTCTAAATTTTAAATAAAAATAATTCAAAAATACACAAAATTGACTAAAAATAACACGTTTTATCTAGAAATAGGCGGATTTTGTATTATTTGCTTATGTTAAATTTTAAGCAAAATAAATATGTTTATTTTACAATGTCGTTATTTTAAGCCCTAAAATAGGTAATGATAAACAGTAGAATGTTTAAAATTATTGATATGACGTAAATGATCGTCTATAGGAATTTTTTTTATGACTAAGCAATTTTTGTAAAGTTTTCAAAAGTTTTATGATATCTTAATTATAAAAGCTCGTTTTAGTTGGATGTTTTGAACTACATAAAATTCTTTAAAGCTCAGAGGTGGTTAAAGAGGAGATTTTAGGTTAAAACAAAGATAGGCACAGACAAGAAAAACTCTTTGCACAATTTCCGACCTATGTCAGTATTTGGTGTCTTTTTAGAAAAAAAGTTGTGCCTTTAAAATACCTATAAAATAAAAAAAAAAAGAACATCAAAATCAAATTATATGTTTATTAGTTATTGCAAAAAACATGCTAAAATGACTGTTTTTTCAATTGTTAATAAATAATAGAAAAACATATTGCATATGTTTCATACTACAGCGAAAGAAGCCTCTTGTGGTATAAAATAAGCATGCAAATTTTCAAGTAAAAATATTTAATAATTTTATTGCACAAAATTTGTTTATATCTTTTCGGACTGTCCTTGGCTTTTGCCTATAATGTTTTTGTACAAATAGCTAGAATTTGTAATATTATAACTCGTTTATCATTAGTTATTGTGCTGTAATTTGTGACAATTAGCATTTCTTCTTTTCTTTCACTGATAATTTTATTTCAATTTTAAGCGATTTTTAGTGGCATTTTAAAGATACTGGTTTGTTTGTGAGAAACAAAGTGAATTAAATTGAGAACAATGGTAAAATTGTGTCTAATTTGCAAGAACAAATAAATAAATAAATGTCTAGAGTAAACACAACTCTTAAAAAAAAAGAGATGCGTGGTGGAGTACAAGATTTTGTTGGGATGCAAAAACACGATAGTTTTTTCTTCACGTATTCATATCAATTTTGGATGTAAACAATTGTATAATTTGGAACAGGCTTGATGATCTCTATTTTAATCTAAAATCTCTTCGGTTGTGGTAAAATAAACTTATTATAGTACAAAAAAAAACAGTCAAGTACAGATGGAACTCGTGTAATAAATACCCAATAATATAAATTAATCTATGTATTTTTAAAACTATTTATGATGTAATATAATAAAATTTATGATTTATTAAAATTTATTGCTATCTAAAAAATAAATTTTATATTTTTGAATTCATTTATTGGTTCATGTTCGATATCCCACAAAATGGTTTTGAAAACTAAAAATGTTGGTCGCTGGTTTGATCCACCAAAATTACCTCCAAAATATCGAATTCAAGTATTGGTAGTTTATGTTCGTGTATTTGTAACGGTATCGAATAGAAAATTTTTATGTCAGTTGGTTTCTAGTGTGACAGACACAGGTATGGATGAACCTACATCGGTTAATACATGAAAGTATTAGATGGAAACGTTCAAACCAACAAACAAATCAGTCATAACCGCTGTGCAATATTTCGCCTTTATCCTAATTATAAAATGATAGCAAGAAAGATTTTTTCATATTTTTTTGGACTATTCGATTCTTTTTTCCTAAATTTTGAAATTAGCAAACAGCGATGATTTTTCCTATTTATTGCTAAACTTCAATGAACATTATTCCAGAATGGTTTAGCCTTCTTTGCGTCCTTTCTTTTGATATACAATACATGTGGTATCATAACTAATAGATGGTTAAAATTTGGCAACATCAATTTTTTCAAAAAAAAAAATGGTTTTTAAAAATTTTAAATCTGATAAAATAAAATTAAACTTTACGGGCATTTAGAAGTATAACACCCCAAATGCTACAAAATGTGTTGAGAGAAACAATCGAACGAGCTGAAATGTGTCGTGAAAAAGAAGGAATGCACTTTGAACATTTACTATACTAAACTTTTTAACAAATTCAGCTACTGTACTTTCAAATATTTTAAGTGCGTCGTCTAAGTTATTAGTTTATTTTGTTAGTTTTTTGTTAATTTTGTTAAATTTTCCTGTCTTTCATACTAGTCACTAAAACTTTGCGATTGTATTTTTTTGACATCACCTAAGGCCGTTAGATTAGTTTGCGTCCGATCATGGCCACCTAGATGCAATTTTAAAAGTGGCTCTAAAAAAATGAAGTAGACGTAAAAAGTTTTTAAAATGTCACATTCTGATCTAGAATTGTCTCAGAAATCCAAAAATGTTTAAAAATTCAAAACCGGGGCATTTCCGGTGAAACCGGAAGTGACCGGAAAGTGGAAAATATGCGAAAACTCTCCTCTTCACATAACATTTACCTGTACCAATTCTCATTTTGATACACATAATACTCTAGAAATTATGACTTGTCTAATAGATTCGTTGACACCCGGTATATAAAAAAATATATGTAACTGTTGAATTTGAGAACTTCCTCCGTTATTGAAGTCGGTCAAAAAAAAAAGTAATGAAAAACATCTTTTTTGAGTATCATTTTATGGATAAAACAAACATATACGAGGATGGTTCGATAAGTTCTCGGCCTGGAACAGAGAGGGCGCTAGTAGGATCAAATAACTATAATATTTTGTAAGCATTAACCTTGAGATGACACCCTGCAAAGTTTCAGATGTTTGTGTTCAATTGCTTGTTTGTGGCGAGTGAACACATAAGGTTCAATATTTTGTGATAGATGGATAAAATTGAAGTTCTAGTGGTTATAAAGTACTTTGTTTTAAAGGGTTTAACTCCTACTAACATTAAAAATAAGTTAGACTCTAATTTAAAGGATTTTTCGCCTTCGTTTTCGATAGTAAAAAATGGGCTGCTAAATTTAATCGTGGTCGGACATCAATTCAAGATGATGAGAGCCCAAAAACTGCTAGAACTGACGAAATTGTCATAAAAATCACGATGTCATTCTTCATGACCGCCGACTGAAAGTATGAGAGCTTGCTGGTATAGCAAACATCCCGATAGATCGTGTCCACTACATTTTACATGATGTTCTTGGCATGAAAAAGCTTTCTGCGCGGTGGGTGCCGCGTTTAATAACAGTCGACTAAAAACGCCTTCAAATGAACACTTCGCAAGAGTGTTTAGACTTATTCAGACGAAATCCTGCTGAGTTTCTTCGACGTTTTATAACTGTAGATGAAACATGGATTCACCATTACATGCCAGAGATAAAGCAGCAGTCTAAACAGTGGGTGGGGGCAGGTGAAAGTGCGCCAAAAAAATCAAAAACGTATCCGTCTGTAGGAAAAGTCATGGCAACAGTTTTTTGGAATTCACCTGGCGTGGTGGTTATAGACTATTTAGAAAAAGTATTACGCTTCACTACTGGACCGTTTGCAGCATGTGAATAAGGCTAAACGTCCACATCTTGCCAAAAAAAGTACTCATTCATCAGAATAACGCGCCTGCACTCAAATCTATGGTTGTTGCTACAAAACTCTATGACCTACGTTTCGAAGTGCTTCCACTTGCACCATATTCGCCGGATCTGGCTCCCAGCGATTACTTTCTCTTCCCAAACTTGAAAAAATGGCTCGCTGGATGAAAATTCCCTTCAAATAACGAGGCCAGAGCAGCGACAACCGCTTATTTTGCAGAGTTGGACAAAACGCATTATATTACGGGTATTAAAATATTAGAACATCGTTGGTCTAAATGTATTGAACATAGTCCCCATGTTGAAAAATGAATAAAAATATTTTCAAAAATTTTTTGTTTTCTTTATCAGGCCGAGTACTTATCGAACCATCTTCGTACATTACGGTAAAAATTTGAGTCATTTGGTGTGTTTATTTCATACCATGAGTTGGTCAAAAATGAAAAACAAATCCAAAAATTTCAAATGTATATTCTTTACCTTCTGTTCCTAAAAAAGCGTTGTTTGGCGTGACAAGATCGAGAAATATATGCAAACTCTAATCCAGACATCATGGAATGAATTATTATCAATTATATGGAATGATCCAACGCACCCCTATCATTATTTTTATTTATGTTTTACTTTTAATAAGTACCTACTTGGTTAGCACTTATATACTGCTAAATTAGTTTAACCTAGTTGAGACGAGATTTATTTGTTTACTTACCTTATTTACGACAGATTTTTCAAAAAGATTAAAGAAATACTGCAGATAACAATAAATAAAAATACAGTAAGGTATTTAAAAATATTAGGAAAATGTTGTTGGTATTGTTAATCCATCAAGCTATTACGAAACTTTTTTGTTTGTTTTGGTTGCTTTTATTGCCAAAATAGAATATCTTCTATGTTTTTTAGATATATACAAATATAAATTATTGTCAGGAAGTATTTTATATTATTTCACATAATTGGCAGTTTTTTAAAAATTGCACAAACTTGTGAGAAATCTCTAATGTGCCTTCTTTGAGTTTGAAGACATTCTGGCCATGGAAACGTTGCTAAAAAAATCTTGTTTTCTTACTGACGCATCCTGACATTAGAAGTAAAATTTAATTTGAGCGTTTTCGTTCCTTTTTTTTACACTTTTAAAAGAGCTATCTTAAAATTAAGATATACCTTTCAATCATATCAGTTTTGACTGTAACCAACTTCTGTAACTATTTCTCATACATTTGTTGAAAGCGGTATAGTTTGAATTTGATAAAAGTGGATTTTACATTTTTTATATCTTACTAAATAATTCCAAATAATATACAGGGTAAAGCTAAAATCGGTAGATAATATAAAAAAATTTTTCGTATTTCGTACACTTTCTGTAAGCGATTGTATATAATTTTAAATTAATTTTATGGATATCGTATTAATAACAGTTTTTTGATATTGGTAACATGCTCAAAAAGATTGTGGAAATTGCCTTGAGTTAGAGTTATAGAGATTTAAATTATTTAAATAACCAGAGTTTTCGGATTTTGAATTCTATTTTTTTTTCAGGCGTTAATAATCAAGTTAGACAGAGACCGATAAAACTTTTTTACAGCAACTTTTAACAAGTTGTTTTTTCATTTGATGTTTTGTCTTCAAACAATCGTCATCAAATTCATTTTTTAAGGGAAATACCACTGTTATAAATCGAAAATATTTATTGTTTTATTTGATTTTCTGAAAGTATAAACGTTTAAAAAAGCAAAAGAAAATTCAAGCCAAACATCTAAAAGATAACGAAGTTATATCTGAAACCACATAGCGCGGTCATCTTGCCTTGGGCGACTGGTAGTACCTGTAGCTGCTTAAAGCAGCGCGCCCACTGAATCGGCTCGGCTCCGCCCGTTCCGTCCGCTTCAGTCAGAACGCCGATGGCCCCCGCTCACTGGCTCCGTACAATTCAGACTAAACAGTGATTAAAACTGCTTTAACCATTAGAGTTTCTAGAGCTGTTATTTATGATGAAAAGTGAATAAAATGAGTAGTTCTTCCTACTCTGAGGAGGATATTGTTGTGGCTGCTCTAGCCTGTGTTGAAGTGGAAGTGAAGGAAAAGCGGAGAAGAAAATTTTGGGTTCATGATATTTACCTTACAAGAAAAGTTCACGGGGAATTTTATCATTTATTTCCAGAGTTGATGACCGACAATGAAAAGTTTTTCAAATATTTTAGAATGTATAGTATAAAATTTTATGAAATTTTAAATATGTTGCCGCTCAGGAAACAAAACACTAACCTTCGAAAATCGATTCCACCAGAGGAACGTTTAACAGTTACTTTAAAGTAAGTGTATTATATAGTCGAATTAATTAAACTTGACGTTTACATCATAGATTTTTGTGATATAACTAATGTTTTTTGACTGTGATGTGAACGCCTAGACAATTTACTTCAAGTTTATTAGGCATCAACTAGGTATAGAGAATATTATTATTATTATATATTCTGTATGCTCTCACGTCTTCTATCAATTCTTCGTCCGACATAATAACAATACAAACACTACGTCTATACCACAGATTATACTACCTTTTTCTATTTTTAAAATAATCGAAGGCTTTCAGACCTTTCGGAAATTTTTGCCCTCTTGAGAATGGTCGAAGACGCCGATGCTGAAAGCGCGGAAGCGTTCTGGCCGGTCGGAACCAGTGAGCGGGCTCTCATTTATTTACATGTAAACCAAAACGGGCTGATTGCGCAGAGCCGAGAGGTCTGAACCGAGCCGAACCAGTGGGCGCGCTGCTTGACGTGAAGGTTCGTATAAATACGGCGAGTCGCGCCCGTGAAAAACCTCCTTTGAATTTTGCCGACTTTGGCAGTCAGCAACAAAGGAGGAAATAAAAAAGTCATTATATTTCTATTGTTCGCGAACCGCGCGACCGAGAATCGCAGTAATCTATTTTTTGTCAGTTTTTGGTGCGAACGCAAAGAAATTTTTGTTATCTGGTTGAACATCTTTATGTCACAGTTTCGAAAAAAATTACTTTGCAACGTAACCGACGATACGATAAATATGATGAAATAAGCTTGTTATGTTTCAAATGCTTTTATTATCTCTTTTGACGCCGGTCGCCGAAGGCACAAGGACTTCGTGCAAAATTCGCGTGGTAAACTCGACATCATTCGAAATCAGCACAATTCGAAAGAGGCTCGTCAAGAATTATATACAATCATATATTTGCCATTCAGTTGCGACAACGAAAAGTGGCCGGAACCTTAACTCTAGATTCAATCGTCAGATTTTAAGTTTTAGAAACAAAAATTTTCATAATAGCAGTACCTCAGGTTGTTTAGCTACCTGTTTTTATTTGTTTTCAAAATTAGAAGTTTTTGAACCTCCAGATATAAGTTAAGTATAGATACGAATCTTGCAAAAATAAAATTTTTATTTTGAATACCTCGGTTTTGTTAAAAAAAAAATTTCCGGTAAACGTTAAGTAGAACGAAAATTACATTTATATTTCTTTTCAGACCAAGTTCTCTCGAAAAAGCGATCCGGCTGTTGGACCACTATTATTATACAGAAAGTAATTTAATAAGTTTGTTGATTCTTTTAACAAATATTTATATAAGTTTAATGTATGCTTAATAACACATATTTTTCACAAATCCTAAATAAATAATTTAGTTACCGAAAAAAAATTGACAAGAATGACCTTCTTTCATCCTTTCATAGTGGTATTACCCCTTAAATAAAGGTACCAATTTTCCAAAGCCCATTTTATTCTAAACACGACAATGTATCACACATTGTTGAGTTGCATTTTGAAGCTTTTTGACTATTATTAAAAGTTTTAAAATGCGGAACTTTCGTTTATAACTTAAATGAGAAAATCAAAATATATAAACAAAAAATAGAAGTATCTTCCACTCTTTTCGAAAAAGCCGACGAAACTTCAATTTTAAACAAAACCTTTGAACAATGCGTGGCAATATTATCACTAATTACACGATAATTTCAACAATACTTTTAAGTAAAGGGTGTTTTTTATAGAGGTATAAAACTTCAAGTTGGCAACACTTTTTTAACTGGCGGCCATTTTGTCAGCTGTCAAGTGATTTATGTTTAGTTTGGTTTGGCATTTCAACATGAATAGACTGACGCCTGAACAACGCTTCCAAGTTGTGCAAATTTATTTTGAAAATCATGGTTCTGTTCGAAATACTTATCGCGCACTACGTCCATTTTACGGTCAACATAATCGTCCATCAGAGCAATTAATTCGATTAACTATGGAACGTTCTCGCACCACGTTTACTCTAAATGATAAATACGCATCCACAGAGACGTCGTACAGTGCGTACAGAAGAAGCCATTGCTGCTGTAGAGCGTAGCGTAGAGGAAGACCCGAATCAGTCTATCCGCCATCGTGCACAGGAATTGGATATGTGTCCATTCACTTTATGGAAGATTTTGCGGAAAGATCTTGGTTTGCGTGCTTACAAAATCCAACTCGTGCAAGAATTGAAGCCACATGATCACCTAGCAAGGCGTAGATTCGGTGAATGGGCCCAAAACAAGATTGCCGTTGATCTCGATTTTCATAAGCGAATTTTGTTTAGCGATGAAGCTTACTTTTGTTTGAATGGATACGTCAATAAACAAAACTGCCATATTTGGAGTGATGATAATCCTCAAGTGTATGTTGAGACACCGTTACATCCAGAAAAACTGACTATTTGGTGTGCTTTATGGGCTGGTGGAATCACTGGTCCGTACTTCATTAAAAACGATGCTGGTCAGAATGTTACAGTCAATGGTGACCGCTATAGAGCCATGATTACTGACTTTTTCGTTCATCAATTGAACAACCATGATGTGCAGGAGCTGTGGTTTCAACAAGACGGCGCAACATGTCACACAGCTGGTGCCACAATTGATTTATTGAAGGAAACGTTTGGTAGCCGCATAGTTTCACGTTTCGGACCCGTGAATTGGCCTCCAAGATCGTGCGACTTAACGCCGCTAGACTATTTTCTGTGGGGATATGTGAAGTCGCTAGTCTACGCCGATAAGCCCGAAACGATTGATCACTTGGTGGACAACATTCGCCGCGTTATTGCCGATATACGGCCACAAATGTTGGAAAAAGTCATCGAAAATTGGACCTCCAGATTAGACTACGTCCGAGCCAGCCGTGGCGGTCATATGCCAGAAGTCATATTTAAATTACAATGCCAGAAGGTTATCTTTCGAATAAAGTAAATTTCATGTCAATTTAAAAAATTCATCTTTGTTTTATTGCATTTAAAAGTTCTATACCTCTATAAAAAACACCCTTTATTTATTTTCAGACCAAGTACTCTCGAAAAGGCGATCCGGCTGTTGGACCACTATTATTATACAGAAAGTAATTTAATTAGTTTGCTGATTTTTTAAATAAATATTTATACAAATTTAATGTTTGCTTAATAACATATTTTTCACAAATCCTAAATAAATAATATAGTTACCAAAAAAAAATCGAGAAGAATGACCTTCTTTCATCCTTTCGCAGTGATGTTATCCTTTAAATAAAGGTACCAATTTTCCAAAGCCCATTTTATTCTGAACACAACAATGTATCACACATTGTTAAATTGCATTTTGAATCTTTTTGACTATTATTAAAAGTTTTAAAATGCGGAACTTTTGTTTATAACTTAAATGAAAAAATCAAAATATATAAACAAAAAAATAGAAGTATCTTCCACTCTTTTCGAAAAAGCTGACGAAACTTTAATTTTAAACAAAACCTTTGAACAATATGTGGCTATATTATCACTAATTACACGACAATTTCAACAATACTTTTAAGTATTAAATAAAACAGACAAAATCTTTCTTAAAAGAAGGTAAAGATCTCAAAGTCAGAGAAACGTAATGTAAGCTAACGAATATGATCAATCTATTACGAAGAGTGTACTATACACAAAAAACTAAAGAATGATCCTACAAGTATTTATCAAGAAAACACCATCGAACTAAACATATTGAAAAAATCAAACGTTTGTATCTCCAAATAGAGGTAAATAATTAAAAATTTAAAACGCACAACCACCAAGAAAGTTATTGTGAAATTAATAAAAATTGACGAGATGGATTTCTTGCCTTTTAAAAAGAACATTATTATTACTCTAAGTAAATAAAAAGTATAAAATAACACATTAATTTTATATTTGTGAAAATCTGCAAAGCAAATTTCAGAATGTTATTAACATCGTTTATGAATATAAAATACTTCCACCGGCTATACCACTTGCTGATGTTTCTTATTCCCCCCCCCAAAAAAAAAAATTATATGTAAGGGTTGTATGGGCATATTACCAATTTTTATTAAAAATATTGTTTTATTACCTGTTCATCCTAAACGGCGACGCCAGAGGCGAACCCTGCAGTGTTCTCTTTGGGATAATATAATCATACATTCTCAATACGCTGCACTCAATATACTATTACTTTTTTTGTTTATTTCGTCACCTTTTTCGTTAGTTTGTCAAATGATACTAATTTGACAATCTATTTTTAAGCAATTTGTCTAGGACGTATTAGTTATAGAATACATGAAAACTGTTTAAATAAACATGAATTTGATTATGTTAGTTAATATTAAATTACCTTACTAATATAATTATGGCAAATCCTTTTATAAATTATTTATCACGGATTTGACACCAATATACTTAGAAGGTATAAATACATACATATTATAAATTTTAATCCTTATCATCTGAGGATTGTTATAATCCGCATACTTACTTCGTTGAATAGATTTATATCAATTACTTTTTGATTTAATTTGGATGGTCTTGACAATCGAGTGTCCTAGCAAGCAGTGTTAGCATCGAAATGTCAATTAAATAGTTCAGGAGCAACCAAACTTTTTAGCGTAAGGACCACACTAGCTCCTTCACTAAGTTCCAAGACCTAGCTAGTTTATCATACCAACATATTGTAGAGTAAAATTAGGCGTACATTTTTGTAACGACACTAGCCGGCAAGTAAGATATTTAAGGCGCAGGACGCGCGGGTGGACCAGGCTTCATTCGCAATTTCGGTTGATACTTACGGGCAAGTATCGATGACATGTCATTGCGCTGGAGATAGACGATGCACGTGCTATGCATTAAGTATTGTCACGACACGAATTTCTGGAGTTGTCAAACGAAAAATGTCCGGAGTATGCTCGGCGCCATTTTGGGTAAAGTGATGTTTTGACACGTCAAGTTAACCGTCAAAAGTCAAAAAAAAAAGTGTCATTGTTGTGAAGTTATTGATTGCCATTAAACCTTTTGTTTTTTTCCCTGGATTAAATTTATTTTATATTACATAACAACCAAGTAATATGCACCAAGCCATCAGTCAAATATTTAGGTGTAAATATAGACCACAAAATCACCTTAAATTGGCACTTTAGAACTATTAAACAAAAATGTATACAAAGGGCCAAATATCTTAGGAGTCTAATATACAAAGAAAACGGCATATAAAAAAAACAACTCATATATATATATATATATATATATATATATATATATATATATATATATATATATATATATATATATATATATATATATATATATAAAGCAATATACTGATTTTATTAGGAATAGATGCTCCCCACATACAGTAATTGCAGCAAGCCAGCACTGATAAACCTTGAAACGGTATAAACTGCAGCTCTATGTAGTATGACTAAAATCCATCGTCCTAGCTATCTACCAAACGATTATTGTATGAATTCACTAAACGTCCAGCCTCTTATTACAAGACTTCCTGTCCTGACAACTAAGTTTGAAAGAAAACATGAAACTTGACTGGTGATAAAGGAACTGCGTACGACTAGGGACCGAAACCATAGGCCAGCCAGAAGACCTCCATTAATGATACTGGCAGATCTCACATTCAACC
The DNA here is from genome assembly GCA_034092305.1 of Diaprepes abbreviatus. Lineage (NCBI taxonomy): Eukaryota > Metazoa > Arthropoda > Insecta > Coleoptera > Curculionidae > Diaprepes > Diaprepes abbreviatus. Next base: position 683,706 of record JASJET010000484.1, read on the forward strand.
TTGTCCTAATAAATTATAATCATAATATTTATTTAATTGTAGTGTATGTAGTATAGTGTATAACCCAGCGTAAGGAAGTAAAATGTTGCATTTAACATTATTTGAATATAAAATTTAATGTTACTTGTTTAAAGAAAAGTTTCAAATATCTTACAAATTGTTATTTCTCAAATTTGTGTTGATGAAAACAATTATGTTACACTTAAGTGCTTAAAAAATACTCGGCTATTATGGACATATGGACATAAGTGTTTATATTAAATCCATAATTAGAACTAGCCGTAGTAAAACAATTTTTAAATAGCAAGTTCATACTATTGAGATATGAACAGAATTTAGTGTAATAATTTTGTATATCTATAATCACAAATTTACTTGATATTTGCGATACATTCAACTTTCTACGAATATTTTAATTAAAAATTAGAAAATACTGAAAATAAGGTGGGTACCATTTCAACTGTTTTTTTTTTTCTAAAAATGAAACGTTTTGAAGAAACGGTTCGTCAACATATTGCTTTTTTTAATGAGTAGTTATTTTTAACAACCGAGAATATAATAAAAATTTTAATCTACTTTTACGATCGACCAATAGTATGGCCGACATCCAACATGACAATCAATTAACACGAATTGGATCAGCTAGGTGAGGTTATAACATAATACTGCCATTTTATCTCTTTCTACCATTCGTTTCGTTAACTACTTATATCGATGAAATTTCGAAAAGATATGCAAATTGCTTCAAACCGGGTCAGTGGGAGGCTTCGATCATACTCTAAATTTAAACAACAATAGATTTATTTGAAGGCTGTTTATGGTCGGTGGGGGAGACGCTTCTTTGATGTTTGACAGACATAAACATATCTACTTATCTTGTCTTTCAGTTTAATTGCTTGTCGTGACTTTTTTCGGTGTTTTTAAGTGTTAGAAATTACTATAAATGCGACGTTTACAATTAATATTAACAAAAAGAGGATTTAAAAACATTTTTATCCGTAAATATTGTTAGATATTGTTTACATATTGAAAATAACAATAATAAAAATTTAGGCAACCATATATTCATACTTTGTTTTCAGAATTGACGTACTCAGGGGTATGTTCGAAGGACGTACCGATGATACTCGTTTAAATAATGTAATTAGAAAATGATAGCACAAAATCGGTATGTCTGTACCAAGAAACTAAATATCTACTGTTTATCCACACTTTTTCAAATATAAATAAAAATATTATTACGTTATTCAGCGTTCAAACAACCGGGCCCTAGTTCTGACGTTATGCTAATTCTACAGGGGTATGTTCGAAGGTGGGAGGTAAACGATTACGTTAAGTCGTTATTATTTTTCAGTAGCGACAGCGTATTCACTGTTGTTATAACTTCACTTTACCCAAAATGGCGCATAGCATGGTCCGGACATTTTCTGTTTATTTGACGATCAGTACAGTTACTTTATACGTGCGTGTGTCACGACTACTTAACAAAAAATGTTTCATGCATTTTAAATGCATATCAAACATTCAGTCAGCAAACTGAGACTTCATGGATTTAGCAACTGAAGTTTAGGGTGCTTTAAAAATAAATTTTAAGTCTCGTTTTTCAGATTTTGATGCAATTGCAAACGACATCAAGATTTTTCAAAATCCTTTTAACGCTGATATAGAAGCCGACGCTCCAGAACTTTAAATGGAAATGCTTAATTTGAAAAATATTTAAACTCATCACTTTTTGCACGTGGCTTTCTTCGACAGATCTAAATTAACTGATGAGTAATTGAAGTCGCTGCTGATAATTTCCATTAGTAAACTTGCTTCACGACCTCGAACAATTGTCAGTGGAATGTTACATTAATAATAATTAAAATGTTTAATTTCATTATGTGAATGAACTATGCATGTCATTTATTGTAAGTTTTAGTATAAATCTCATATCATTAATTACATTTAAAATATTCAGTTTCATTATATGTGAGTTATTGTGTTTCTTAATTGGTCGTTAAATAAAAACATCTGATTATCAGTTTATATGATTTACTTCCATTGTAAATTTTACAATGTTATCAAAATAAACTATGGTGGGCCGGATTGGTGGTGCTCGCGAGCGGTGTTGACACGCGGATCATGGTTTTGAGACTCCTGACATAGTTTTAAATTTAGTTAATAATGTCGGCTACGTGAGCAAGGAAAATTTAAGATGAGCTTAGCCGTACTCATAGCTTATCATTTTTTTTCTAAATTATCCCTACTAGTAGTCAGGTAATCATGAATTTGACAGAACTTACCTGAAACGCTACTACATATCGCTTTAAATGTACCGATTAGTTTGATATCGTCTCGGAAACGTCGATCTTTAACTGCTTCTTGATACAAAAAAAAAGCGCAAAGTCATATGATGCCACGGCTAGATTAAAAAAAGAATGACCCAGAAATTTGAGTTTTGTTTTTATTAAATAATTCACTCTTCTAATCGCTCAATGTGTCAGAGCGTTAGCTTAATGAAGAAAACAAGTATTAAGTCAGCCGTTAGATCATTCATTTTTCAGTGAACTCTGGGGAGCATTCTTTTGTGTAGCAGGGAAGCTGTGACGATATTCTGCAAAATACATAACTGGACGGAAAAAACGACAACTGTCCTTTTCTTCACCGATCGTGATTATTTAGCTGGTGTTGGCAGTTCGTCATTTTGAAACACCTACACTTTACTTAGTAATTTTGTGGGAAGATTTTCCATAAAAGTATATTTAAAAAATATATCAAAATTTGGTTTAATAGCTGAAACTTTCAAACGAATATAGCCAACAGCCCTCTTTTTGGATAGAACTGAGTATTTGCAACGTATACTTGTAGTTCCAAATATAAGAAAAGTAGTCGAAAAGCTGATGTTTGCGAAGTCTTTATCAAGGTATAAACCTTCGAACATACCCCTGTAGAAGTAGCATAACGTCAGAACTAGGGCCCGGTTGTTTGAACGCTGAATAACGTAATAATATTTTTATTTATATTTGAAAAAGTGTTGATAAACAGTAGATATTTAATTTCTTGGTAGAGACATACCGATTTTATGCTATCCTTTTCTAATTGCATTATTTAAACGAGTATCATCGGTACGTCCTTCGAACATACCCCTGGGTACGTCAATTCTGAAAACAAAGTATGAATATATGGTTGCCTAAATTTTTATTATTGTTATTTTCAATATGTAAACAATCTAACAATATTTACCGATAAAAATAAGTTTTTAAATCCTCTTTTTGTTAATATTAATTGTAAACTTCGCATTTATAGTAATTTCTAACACTTAAAAATACCGAAAAAAGTCACGACAAGCAATTAAACTGAAAGACAAGATAAGTAAATATGTTTATGTCTGTCAAACATCAAAAAAGCGTCTCCCCCACCGACCATAAACAGCCTTCAGACAAATCTATTGTTGTTTAAATCTAGAGTAGGATCGAAGGTATAAACCTTGATTTTTTTTTGCAAAGATGTAAAATGGATTTTTGATATATTCTACTGAGTTACCGAAATCAAGTAAAAAACGGTAGAAAATAATCTGGTTTCCCTAAAGGATACTGGGACTGACAATGCCAGAGAAAGAAAGTTATCGGTCGTCACTTTCAAGGAATTCCCAAAAAACTGGATGATCAGAAACAAAGCCTAGTTGAATTGACAAAAAAATGAAAAATATAGAACAATATATATCAACTTAATACTAAGGAACATCTTAATAATACCAAGTGCAACCGCTCACGTTTCATTACTGCCTCTGCTAACTTCTGTATAGGAAAGCTCTGCTGGTAGTTGCTAATGATGTTAAATCTTTCTAAATACTTAAAAAGATGATAATTAATAAATTTTTATTCCGGAACTTATGTGACCAGTCAATAATGGTGTGGTAAAATCTTTCTGTCTTTCTTAGATAGAGGCGAGCGAATTTTCAACAGTAAGAAACCATATTTTTATTGTATGAAAAATTGAAAAGCTTTTCAAGGACATATTTTGTAAGTATAAGATTGAAGGGCCATTGAGTTTGAAAGAAGTATATTTTTAATTTTAGGGTTTTGCTTCTTTGCTTTTCTTTATCGTTAATTTACATTACAAAATTTATACGATTTTCAGTCTCATGATTTTTACGCAACTCTTGTAGGTATAATTTTACTCCTCTTTATGTAAAAAAGTGAAAAAATTTAATGCAAATATCTGAAGATTTTAAATCATAGGGGGGGGGGGGGGAGGAGGCTAATAAATGATAAATACGTAAAAAGGTACTGTCAGATCAGTTTTTTTTTATAAACAACGCCAAAGTCGGAAAATCCTATTTTCTGCCTTGATGAATTTTCCGATTTTTTAGAGAAAGGTTGGATTAGTGAAAGTTGTAGGTATTGAAAATATCTTTAATTTTATGTTTCATACCTCAAAATAGATAAATAATTTATCGAGATATTGGTGAAAATAATTTTTGCAATAATGGCCGAAAGTGACAGTCTTTATAAGTGTGCGAAAGTTCAACCAGATTGGTTGAAGAGTTTATGAGTAATGCCAATTGTTTATTAAAAATACCAAAAGTTTAGACAAAATTTGCTCAGAAGATAATATTTATAGAGATATTTTTAAAAGTGAAATGGATTCTTGAAAGGTCAAACTACAAGGAAAGTTAAAAAAAAATATTTATTCCAACATTGTTGTTAAAAAAGTGGGTAAAAGATCAGGTGTTTTTTTTGTTTATAAATAATTAGGATGTTGACTGTATTCAAATAAAAATATAATTTTGCCGCGAAACGGTAGTTTCCACAATAAAAATCCTAAAAAGCACAATATTTTTCTTTATTTTTAAGGAATTTTATTTTTATTTGATAATAAAAAGGTAATTAAATCTCCTTCGAGTCACGTCATGCTAACGTCATCGCTGGCATTCCGTCCTGATAAGGTTATTCTTTGAGTCATTATTACTTTCAGTTCTATCACTTGAAGTAATCATGATCACTTCGACCTAATGACACATAAATTCATATTCAAAAGAACATGATTATCACTTTCATTTTGATTATTTGAAAACTACTCTAAAGAATACAGCCAACGTCATCGCTGTCACGAACTTGACATATAAATTTTTTGGTTTTATGTCAAACTCGTGATCGTTGTCAAGGGCTACGTTGCCTAGTTCATATTTTACAGTCATTTTCATGTAATTTCTTCGAACCTTGCTTACTTTTCCCTTTGAAAAAGAAATTTTCTCATGAAGGAAAGTGGATCTATTAAGGCAAATAGTTCGAATTTGTCGAGAATTGATTGTTTTATGGTGGCCAATTTCTTCGCAACAAACAGTAACTTCTGCTCTGTTGAATTTAGAAATATGAAGACCTCCATGTAAATAATTTATCAAGAATTGTTATTTCCGCAACCGATAATGAATACATAATAGTAATAATCAGTATTTATAAGCTCAAAACTAAAATAAAACGAGTAGTGTCGGGCTAGCTGAAGTCACATTTTCCTATTATTTTCCGAACGTGAAACATGAATAAATAACTTCGATTTAACTGTAGTACTTGTACAGTGAGGAACCGCACAACACTTAAAATAACTTAGAACTCATTTTATATCACAAAAATGACGATAAAAATTTATATATCCTTGTCAGTTTACCAGTGTGACGTCACATCGGTCAAGTGACAAGTATTGTCGTTTTGGCGGGAAATTTTAAATGGAATTTAAAATTTATGTTTTTTAAAATACTAATTGTATTAAGAAAAAATTAAATATTTTAGGCTACATTAGGTACTTATGCATGGTTTTAAACACTTTCCCAAAAATAGTCAACATTCCAATTAGAATAACTTTGGTATTTTTCATGGTACAGACTTGCTATTAGGTGGACTGTAAAGGTGGTTGAAAACCCAGGATTTTAGAAAAAGAAACACTCTATGACCAATAGGAGCTGAGATAGACTTTTTTTTTTAAATCACATCTCTGTTGTTTATAAACATTAAGAGTCGAAATTTTCACAGATTTTAAACGAGGACCTATATTTGCAGGAATGAGCTCTGGCTTATGGTGGAAAAAGCAGTTCGGAGCTCCGTTTTCGTGAGGCGATATTACGATATTGGAAATTCAAATTTGAGCGAGCTGAAAATTGTAACAGTATCTTACGTTGTAGGCAACGTAGAACCTTAATTTTTTTTTAAACTGGAGTAACTCGAAGAAATATGAAGAACTGTCTAATTTTCAGTACCGCGAAAATTCAGGAAACGAAATGTTTTATTGCATTGTGCATGAAGTGATAGCCCTTTAAAGTGAAGATACTTGCAGGAATGAGCTCTGGCTTATGGTGGGAAAAGTAGTTCAGAGCTCTGTTTTCGTGAGGCGATATTACGATATTGGAAATTCAAATTGAAGCGAGTTGAAAATTGTAACAGTATCTTAACGTTGTAGGCAACGTAAAACCCTCATTTTTTTTAAAAAACTGTGGTAACTCGAAGAAATATGAAGAACTGTCTAATTTTCAGTACCGCGAAAAATCAGGAAACGAAATGTTTTATTGCATTGTGCATGAAGTGATAGCCCTTTAAAGTGAAGATACTTGCAGGAATGAGCTCTGGCTTATGGTGGGAAAAGTAGTTCGGAGCTCTGTTTTCGTGAGGCGATATTACGATATTGGAAATTCAAATTGAAGCGAGCTGAAAATTGTAACAGTATCTTAACGTTGTAGGCAACGTAAAACCCTCATTTTTTTTAAAACTGGGGTAACTCGAAGAAATATGAAAATTTATTTACGATGTGTATACTAAAACTTTGCAATCTATTGTTACTTCTACTTTAATTTTGGTATAAACATTATATTCTCATATTAAACTGTTTCTGAGTCAAATTTTCGATCATATATATATATATATATATATATATATATATATATATATATATATATATATATATATATATATATATATATATATATATATATTTCGATCATATATATATATTAATTTAACGAAAATATTTAATTATGAGAATATACTGTTTATAACAAAAAAAAAGTAGAAGTAACAATATATTGCAAAATTTTAGCATTTACATTGTATATAAAATTTCGTTAATAATAATATGTATGTTTTCCGGCGTTTCCCGATTTTCCGTAGCAATGAAAATTAGCCAGTTGTTCATATTTCGTCGAGTCGAGTTACCCCTGTTTAAAAATTGAAGGTCCTACGTTGCTTAGAACCCAAAATACTGTTAAATTTTGCAGCGTGCTCCAATTTGTGGTCCAATGTTTATAATATCGCCGAGCGTAAACGGAGTTCTGAGCTGCTCCCCCACACAAGTCACAGCTCATTTCTACAAGTACCTTTACTTTAAAGGGCGATCACTTCATGTACAACTCAGAAATTGTATACTTATTCATTTTTTTTTTAAATCTGCGAAAATTTCAACTCTTAATGTTTATAAACAACAGATATAAAGCTGCGTCCATATTAGTAAAAAATTACGTTATGTGTGGCATGTGGCGAAAATTTGGGCGTTCATATACAATTTATGTAAGTATGGACTCGCGTAATAAATTGTATATGAATGCAGAACTTTTTGTCGCATGCCACACACAACGTAAATTTTTACTAATGTGTCCTGGCTCTTATCAGTCGTAGAGTATTTTTTTTTCTAAAATATGAGGTTTTTAACTACCTTTACAGTCCATCTAATAACAAGTCTGTACCATGAAATATAACCAAGTTATTCTAATTGTTTATACGCAAAAAAAACACCTCTTCTTTAATTCACTTTTTTAATAATAATTTTGGAATTTTCTTAACCTTTCTTGTCGTTTAACCTTTCAAGAATTTATATCACTTTTGAAAATATCTTTAGAAGCATTATATTCTGAGCAACAATTGTTCAAACTTTTAATGTTTTTAATAAACAACTAACATTACTCATAAACTATTCAACCCATATGGCAGAACTTTCGCACACTTATAAAGACTCATAATAGCCTGATCATCAAGGTGTTATATGTCATTTTCGGGCATTACTGCAAAAATTATTAAAATTTATAAAATAGTACAAAAACGGGAGTTTTCTCTCCATTATCTCGATAAATTGTTTATTGATTTGACTTAATAAACATGAAATTAAATGTCTTTTCAATACCTACAACTTTCACCAATACAAGTTTCCTCTAAAATGTCATCGGAAAATTCTACGGGCAAAAAATCGAATTTTTCGACCTTAGCCATTGTTTATAAAAAAACAGAACCGACAGTACCTCTTTATGTACTTATAATTTACTAGCCCCACCCCCTCCGCCCTATGATTTACAACCTTCAGATATCTGTACTAAATTTTTCGGTGAAATCGATCTTTTTCATTCCTCACACTGAATTATTTTTAAAAGCTTTCCAGTATCTTACATCAAACTAAGAGTTTTGTCATCGGAATGTTACTTTTAAGACAAAGAAATATCGATTAAAATAATAACTGAAATTTCCGGAGCACAGTTTTATGAATTGTCAAAGCTAAAACAAGCCCTTAAGTAGGGAAAAGTTCGAAAATCGTCCCAAATGCTTTCCACTGATTTGTGGTACCAATCTGTGTGCAGTTTAGAAAATAACAGTCAAAAAGAAATCTAAACGTTCCACAACGAATTGTGTGAGTTCGTTATCACATGAAAATCACCTAGAACAACAATTTTAGCACGTGGATGATGATTTATTTGGCCGTTTGTTGATTGAGCCAAATATACGTTTTAAATTATAAAGATACAATATGGCAGCTTTAAATTTCAATCATTCTATTTGAAAATATTATATTTCGAAACACTTAATTAAGTAATGAATACTCCAGTCAATATAGGGGAAATTCCGGTAAGCTTCATTTTTATTTTATTTGCTTAATAAATTATACGACACATGCAAAGTAATAACTTATTTTTAACAAAAAAGCGCAAATATTTGAGCATGTTTTGTTTGAACAAATTGAACGTCAGAGCAGATGATATGTATGTGTGTGATTTAATATGACAAATTAGCTGATGGTTAGCACTTTTTCACGAAAAAAATATAATCTGTGTAGGTTTAGGCAATTCAGTTTGTTGATCGGATTCTTTAATTAAAGGGGATTAACCTGAAACAATGTATTTTGGAAGTTTGTTACGGTCTGACAATTAGCATTAATGCAGTTAAAAAGATTAATTCTGACCTGGCATTTTGACAATTTTGAAATAAATAAAAATTTTATTATTTTTTATTTAAATAATCTGCAATCCTAAAAGCATCACGTTTTTAGCTCGTGATCTTTACTCTCAAAAAAATAAACTAATGAACAAATGAAACGAAAATAAATTGTACCTGAATATTACTGTTACTTTAAAACTATTTATTCTGAGACAGATTTGAAAAAGGCAAGTAATAGATGACTACATGTAGGCTTTCGTATTTTCTTGTTATGTCAGCATCAGGCATCGTGGCAAATTCATTGCTAAAGATAAGCAGTGACACAATGTCAAAAGCCTTTAAGAAGCCCTACTCCATTCAGACTGACTGGAATGTTGGCTCTGATCAATAACTAGGTCAACGAAGAAACCTCATGTTGTATACCGACGGGTCCAAAACGGACCGGAATACATGGAGCCACACCCAGGCTCAATGAGACATTAGAGCAGCACATCACGGTATCCAGGCAGAAATATATGCTATTAATACCTGTCTTCGAGGGGATCTCACAAGAGGTTACAGGGGCAGGACAGTTCTTATTTTCTCCGACAGTCAGGCAGCGCTTGCCAAATAACATCAAAATAGGTTTGGGAATATCTTCAAAACGTTATCGCTCTCGCAAGCCACAATATTACTCCTGTGTTGTGGTCAACTACCATATTTATTGGACCGGAACCAGTATTATTACCCTCTTTAGATCATCCATTAATCTTCTTGTTGTTCATCCTTGATTTCTCTTTGTCTCTATTTTAGGTTTCCATTCCATCTTCGTCCAACGATTATCGGTTTTTCTTTCTACATGGTCAGCCCAATTCTATGTTAAGGTGGCTACCTTTTCGATAACATCTGATCTTTCCCTCTCTGGACAACTTGTAATTTTCACACCGTTGTTTTTGTAAGTAGCTTAATGTACTAGCACAGGAAGTTGGAAGTACTAGAAAATTAATTATATTAGAAGACCTAAATTGTAGAATAGGCCCTAAAATTCATGATCGAATGGCAGGGCCATTTGTTGAAACAGACACAAATGATAACGGTGGACAACTATTGACCTCTGTACAACTAACAGTCTTAAGATAATCAACGGATTCTTCTAACACAAAAAATCTAGAAATTTACTTGGGAACAACGCACAAGACAATAGAAATCTATTATCGGCATTCGAAGATTTAGTAAAAAATAAAGATACAGAGGTATACGAAAAGGTTAAGTATAAACAATTCAAGAGTAAAAAAAGCAAAGAGGAAATTAGAAGAGAAGTAACAATCGTCAACCTTAAGAAAAAGCGAAATGTGGGATAATAATGTAAAGAAATACATATATCTATTAGCGGAAGAACAAGGTGGATTTTGTGGTGGTATGATGAGAGATGTGGATCAGGTTGGTTATCAACTGAGTTTTTTAAAGTTAATTCCGGAACCATTTTTTTGAGTGGCGGTGTTGAGCTTTCCGAGAATGGCTTGTGTCTAGTTAAAGCTGTCCGCATTGAGAACGTTGTTATCTGAGAATTTTAGATTATTTAGTAATTTTCCGTCTAAATTAATACCCATTCATTTCCAGTTAGTGGTTTGGTATACGTATCAAAAAAGGTTCTGAACAGTTTTGGAATATTGTGTCCTCTCTCTTATAATGAGGGATGCTTGTCGATCGTCAATTCCACAGTAGATCAAAGCACTAAACATTGTTTTTTGACGAAATCGACAAAGATAAAAATCAAAGTTTTATTGTATTCAATCAGTATTTGATCGCATGCAGGTAGTCGTTTGTTCCATATTTGACTCTAAAGCCCGTTTCTTGACAAGACTGTTAAAAATATAATTTTGATGTTAACCTTGATCTATAAGATCTTTTGTACATTACCTTGATCTAATATAATTTCGGAATATTTCATGATGTCTATTATGCTTCTGGGAGATAGGTGCTTTACTTCTTCAGACTTCCAGGTGATGCCTTCTCTTCTGCAGAAAGTCTCATGCATACACATAGCAGATGTTCTGCTGTTTCGACTACCCAATCACAGAAACGTAGACAATATATCAGAGACCAGTGTACTATAAAGATATTTGTACTTACTCAAATATCTCTTTTTGGGAGATCGAGAAGCATTTATGCGTTCTGTCGCGATGAATTTATGAACTTTTTCGCTTGTCTCAGACCAGTCATGATTTCCCACTTTAATTTTGTCTGTTTCTGTTCCCAGATTTTTTCCTCTTCTTTTGCTTCCTAGTTTCCCTTGATTCCTTTGTACCCTGGCACCCATATCAGGGTAATTCTGTTGTGCCTTGCCAATTGCTTTGGTGCTTTCCTGCAGCCCCAAGTCAACTTAAACTCGTAGGTGAGAGCCTTTAATGCTGCTTAGCTGTTTGACAATATGTATATTTTGTCCTTCTTAGTGTTTCTATTGAGACACTCGTCAGTGCCGATTTGGATTGCATGCATTTCTGCTTGAAAGATGCTGGCCGTGTCTCCTAGAGATTTGGCAAGCCCAAGTCTTGGGCCTGATAATCCCACTTCAAGCCCTTCTTTTGTAATGGAACAAACACTAGTTTTTTTAGACTGTTTAACGTGATGTATATCCTGCTAAAATGAATAATTAAATAATCACTCTGTGGATATATTTTATCTGTGGGAACGGGATAGCATATGTTTTTTTTATTACCACCCAAGAAAGTCTAAAGGAAAATAAATCAGTTATCGTACTTAAGCATAACCTCAATGAAGAGATAAGAGCCGAGGGATGTTCTAACATGTGGTATATGCAAATACCGTTGAAATGTTAACAATATTGAACAATTTTCCCATTATTAGGAAACAAAAGAATAATCAAATAAACTCACTATAATGGATTATATTGTTTGACATCATGTAAAAAGAATTAGTATAATTACTGTTTTTTTTATTCACAAGAAATAAAGAGTTAGGTATATATTTCCAGAACAGCTAAGAAGAGCGAATAGGTTTTTTTACCAGAAATTTTCGTATATTCTTTTAGTTATAGAAAGATCTAGAATAGTTATATTAAACCTTTTGCATAAAAAAATAAGATTAAGATGCTCCAATCTAGATCAATTCGGGAATTAAGTATCCGGTATAGAATAGCTAACACCCTCTGGGGACGCGAAAACCGAAACTACTCGAACTTTAGGGAATAAAATTGACGATTACAGGGTGTACGACCGGAATAGGTGTAAAAATACTAAGCTTAGGTTACAATCTGGAATTCGTTTAGGGCGGTCGGTACGACTTTTAAGAACGGTGTCTTAGAAAATTATGTGACGTGTGAATGGAGGTTTCCTTTGTTTTGTGTTCTGTTTCTTTTGTGAAATTTAAAGGAATATCCTACATTTATTTCACTGGTTAAAAGGAGCGACTTTATTATTGTTGATTGAGTAATATAAATAGCTGTTTTTTTTTGCGTTTTTATTCTTTTTTTTTTGTTTAATATTTTAAAAAGCTATTTATAGGTTTTATCTTCTAAGTTGGTCTTTGAAATTTTTGCTAATATAATGGCCAATGGGAGCAATTATTTAGTATCTCGATATTGTTATTCTTTTCTAATTTTAAGTTTCTCATTGTAAATAATTCCGTTTCCTATTTATTTTTGTTAATAGACTTAAGTGTTTTAAGAAACTTAGTTTGTTTAATTTATTAAAAACCTTCACGCGAATAAACTCGCGGACGCACTGCTGTGAGAACTTCAAACAAGATATATCATCTGATCAGCTAGTTAGCAGCCTTGCCTGAGTCCTGAAGTTCTGAGTTTTGATAGGAGTAAGCTTTAAATTAGCCTGTAGTTGTTTGGTACTAAAACTGCAAAAGAAAAGATGAATCACCAGACTTCCAGAGTGTCTTTATTACTGTAAAATGTAATTATAGGGTTTTTAAAATAGCTACCAATATGGGACAGCAATATGACTGTAGACGGAACGGCCAACGCTATCCAAGATATTCCGTTTGCAGGAGTCTATGATCGAATGCTGTCACACTTTCATTTTTGATCCGTCAGTAAATTTGATCCTTCTCTAGTCGAGATAATTTCTCTCCGTACACTTGGTAGCATTCAGTTACTATTTCATAGTTCAAGTCAAAATCGTACCTGATAGACATGATATTTGTTGGGTTCGATATGGATTGTGCTGGAATTGTATCCTGAATCTTTATAAATAACTTGTGTGGGTGAGATAGCACTTATAGGTCTATAGTTGTCCAACTGTGTTATATCACCTTTTTGTCATTATTATTGCTTTCATTTAGATGGTGCTATTTCATTTTTGTGTATGTTAAAATTAGGGGGTAAGCTGAAAATTTGATATTTGCACTATTTCGAGTTACTACCGCAACAGAAATGAAATGTTATGTAAACAATTTAACAATGATACAGAAAAGTATGAATTCACCAAGAAATAATTTAAAAATCAATCAACTATTGAGGCGGCGACAAGAAAGGTTTCAGTAAACAAGCAAATCCAGAATTATTAAATTAATTGCAATATAAAATAATTGTTAATTGATGTTTTGATATTTGATGTAATTTTTTGAAGTCCGTTTAATTTATTAATTATAAAAGTACAAAAATTAAGCAGCTTTAAAGTTCTTAAATTTTATTTGAAATACAGAAAAAATGAAATAAATATTAGGGAAAATTACTGTAATGTATATTCATACTTTATTTTTCCAATAAATTATGATAATACTTCTGCTGTAGGGTGTGTAATTTTTTTAAATAATATAAGTTTTATAACGTGAAAGTAAATTGTTCTTATTGATGCTTCACTATGATTATATAAACATGTGGCTTCCATTAATCACAATTTCAATTAGTCTGACATGCTGCGGGACATCATAAGCGTTTGTTTCCTGCTAAAGGAAGCTTGGAAATGAACTAACCTTGAGAGGTTATACTCCGACCTTCCGTTAGTTTTATTAGAGAAATTCTTTATCTTTAATGATTTGTATTAAAAAAAAATTAACTTAATTATTTCAGAACGATGAGAAATGGCAAAAATCTCAAATAATCCGAAATCACGGATATATTATTTAAGGAGGCAGCCCACTTTAGACACTTGAAAAAAAGATCATTTTTGCTATTTTTTTTCGCAATCAATGTAATTTTTTTTGGAATTACGTGAAAAAATTTTGCTTTCATTGATTTTATTAGTTTTATAAAAAAAAATTAACCTGGATACGGGGTTTAGTTGTGTTAGCTAATTTCAAACAAAAAAAAAGTTTCATAATCGGTGTGTTTGTGGCTATCGCCGGTAGTAAAATTATGAATTTTTATGCAAAAATAACAAAATGGCGTATGTTTAAACAAAAAAATGCAAAAACGGAGGTTCTTCCTGTATATTTCATACCGAGAAGAATAGTAAATATTAATGTTTTACCTTAATTTTACTATAAGGCATAGTCATATATGTCTAGAATACGTGGTTAAAATTTTAGGAGGATCGGTCCAATGGTTTTCCAAAATTCCATAACGCCGTATCCAAAAATGTTGTTTCGAGAAAGACGCGTTCAAAATTTTGATGCAAAATCAGCGATGCCTTCTACCTCTTGTATTTCCTCACTGGATTCTGAACTTTCTGGAAGCCTCAAAGCTGCGGCGGTTCAGAAATGACCAATGTCGTGCATGCATGCCAGAGGCGAAGCACACACACGCTCAGCCGAGCGTTCGGAGACCCATTGCTCTCAAAAATAAAGAAGAACTGTTTGGATTTTTATAAAATTGTGACAGAATTTGATTATAGACTCCTGCCAGTGACATGTTGTGGTAGCGTTAGCCAGTCTATCTATAACCAGATTGTTCCCACACATTAATTTGTAACTATTTTAATAACCTATAATTAAATTTCACAGTAATAAAGGCACTCTGGCAGTCTGGTCGTGCATCTTCTCTCTTGCAGCTTTAGTACCAAACAACTACGGTTATTTAGGCTTACCAACCACAACTCAGAACTTCAGGACTCAGGAAAGGCTGCTAATTAGTTGGTCAGAAGACATTTCTTGTTTTGTAGGTCTCGCAACAGCGCGCCCGCAAGTTAATTCGCGTGAAGGTTTTAATTAAATTGAATAAAACAAGTTTCTCAAAACACTTAAATCTATTTAAATAAAAAAAAATAAATAGAAAAAGAACTATTTACAATGAGAAACTTAAACCTAATAATAATTCAAAAAAACTAACAAAATTGCTCTTATTGGCCGATTTAATAACCAAAAATATAAAACCAAATTTAGGAAAAAACACGTATAAATAGCTTACTAAAATATTGAACAGAAAAAAGAAATAAAACACGAAAAACAGCTATTTATATTACTTAATCAAACCGTATAAAAATCGCGAAACGCCCGACTAAAATAACACATGATACTCCCTTAACTTCCCGAATTAAATCAAAAACAAATCAAGCAAAGAAAACCTTCATTCCCGCCGAATATACACTACGGCACTGGACTTAAAGAACGGTACCGATCACTCTAATTTGAGTTTCAGATTGGTACTGAAATTTACTATTTCTTAAAAGAGTGTCTTCGAATCTTACACCCCCTCGACACCCCTCTGTTTCCCGTTTGTACCCATATTACCCGATGGAACCCGGTAAACGTCAATTTCTTTCCCTTAAAGTTCGAAGGTTTCGACCGTCACGTGCTGAGGGCGTTAGCTATTCTATACCGGATGCTTGATTCCCGAATTGGCCTCTGAGCGTCTTAATCTTAATTTTTATATAAACACAATTAATAAAACTATTCTATTTCTTTCTATAACTAAAGGAATAAGATAATATAACATCTGTGAAAAAACCTGAGTGCCCTTTTATTCATATTGCTGGTATTTAAATCATTCTTTCTTGCAATCAGGAAAAACAGTCGCTATATATTAAACTCCTTTCACAGATCAAACGTTATATTACAGTATAATGAGTTTATTTGATTATTCTTTTGTTTTCTAATAATGGGAAAATCGTTCAATATTTTAATACATTTTAACGGTATTTCATATACCATATGTTAAAAAAAGCTACCCTTATCACGTCGGTTTTATTTACATAACCAGGGTAGGATTATTTAGACAGATTTATAGGCAATTCTAAGAGAGGGTCTTATTACGTCTTCATAAATTAACTGACTTTATGTATTTTTTAAGAAAACATTTAAACGACAAGGATCATAAAAGTTAAGCTCGATAACTGATTTATTTTTCCTTTACAATTTCTTGGATACTGATAATAAATATAACTACCCTATTCCCACGAGAAATCTATTCACAGAGTGATTATTTAATTATTCATTTTAACGGAATATAGTTCACATTGAACAGTGTAACATAATTAATATTTGTTCCATTACAAAATTTCCTGAAAATTTTCTTGAATGTTCACACTTTTGAAAAATTTATTTTTGAAAAATCGATTCTTTTGAAATGGATAAAGTGGGCTGTCCCCTCAAGAGGCCATTCAATTACACTAAATTTGAATACCATCTAATTATTTTAAATCAGCTAAAAATATTTTCTTGCTTAGTTTTAAAAATATTATTTAAGAAATTTTATTAAAATAGATTCAGAAAAGTTATCTGAAATTGCTACTTCACTTTTGGTAAACGATGCACAAAATGTAAAGAGCTCAACTTGCAATTTAAAAAAGCATTTTCTTGCATGTATATTTTTTTAGGGTTCCTTAACCAACTAGGAACCCTTATAGTTCTCTAACGTCTGCCCGTTCGTGTATGTCACAGCCTGGTAACTTTATCACTTTCCCTTCTTTTGCCATGTTATTTTGCAGCATTTTCTTTGTATATTCCTCTCTATCGATTTGTTTAATCCTTAAAATCTGATGTTTTT
This sequence comes from Diaprepes abbreviatus, assembly GCA_034092305.1. Taxonomy (NCBI): domain Eukaryota; kingdom Metazoa; phylum Arthropoda; class Insecta; order Coleoptera; family Curculionidae; genus Diaprepes; species Diaprepes abbreviatus. Next base: position 700,749 of record JASJET010000484.1, read on the forward strand.
TCACCGGTATGGAAAAAATGTTATATAATTCCTATTTATAATTCTGGAAGTAAAACTATAGACCTGTAAGGATAGTTTCAGCAGTATCTATATTGTTTAAAAATTGTGTGGAGCAGAACCTATGCAGTACTTTTGAAAGTTATTTATATCTCAACAACATAGTTTCATATCAGGTTGATTAGTTAACACTAATCTTTTTCATACACAAATTATATTTCTAGTGTCATGGTATCTAAAGTTGAGGTACATGCCGTTTATTTGAACTTTATTAATGTATTTGATAAAATTAGTCATCCTCTCCTATTGTTTAAACTATCTGGACTTGTATTTTTATGGATCAAATCTTTTATCTTTCAAACAGATATCAACAGGTTGACTTGCCTAAAAATGTATTCTTCTTTGGGTCATAAATTGTTGCAAAATGGCTAAACTGAAATAAAAAGATGTTGTGCCGAAAATAGAATGTGTCCTAATACTGAAAAATGTTGTCCTATTCGTTTTAGCAGACTAAGCAGTCATGGATTTACGCTTAGGCTCGTGATGCCCTTGCTTAGGGCGGGAAAAATTTAGGGGCGCCAAAATTTTGAGGCTGTAAAATTCAATGAACGATTAAATTCAAAAATCAATTTGGATTAGTTTTGACGTGTATGTATGAACAAATATCAGTAAAGTATTTAAAATAATTGCTGAAGTGTTAAACAAAATTAAGTAATTATTAAATTGTTAAACAAAAAGTTTCTTAAGATTTTTTTAAAGCCTTATTTATGCTTCTAAAATTGAATTATATTATTATTAGATAATAGAACGCTAACATTTGTTTGCGCTTTAAAACAAAGAATATTTATACTTTCGCAATTGGTACCAAATATTATGTTTCCATTTTTATCTTTTTATTTATAGTGGAATTAATCTTACTATACGTAGGGGGCCCCAAAATAACTTTTTGAAAGAAAATAAAGTAAATTTACAGATATCGAAAACCTTTTTGGTAATATTTTAGGAGTGATAATCCACTTATTTTAACCTATAAAAGTAATTTCTCATTAAAAATTTAAGATTTTTAAATTTTTTTTTCATATTTAATTTGTCCAATCCATGCAGCGATAAAAAAATGGTTTTGACATAATGGAATGTCGTTATCAATCTTATGATAATGCAAGTAATGTGTCAGGTAAATATGCAGGCAGTGGCGTAACTAAGAGTATATGCCCCCCCCCCGCAGATTTTTGATTTGATTAATTAAGTTCCTTGCGCTGCACATTCATGAAATTTGGTAGGGATTGCAGCTGAATCGGTATGTGAAGCAGTCGATTTTTTTACTAGTACGAAACTTGAGGAATTGCAAATCGATTTATTATTTGTTGTCCAAAATTTTCTCTGGCTATTTTTTTTTCAAAATATTTTCAATTTTCTCAGCATGAAGAAAAAGCTAAACTACTATCTGGAGTCTAAAATGATTATTATGATACTATTCTAGAAAAATCCGAAAACTTCAGCCAGATAAGGCAAGCGTAAATGCAAGAATCTTTTTCCGAACAGGAAAATTTTCCTTCTGAAATTTATTACCGAATTTTGAATATTCTGAGCGTACAGTAACTGAAAGTAAAAACGTATACAAACAGCTCCACGTAAAATTCAATGCCCTTATTTAAGTATTCCAGCTAAAAATTGTTCTGGAAAAAAATTATTTTTTTCCCTGAAAGGAATGAAACGCTATTTACGTGCAAGTATGGGCCAAGACAGACTTAATGCACTTGTATTATTATCTATTTAAGCAAAATTGGTATAAGATATGGATTAGGGGGACATAATTGATGTTTTTGCGCGAGCTAAAGCAAGAAAAAAAGTTTATGCGATATGTGATTAGTCATAAAAAATGTATTAATTGGTTAATTTTAAAAAATTTATTATTATACCTAAATTAACAAACCTCAAAACACAATATTTTTAATATTCGTAAATTAAGTGTTTTATTACAATAATTACTGCTATAAAGCAAAAAATGCGTCATATTTGACGGGACGCAACCAATCTTGATGTTTTAGGGAAGTAAAAACAATAAATCTCTCATTTGAGAGTGTCTACGATTGCGAAAACATTAAATATATCTAAGACAAGCATTTTGCGAATACTGTATGATAAATTAGGTATGAGTACAGTTTCAGCAAGGTGATTTCCAAGAATGCTGATTTCCGAACAAAAACCGCTTAGACAAAAAATAATTTTAAATATCTGGATGCAGAAACAAAATACAGATTCATGCGTTGTGTCCACAAGAGTTCTTTGCCTGCAAAAAAGGCTTCTGCAGCTAGAAAAGTCAGGATCATTGCTTTTTGGGACCAAATAGGAGTTATTTTTAGTTGCCTGTATATTATCCTCCGTTCAAGCAGAAAAAAATGAAAGAATATATAGAAACAGTTTATTTCCTGCAAATACAACTCTAATCTTCTCTCTCTCTCTCTCTCTCTCTCTCTCTCTCTCTCTCTCTCTCTCTCTCTCTCTCTACGCGTTTCGTCCATCTCATGGTCTTATCAGTGGAGCTGTACCGAACCGAGAGCAACATTCGTCGAAAGCAACCGACTTCGATGTCAAACTGAAAAATAATGCCAGTTAAAACGACATCTATGCATTCGTCGGAGTAGTGCGAATTTTTTAAAACCAAATTTTAAGTGGTAATAAAAGAAAACTATATGCCGTGTTTTAAATAGTTGCCTATACGTTATTTTCCTTTCGGGCACATAAAAAGGCAAGAATGTTGTTCTCGGTTCAACCATGAGATCAAAATGCGTATGGAGAGAGAACCATAATTGTATTTGCAAGAAATAAACGGTTTCTATATATTCTTTCCCTTTTCTCTACCTGAAAGGATAATAACGTATAGGCAACTATTTAAAATACGGCAAATAGTTTTCTTTTGTTATAACTTAAAATTTGTTTTTTAAAATTTCGCACTACTCCAATGAAATTCATAGATGTCGTTTCGACTGGCGATATTTTTCAGCCTGACATCGAAGTCGGCAGGTCTTTAATATCCTGCCGACATGCCTCGGAACTTATATTTTATATAACAGTTGTTTCCTGCGAATGTTGCTCCCGATTCGATACAGCCCCACTGACGATACCATGATCGAAACGTGTATGGAGAGATAGATTTTATTTATTTCTTACTGAAATTTTTATTTTTTTAAATTTCGCATTATTCCGGTGAATGTATAGATGTCGTTTCGACTGGCGATATTTTTCAGTCTGACATCGAAGTCGGAAGGTTTTTAAAATCGTGCCGACATGTCTCGGAATTTATATTTTATATAGCAGTTGTTTCCTGCGAATGTTATTCTTGGTTCGATACAGCTCCACACAACAGACTAGAGTTGTATTAGCAGGAAAAAAATTGTTTCTATATATTATTTCCTTTTTCTCTATCTAAAAGGAGAATAACATATAGGCAGATAGTTTTCTTTTATTTCTGATGAAAATTTTGATTTTAAGGAGTTATTTTTGTTGAAACATATATCAATAGAAGTTTTTAAAATATTCACAAAATTACATACGTCTATTGATCAAAAATATAATGAATATCGTCCCTTTTTACGTTAACGCACGAGTTTGATCCATTTCTAGAGAGAGTAACTTTTTTGAGCTGTACCACCTATTGTATAATCCAGATGTGACTCCGTGTAACTTCCTTTTATTGATAAATGTAAAAAAGAGCCTCAAGATAACATTTTGCAAATGATAATCAGTTGAAACAAGATACTGATGCCTATTTTGAAGGCTAACAGGGATCATCGTCGTTGGATAGGTAGCGCAAATGTGTTAAAGTTAAGAGAGATGATGTTGAAAAATAAAATTATCAAAAAAATAGTAAGTCTTTTTTGCAGATACAATAAATTCCCTATAAGTCTGTATTAATAATAATATTACGTCGTCCTTGGCATGTTAAAAAAAAATTATTGATTATTTTATAATATTATTTTATCTGTTTAAAGTACCACTTATACACCTAAATGCAAGTTACATAAGTATTTGTTGCTTTTTTTAAACAACGATAATATTATTTGTATTATGATAAAATTGTTAATAAACCCTCAGTTAGTATTCATTAGTAACAAAATATATGCAAAGAAAAAATATTTTTAAATAAAAGTAATGTGGTCCTATTCCTGATGTTGAGTATTGCACATGATAATTTACAAAATACCAAAACCTTTTCTTCAATAATTAGAACAAGCAAAGCAGTTTCATGTAAATGTAAAAGTTATAAGACTAATGACAAAAACAAAATAATAGTGAATGTTTATTCACTTATAGTGACCCTGTTATATATAATTATCAATTACTTCATTAATTGATAATTTTGAAAATAATATTATCATTTAAATAAGTAATTGGTAATTTGATTCCTAAAATTATCAATTAATAAGTTAACTGATAATTTTATTCCTATAATTAATTGGTAATTTACCAGAATTAAATTAATTTTTGCTATGATAATTTACCGACTTTTTTGTAAATAATATAGTATCATATAAAATATCAACGTAAATAATTTTATTTTCGAATTTATTAATTGACAAAGTAATTGATAATTTCTATTATAATTTTTTTTTGCCGATCTCTGTGATATAGAAATGAAGTCGGCTGAAAATATGAATTCACCTGAAATTAATTTTAAAATAACCCCTGCAAATACTGTAGCGGCGAATTCAAAAAAGTGCTAAGGAAATCAGTAAATCTACAATTATTAAATTGCATTTATCAAAATCAAATAAAAATAATCTCTTTGGTATGTGTGTACACAGACAGTAAAAATTTTTTTTTTCGAAACCTAATTGCCTACCTTTTTGATGTTGATACACCTGAATAGCGTCCTAATCTATCAGCAAAAAAGCTATAGGTTAAATTTTGACCAACCATTTTTCACAAAACCACTCGATCTCAAGTGTTTTTAAGTGACTGACGGATAATTACTGGAAGTTTTCCATTCTACGTTAATTTTATAATCATATAAATTTATTTACGTAGCAGTACTTATATTGAGGAAACATTCAATTTATGTATGTCAAAAAACAGATATATAAATCACATAAAATTATTCAGACACGCATTTTGTACAAAGGTTAATGTTCCTTTTTTTCTAGTAACCTGAAGCAGATTTTATTAATCGTTTTTATACAAGTTGCTAGTAAGGGGATTAGAAAATGGGTAAGACAGAGAAGTTACAGAGAAAACAAAGGAGTACAACAAAGATCTATATTTGACATTTATCGACTACAACAAGGCATTTGATTCTGTTGACATTTGGGCAATAATAGATGCTACAAAAAAGCAGAGTAGACACATGATATATCCAGTTAGTAGAAAATATATATAAGGAAGCAACAAGTACAATCAAATTACACGTAGAACTCGAAAAGATCAAATTAAGAAGAGGCACGAGACAGCGCGATTCTATTACACCCCAGCTATTCACACTGGGAATGGAATTTGTATTTAAAAAATTGAAATGAGAAAATCACGGACTCAGTATAAGTCAAAAAATAAACAATTTAAGATACGCGGACGACGTAGTTCGAATAACAGAAGACCCGGTGGAAATAGGACAAATAATGAATATGACTGAAACAAAAAATGATGAAAAGAATCACGGAAAATGACAACCAACCCTTAATAATAGACGAAGGACTGATAGAAGGACTTAAACTATATATATATATATATATATATATATATATATATATATATATATATATATATATATATATAGGACAAATGATAAGAGTAGATAAAGCAATGTAGACCGCAAGAATAAGACTGGCATAGACGGAATTCGGAAAATTAAAACATATCTTACTAAACTCGAACAAAAACTTTAGAATCCACCACAAGGTAAAAGTGCTACAACGATATATGATCCCGATCTTAATATACGATACAGCGACCTCGGCAATTACAAAGAAAACTATGAGAAAATTCCAAACAACGCAACGTCACGTGGAAAGAGCAATATTAAACATAAGGTTAACAGACAAGAAATCGATAGGATGGATAAGACAACAGAAAAATGGAAGATATAATGACACAAATATTGAGAACAAAATGGAGTTGGGCAGAGCATGGGGTAAGGATGGAATGAACAAGATGGGCATTCGGAACAACGCAGTGGAAGCCATGGGGAGGAAAGAGACACTCTGGACGTCCCCAAATGAAATAGTACGACGGCATACGTAGAGCCGCAGGGAAAAAGTGAATGGCAACAGCAAAAGATAGCGAAAAATGGAGAGAATTGGAGGATGTGTTTATCCAATTAAAGAATCAGAGCTGCTGGATAGAGAGAGAGAGAGATGCACTTCTTATTCCAGCCTCTAAACTCTTACAGTCCTTCCTAGGGTTGCCAGATTGGGAGATTTTTTCGCAAATTTACGGAAAACATATTTTGGCAAAATTTGTTGAGAAAAATACAATTATATGGAAATCGTGTGGAGAACAGTACCATCCATTTATCGAGTAAATAAACAAATGAATAGCGTCTGCCGCCATTTTGTTTCGTTATATTGGTATAAGGATATTTTCATAATCTGTTGTTTGTAACATTTTACTGAGTAGAATAAATGGAGATTGTAAGATATATTGTTTAATTATTTTGCAATGTAGAGGTTAAAACTCCAAACAAACAAACCGTCAACCGCATTTGTCATGGCCGATACGTTGTTCTGAGCTTAAATTTTCTTGTACGATATTTATCTTTAACTTACGAATAGGGAAAAGTTTATAAGGATAATATCAGTATGAGAGAAAGTAAAATTCATTTTGGGAAATTTCGAATTCTCTATGTGGCAAACTGATTTCGTAGTTGATTTAGCTCTTGTAGACCTTAAATATCGGTTAATCATTTTCACCTTTAAAGATATTATTATTGACACAAAAATCGTATGCTACTTTTTAAACTAAAACTGCAAACAAATTGACAAATTTGTAATAATAAAGAAATGCTTGAAGGATAATGAAATACAGCAAAATTAATTTTTAATGCTGGTAGCAATAAAGGTCAATCTTCTATAAAAAAAAAACTTGTTTGTTTGCAGGAACTACAAAAATTTGACAAATGATGATAAATATCATTTTAATAACTGAGTAAGTGATCTAGCGGATCACTTTTCAAGCTCTTTTGTGGTCCACCAAATTTTGCTGTTGTTGTTTTCATGTTACATAACTATTTTACACTCGTCTGGCTTCAACATCATAAAACGGGTTCTTCCAACGTTGTTAAATCATAAAATAATCTCTTTTAATGATCTATTATAACAATTTTTTAAATATATTCTATTAAAATACTTTAATAAGTCATGCAAATAAAAATTTGAAATGAACCATTTAAAAACCTTGACTAATAGACAGATTTGTGTAAATTTAGTTTTCTTGGCCAAGGTAAAAAACTTGATTCATTAATATTTTATAGTACGCTTGTTACCTTCAATGAAATATTATTAAATCACCTTTTTTTCATTCCATCGTTAATTTAAATAGGTAGAGTAGGAAAGATAAAATGAATTAGTTACGATAATACCTTGCTATATTTGTTAATACCCATGTTTTAGTAGAAAATCACATATTTTTATCACCTAACACAATCGGAACACTGGCTGTCATATCCGGCCTATTCTAGAATGGTACTGGTTTGAGTTAGTAATTAACTATTTGCTTTGCTTTAGTTTAATTAATAACAGGTAAAATTATATTACACCCATTTTTAATCACTTAATATGTTATTATATTTGAATAAAAGCAAAGGGGAAAACCTAAGACGCAGTTTAATTTTCAAGTAATAAATTTTTTAAAATCGACTTAAAAAAAGTACTCTAAAAATGAGAGATAAATCAAGAACTTGTTTAAATTGCAATTAATTTAATATATGTAAATTTATTTATTTACTTAAAATTTTTCGAAGTTGGAGCCGCAGTAGTTGAACCCCTTCTTAAATCAATTTTAACAGGTAGTTCAAAAAACCCCAAGATTAACATATAAAAACACAGTTATTAGGCAAAATTTCACTTTAGTCATCACCATAGTCCCCTTTTAGAGCAGCGGTTACTAACCTGTTTCTGTGAGATAAAGTAATAGTTTGTTATATATATATAATTCTCCTTTCTGGCAGAAAATATGAAAAATATATATTCAAACAGTTTATTTCCTGCAAATATCACTCTGTTCCTCTCTCCATACGCGTTTCGATCACCTCATGATCTCGTCAGTGGAGCTGTATCGGACCGAGAGCAACATTAGCAGGAAACAACTGATATATGAAATATAAATTTCAAAGTATGTCAGCAGGATATTGCACCTGTCATCTACCGACCTCGATGTCACACTGAAAAATATCGCCAGTCGAACGACATCTATGAATCACCGGAGTAATGTGAAATTTTTAAAAAATTAAAATTTTATTGAGGAATTAAGAAATCTTTCTGCCGTATTTAAATAGTTTGTTATATATGTAATTCTCCTTTCAGGCAGAGAATATGAAAAATATATATACAAACAGGTTATTTCCTGCAAATATTGCTCTGGTCCTCTCTCCATATGCGTTTCGATCACCTCATGATCTCGTCAGTGGAGCTGTATCGGACCAAGAGCAACATTAGCAGGAAACAACTGATATATGAAATATAAATTTCAGGGTATGTCGGCGGGATATTGCACCTGCCATCTACCGATCTCAATGTTAGACTCAAAAATATCGCCAGTCGAACGACATCTGTGAATCACTGGAGTAATGTGAAATTTTTAAAAAATTAAAAATTTAGTAAGAAATAGAGAAATCTTAATTTTTAAAAATTTGACATTACTCCGGTGATTCATAGATGTCGTTCGACTGGCGATATTTTTCAGTCTGATATCGAGGTCGGTAGATGGCTGGTGCAATATCCTGCCGACATACCTTGAAATTTATATTTCATATATCAGTTGTTTCCTGCTAATGTTGCTCTCGATCCGATACAGCTTCACTGACGAGATCATGAGGTGATCGAAACGCATATGGGGAGAGGACCAGAGCGATATTTGCAGGAAATAAACTGATTGTATATATATTTTTCATATTCTCTGCCTGAAAGAAGAATTACATATATAACAAACTATCTAAATACGGCAGAAAGATTTCTTTATTTTTTACTAAAATTTTAATTTTTTTAGAAAAAGTAATGTTCCGATGCAACTTGATTGTTTATTAGCTGCAATCATAATTGTTTTAATCACTGAATCTCAGTTTCAAAATACCGTTTAACTGATGTGCTATTAATAAAATGTGTATAATATTCTTATTATAGTATTTTATTCTTTACGTCACATTTTAAACTGATATTGTAATTATTATGCAAAAGAGACATAACCTCTGCCGGCGGAGTTAGCCTCATATGAAGTGATTTTGAAATTTATTGTTACTAGACTTCTTATTACGTAGAAACCTTCAGAATAATAATAGTAATTATGTAGTATCTTATGTCTCATTTTCTTTTTTGGGGAAAATTTTTATATAACAATTAACACGTGAAAAAAACAGTTTTTTTTACTTCTAAGAAAAGATATTGTCTTTCAGTAAAAGAGTTTCAAATAAAAGTTGTGCGCATTGAAAATACCTACAAAATGAGCTAAGGCCCATCTAAATTGGATAATTTGTTCGTTAGTTATTGTAAAAAAAAAACCTACTAAAATGGCTGTATTTTTCAATTGTTTTTAAATAGAAAAATAAATTGCATTAACTTTATACTGGAACTAAATGAGCCTCTTGTTGCATACAACACATGTGCAAAATTTCAAGCAAAAATATTCAATAGTTTATTGCACAGTTAATTTATTTATAACTTTTAAAGTTTTTTTTATTGTTTATTCTCAGCGATCTAGAGGTCGTACAGAGATCTGCGGATACTCAAATGAAAGTTCCAGACTTATACTAACAATAACAAAAAAGAGCGAAATGAATTATTGATCTTAAATTGTTGAAACAAATAAACAAAACTGGGGTTCGTTTTCTCGTTATAAACAAATAGAATAACTCTTCGACAATTGTTGATATCGAAATGTCGATAAGTGGACGCGAGAGCTGAGTTTTTGACACACATTCTGAAAAAAAAATATTGTGCACGACTGCTAGAAGCTGAGATAGAGTTTTTTTTTCAAAAATTCGCTGCTGAGTTGTTTATTAACATTAAGGGATTATTTAAGTAGGAACTCATAGAGAGATAGTTAAACTATTGTATGCAGCAGTTTTCAACTCAATTATTTGAAAATTGTTGATGAAGCAATAGTTTAAAGTTGCACCTACTCCGAAAGTCAGAAAGTGAGCAGTGGAGGGGGAGTCTCAGCCTGCGACGAGCGGAAAAAAACGTGACTCGGACGCTTCAAATTCGAACAACGGATGATATGTTTTTGTAATCAAATTATTGTTAAACACAGCAATAAACAAATTGTTGCACTTTTACACATTTTATCCATAATTATAATTTTACCGTACTTACGTACATTTCAAATTGCGAAAAAATTGTTACAGTGGTCAACAGTATACTATTAATTAGGAATATTAAAAATTAGATTGATCTTCGCTGAGATAATCCAAATTTTTCCGGCGAAACGAATGAGAAGCATCCGAGTCACGTTTATTTCCGCCCACCGCAGGCTGAAAGAACGCCCCCTCCACTGCTCACTTTCTGACTCTTGGCGTAGGTGCAACTTTAAACTATTGCAACATCAACAATTTTGAAATAATTGAGTTGAAAACCGCTGCATACAATAATTTAACCATTTCCCTATGAGTTCCTACTTAAATAATCCCTTAATAATAAACAACGCGGCAGCGATTTTTTGAAAATAAAAATATCTCAGCTTGTAGTGGTTGTACAGAATTTGTTTTTTTTTCAAAATAGGTGCCAATATCTCACCTATCACGTCCACTTATCGGAATTTCAATATCAACAATTGTCGAAGAGGTGTGTTATTTGTTTATAACGAAAAAAGCAACCACTTTGTTTATCTGTTTCAACAATTTAAAATCAACAACTAATTTGATTATTTTTTGTTATTGTTAGTATAAGTATCAAGCTTTCATTTGCGCACCAGCAGATCACTGTACGATCTCTAGATCGCTGAGAATAAACAATCAAAAAAACATAAAATGTTATAAACAAATTCACTGTGCAAAAAACTATTGAATATTTTTACTTGAAATTTTGCATACTTGCTGAGGGCAACAAGAGGACCCTTTTGGTGCAGAATAGAGTTAATGCAATATATTTTTCTATTGTCTATTAACAACTGAAAAAAACAGCCATTTTAGCAAGTCTTTTTGCAATAACTAACAAACAAATTAACCGATTTAGATAAGCTGGTTTGAAACTTTTTTACTGAAAAACAATCGCTTTTCCTAGAACTCGAAAAAACTGTTTTTTAACATCTTAATTGTTAAATAAAAAATTTTCCTCAAAAAAGAAAAATCATTCTGAAGGTTTCTATGTAGTCAGAAGTCTACTAACAATAATTTTTTTCCAGATGATAATTCCGCTGGCCTACTCTCCAACACAACTTTGGTGGAGCCATGTCTCTTCATCGCCAACGAAACCCACTGGGTTCTCGAACTAACATTGAGATTGCGTGTTAGATCGAAAACTAGTGTCTCCACAAACGTAAGACTTTCTAACTTTAACTTTTTTGGTATTTTTATTATATTTTTTCAACACTTTTTGCATTAAATTTTAAAATGAACGGAGAAAGCACGGAAAATTGTTATTCAAAAAATACGGTAACTCTAGATTGCTTGAATGAACTTGGTCTTATTTGAGAGATAATTCTTATTATAGTACATAAACTTTAATTAGATTTTAATAATATTTTATCAACCAATAATCAGATGGCGTTATTTTAAAACTTCCCAACTTTTTCTCTAAAGAGGCGTCATTCTTAATTATCTTTAAAATGAGGACAGCAAATACACAAACCAAAACTCGTTATGGTTTTAGAAGTTAAATTTTATATAAGGATAATGACTTTTATGGAGGTCTCAAAATACACACACTAACATAACATATTTATGTACAGAACAATAACAGAAGCAATTGACATACCATGAATAATACAACTAAAATGTTAAAATGATACTTTAGTGTTCCTTTTATTATGTAAACTTGGCTTTATGACCGGAACGTTTTATAGACGTATGATAAATAGCTGTACACAATTACAATAATAATAACACTGTTTATGTTTGTATATATATATATATATATATATATATATATATATATATATATATATATATATATATATGTAACAATCCGCGTCAACCGGATCAGAATTATGACCAAAATTTGAAGGAACCAAAAAAAATCGACCGAGGGCTCATCTTAAAGCTTAGAGTATCTACTTTCAAATGCTGAATGCGCCTTTGAAAAATCAAATATGGCGGCTCCAATATGGCGGCTGGAAGCCCTATAAAATCGAGTATCTAGCAAGAAAAACCTTGTAAAAAAAAATTCGCTAACCGATCGGGTCGTTTTTGTTTCAGATTTTAGCTGATGGATGCCCCTAAAAAGCTGGCGTGGTAGGTTTACTAAATCCAATATGGCGGTCAAAAATCCAATGTGGCGGTGGAATTTTTGAAAATCAATCCAATCGCACCAAATGTGGTATACGGGGGTTTTTGGAGTCGCTGATCACGAATTTGAGGTTGGATTTGCAAAATTCAAGATGGCCGATCTGATTTGGCTGACGTATTTTTTGAAAATCAACCAATTAGCACCAAATTTGGTATATGGGGGTTTTTGGGGTTGCCGAGTCCGAATCAAATTTTCAAAATCCTCAAGTTCAATATGGCGGATCATAAGGAAAGTCAAAGTAGACGCTCTAAGCTTTAAAATGAGCCTTTAGTCAATTTTTTTGGTTGCTTCTAATTTTGGTCATAGCTCTGATTCTGTTGATGCGGATATATATATATATATATATATATATATATATATATATATATATATATATATATATATATATATATATATATATATATATATTCCTTTTATGCGAAAATTGAGTGATAAGCAATTTGGATTTAGAAATGGTCTAGGAACAAGAGAGGCACTATTTTGTATGCACGTTCTCCTACAAAAGAGCTATGAATTCCGAAGGAATATCTACGTCTGTTTCATCGACTTTGAAAAGGCATTCGACCGAGTACAACATGATAAACTTTTTGAGTGCCTACAAGCAGCAGGTCTAGACCACTACGACATAAGACTGCTAAAACATCTGTATTACAATCAAGTAGCCTCTATCCAAATTAAAAACAGTCGTACTCAAAACCTACCCATCAAACGTGGAGTAAGACAGGGTTGCGTTCTGTCACCCTGTCTCTTTAACGTATACTCTGAAGGGAGGCTTTGGATGACAGACAAGAAGGAGTAAGACTAGGTGGAGAAGTAATCAACAATATTAGATTTGCTGATGATACGGCCATTCTTGCGGGAAGCATCAAGGATCTCCAAACATTAGTAATCCTAGTCAATGAAGCGAGCTGCCTAAGAGGCCTTAAAATCAACATCTCAAAAACAAAGTGGATGACAGTTGGAAAGGTTACTGTAGATGAATGTCAACTTTGGCTCGATGGGAAGAGGATAGAGCGTGTAAACCATTTCAAATACCTTGGCAGTTGGTTGAATGTAAATGGGGACTCAGATGAAGAGATAATAGCTAGGATAGAAATATCGCGGAAGGCCTTTATGACATGGAAACCAGTTCTATGCAACAGGAACCTATCAATGCATATTTGTAAAAGGGTCCTGAAATGCTATGTATGGTCTATTCTATTATACGGTTGCGAGACATGGACACTAAAAACCACAACGCTAAACAAACTGGAAGCATTCGAATTGTGGTGCTACCGTCGAATCCTAAAGATATCATGGGTTTCGCACACTTTCAACGAGGATGTTCTCAGAATGATGGATACAGATGATCGACTGCTCTTGAAAAAAAGGCGGAAAACAGAATACTTCGGTCACATAATTAGAGGACCTAAATACCAGCTACTTCGCCTTATAATACAAGGAAAAGTGGAAGGAAAAAGATGGATATGCCGAAAGAAGCTTTCATGGCTGCGTAACATCAGACAGTGGTGTGATTGCACGGTAGAAGAACTATTTCGCGCAGCAGCCGATACTACAAAAAAAGGCAAATAAAATTGTTGACAAAACGCACGGTGTTCAAAAATGTTCAATTTTTTCATTACTTTTCTTTACACTCTATATAGTTAAAAGAAAAACTGACAAGGGCAAGTTGATCTTCATTACTGAAAACTAAATAGAACAAAAATCTGAACAGCTGATAAAAATCGGTATTTAAATGATGCTAAAAATTCGTTTTGTCGTATGTTTTTTACGAGCAGTTTATTTCATATCAGAATCGCTACTTGCTTTTTTAGTATTTAAGTCTCCATGTAAGAAACTTAACAGATGTTTACAGAATTAGGTAATTTCTAACTTTCATTTATTATTGCGGTATAAAACAATAAAAAAGATCATTTATTTATTTAACTGACAGAAAATCATGTGTTCAGTTCATTACGTTAACAAATTAGCTATTTTGTTATGGATATTAAAACAAGCTTTATTACTTGTCAGATAATGAGTTATGGATTTTTAAAGTTTCAATTTTAGAGCCAGTTTCACAATATGTAGGTATTTAATTGATAATAATATCATTTAACCCGTAATGTAATCTACTATCTCAAAAAATGTTCGATGTACTTTTTGTCTGGAAACAAAAGGAAGTTATAAAACGTTATTTATTCTCAAATATATATATATATATATATATATATATATATATATATATATATATATATATATATATATATATATATATGTTGTTCCCTTCAAGGTATTTCTCATTCGAGGTGGTCACATATCCAACGTCTCAGTCTCTCTTAAAACGCCCTTCTTAGTCAGGGACCCCAATGGGTATTTGTAGTCGATGAAGCAACACGGCTTCACCGAAGTTTTTATATATATTTTGACCCCCTGATTACGAATATCGAAGGTGGATTACCGAAAAATGGCCAAGTAATTTGTTATAAACAAAAAATTGTTAATAATTAAAAAAATATTTTTTAGTAGACGAAAAAATATTTTCGTACCCCTCGGCTGATTCTAACCAAAAGTGTCTCTTGAGATTTTTCCGTCCGACGCACAGTTTTTGAGTTAAAAATTTGAAAATTGGCACTTTTAGCCATTTTTCAATACGAGTAACTTTTTACTAAATAAATATTTTCAAATTCTGCGCCCAGCAATTGATGGTTCAAGTTAAGAATTACAAGTTAGGAAAAATCACAATGCACAATGTAATGTTTTTATTACTTTTTAATGCTATAAACAAATAGTGTTTCATCAATTAATTGTAAGTATCAAGGGAAGTTCAAGTCTACTTAAAGCTTATAGCTTTTGCTCTATATATATATATATATATATATATATATATATATATATATATATATATATATATATATATATATATATATATATGTTTATACGGATTTCACGAATTCCTCCGTGTGAGATGCATTAGCAGTGGTTATATCCACATTATGCTGTTGTAGTGCTGAAATCACATTCAGCAAACGTACAACTATATGCAACTCCGTATGTAAGTGAAGTAAATGCGAAACAGTAAATGCAAACTTCTCTCCATCATATCCCTTCTGTGTTAGAGGTTGCACCGTTAGAATAAATTGTAATAATACACAATTCATCCTATTCCACCACCATCGAGATGGTGGCCTACCTGTACCACCATACCGAGAAGAAAGTCAAAGCTTACACTCCCCACCACAGTGATACGGCAGAGATACATGTTTCGTCTCTCACTAGACTCATCAGGGTACCGACATGCACCTGGCTGTGCAAAGGACAGATCGAAAGGAAGTATGCAACGCTGAACGCGGCTTCGCCGACCTCTCGTCGGATGGCTTATATATGTTTATACGGATTTCACGAATTCCTCCGTGTGAGATGCATTAGCAGTGGTTATATCCACATTATGCTGTTGTAGTGCTGAAATCACATTCAGCAAACGTACAACTATATGCAACTCCGTATGTAAGTGAAGTAAATGCGAAACAGTAAATGCAAACTTCTCTCCATCATGTCCCTTCTGTGTTAGAGGTTGCACAGTTAGAATAAATTGTAATAAGCTGTATTTTATTACAATTTATTCTAACTGTGCAACCTCTAACACAGAAGGGATATGATGGAGAGAAGTTTGCATTTACTGTTTCGCATTTACTTCACATATTTATATATATATATATATATATATATATATATATATATATATATATATATATATATATATATATATACATGTTGTATCGTAGATTTTCACGGATGGTACTCTTGTACCATCTAACAACCAGAAGAACCATCTCGATCCTTGAGACCGCTGGAAAAGCCCTCCTTCGAGAACAAATCTGAGAAAAACGAAGAATCCTATCAAAGACAGAAACGAAACTTTACAATCTCCACTTAGTTTTAACTCAAAAAATCCATCATCTCCTGTGGAATGACATAGAAAAAGTATCCTGTTGGAGAACGGAATCAGACACCCAGCTTAAGACAAAAAAGCAACAGAAGAAATTTGAGGCACTACGACAACGCAATACTGCCCACACACAGCAAACATTAGACTGCAACAAAGTTGTCCATAACATTTCCAACTACCAATTAACAGAATCCGAGAAATTAGTCCTTTTAAAGGTTTTAATTTTGCCGTAACGTCAAAAACAGTCCCCTTAGAAGAGATAATTTCGAATATAGAAGCTGCCCTAGAGAACATCCCTGAAGAAAATGCCGAACAAGCCAGACAGGACATAACGCGAATTCTGAAATCAAGCCGGCCTCCCAATTTATCTTTAAAGAAGAACAAAGAAATAACAATAATACCAGCAGATAAGGGAAATGTCACGGTTGTAATGAACACCAACGAATATATGCAAAAAATGTCAGAAATTTTCAAAGACGCCTCTTACAAACAAACAAACAGAGATCCAACAACATACCTTGAAAAAATTACGAAAGCCAAGTTCAAAGCCTCAAAACTAGACCCAGAAACTGAAAAATCTTTAATACCAAGGGAAAAATCCAACATGATCAAAAACAATCACCTCGAAGAAAATGACATCTTAGCAAGCCTCGATATAAAATCGCTATATTCAAGCATACCACTGGATGAAACTTTGGACAAAATCGCCATGAACGAAGATTTTCCAGCCTACACAATTGAACTTGCAGAACACTGCCTAAAAACAAATATTTCATGTTCAATAACCAAATATACAAATAGATGGCGCACCTATGGGGTTCTCACTTTCACCAGTTATAGCCAACCTTTTTATGATATATTTTGAACAAGAGGCACTGCAAAAAGCATTCTTAAAACCGAAATTTTGGAAACGCTATGAGGATGATATTTTTATATTATGGCCGCATGGAAAAGAACACCTGGACGATTTCCTCATATACCTGAGCAATATCCACCATACAATCCAATTCACGCTAGAAATCGAGCAAGAAAAGAAACTTCCTTTTTTGGATCTGTTATTAACTAGAAAACCCAACAACGCCCTAGGTTTTAGCGTATATCGAAAACCCACACATGCTGACCGATTTCTCAATGCAGAGTCACATCATCATCCCTCTCAAAAGCAGGCAGTAGTAAACACACTGATATCAAGAGCTCTCCGACTAACAGAACTCGATACAAAACAAGACGAAATAAGATACATTTCAACAGCTCTAGAACTATATGTATATATATATATATATATATATATATATATATATATATATATTTAGAGAGATGTAGTCAGTGTCAGAACACTTAAGGAAAAAAGAAGTTAAGCCAATAGGACTGGAATACTTTTTTGATATCCAAGCTATTAAGTTTATTTAAAATATATTCTATTGTAAAATCATAAGCTGATAAAACACTGTATATATTTTCTGAAACTGAAAGTGTCTGGTTTGTCGAAAAATTAGTATAATAACACTCAAAACGGTCAGCAAAGACGTTAGCTATAACAGTTTTGCTTAGCCTGTCCATTATATTCCAAGTAACTTAGTATGCATGCCACTGTTCTCTCTCAGGTAGTTGAATTAAGATCAAAACTACTAAATGTTAATAAAAGGAAATAAAAAGTCAATTAGGTATTTGTATTTTTATCTCAGTTTCTACTAATTTCTGGTTTTATTGAAATCTGGTGGAGCCCTTGGGGTACAACATAAACACTTTTATCCTTGACTGGTTTAATATTCTTTAGATGAAATAATACACGGTAATGGGAATAACTATTAAAATCCGATCTGTGAGTCACGGTTGCGAGAACTTAAGATATTTTAATGATGATATTTAATAAAATTGTATTATGATACCATACTTTTTTGTCGTTATTAGTTAAAAGGACGCCACGGAAGTTATTTAGTTTAAATTAAAATAAAAAGAAAATTAATACTTCTGTGAATTGTGAGTATGTTTTCACTTCTGCTTCCAGCTGATGTTACTCTATTGTCTACTATTAATATTTTGTCTGTATAGATGTAAACCGATTTTATTTTACATTCTAAGCAATTTATATCGATGTGACTTGGTGAAATCAAATAAAAAGTCACCAGAAAGAAAATATAGAGGGAGGAACAAATTTGTTAAGGTAAAAGTAGTCCTTTATTTGAATAGGCACAATCTTATGAGCATAAAGAAGTTTAGTATACAAGCATCGAAATGTATAAGCGCTGGCATCTTCTGATCGCTTGGGCTTCTGTACTTCGCTTAACGTCTGGGGAAGTTGCGGCAGCTACGTCTACTGATTTGTCGAAAGTTTTGTATTGTTTTGCTCGCTAAATACTGCTGTGGAAATTAGAAACATGTGAATTTAAAGGGAAAGCCCTGGTATTGTTTTGTTCATGACTGGTTGTGTTCAGACAATAGCAGCGATGTCGAACAGCTGAGCATCAATACAAGTGTTTCATAGAGCTCGATTTGAATTCACTACTTTTTCAAATTAATGTAAAGGACCTACATTATCTCCAATAGCAGGCAGACTCACTGTTCATTATAACTACTATGCTTCATGAAGTAAAACAGTGATGTGACGCAAATTTGGTATCCTTAAAAATTTCAAAAACCAATATCTTGAATTTAAAGTGTATTATAGATAATATATATATTTGGAAAATGAACGAATTACTGTGACCAACGTGAATAAAATTTAGGAGCATTGATTGACAATAGCAATAAGTTGAAAATAAGATATGTAAGTATAATAACTTAGACCTGAGACTTCTCAGTCACTAGAAATTAATATTTTACTTTTGGAGATCTTGGTCATATTTGTTCAGTACCCGATTTAAGCTGCAGAAAAGGCAGTAAAATATATATGTGAACTTAAAGTTCGTAATTTCTGTCACCCTCTGTTTGTAAAGCCTGATATTTGAACCTTGTGCTGCTTATTTCACACATGTTCAATGCATCATAAACATTAAGATGAGGAATAAATACTCTTAATGTAGAAATATATGTAAAACTATTATATTTTAAGTGTTTTTATTGTATGTAATTTTTAAAAATGTGACGTTCTTGTGTAAGAAACTTTTAATATTTATGTTTTTATGTTTGGAAATTGTTGCTGTTATAGGTGGGACACTGATGAAGGCCAATAATAAAGTCAAAACGTTTGTAATAAGAATAAAACATCTATGAGGAAATAAATTAATTTTTATTCCACTGATCGAAACGAAAATCCAAGAAAAAAGGAAAAATAATATATCTAAATAGCGGTTCAAGAAAATAAAAACAAAAAAGGAATTTAAGAATATTTATACAGGTGTGGAAAATCCAGAACAGAACCTCTAAAAAAAGGGAATGTAACAGAAAGAGACGTACAACCCGTTTAGCCATGCTGAAGAAGTGAAATAAAGCATACTGTTGTATCGTAGCTTGCTTTCTGGTTTCCAGCAAAGATGGTTGGCGGGGTCGTCAAAGCACAGTGGGTTGAAAGCACAGATTTAATATTAAAAATAAAAATCGGATCCAACATAGCAGACTGAATCTTTAAAATCATGAAAATAAATTCGAAAAACGTCTAATGGGGTTCAATAGCTGTTAAATATGCAATTTAAAAACAAAATAAAAAGAATAATTGTATTTCCATGAATAAAATATTGCGCTCGAGTCCAAGGTGCATTTTAAAAATAATACTATAATAATAAATACGTGGATATCGATAATCGTTAATATGCACAAGTACTTTTTCCTCTATGCTTAGGAGTTCTTAACAAATACCAATGCAAATAATTTGTAAGTAATATAATATTTATTGATTTACACAAATGAATAAATAATACGACTGTAATAAAAATATTAAAAAGAACTCTTTAATCATTGCCTTCTTTGTTAACAGCTCTTTTCTCATTCTCCAATACGGACGAATTGTTGTCCGAATTCTGACGATGTCAAAAAACAATGTAAGGATCCATCGACGCCAAAAGTTTTGGAACACATTCTCTATATTTTTCTCGAAAAGATTTTCGGGCAAAGTCTAGGCGATACTTTCTTATTAACTTGTCCGTTGATTTTTGTGCATCTTTCGATAGTTTACCTATCGGTAATATTGCAAATGCTATGATGTCTGGTCAATGGAGTAAGTAATTAGTGGATTTCTGTTGGCATGTTGTACCAAGAATATCCTTTGAAGAATAATCTTGCTGTTTGAAGTTTGTATTCCCAAATCTTCTCTATTGCAGTTTAATATCCGCTACCAATAGTTGACGGGAAATCGGAGGATCAGTTTTCGCTTTACTCTTATTATAATGGCTGTAGCTTGAAATACTCTGTATTTACTGGGACACAGTATCAATGTTGTCGAACTGAGATGTTGTTTGGCAGAAGTAACCACGTTGGACCGATTTCGCTCCAGCCAAAGCATTCACCTAGCCTTCTATCATCGTCATAGATAAGTTGTACTGTACTTAAGCTCGGATGGCAAAGAGATCTCTTTTATATGGTGCAAATTGTCTGGTTCGAGTTCATAATTTTCTATTTTCGTTAAAGACTTCTGTTCGGTCGCAATTTATAGTAGAGGAGGGTTTGGAATTGTACAACACAATCTGTTCTTGTTGAGTTTGTATCAGAAATATTCGGATCAGTGAATTTCATTTTTTACTGGCTCTGACCTGATGTTCCATCGAAGCCCCATTTGCAAATGAAACTCATATCTACAAATCTAATTTATCGATTTGTTCAAGGGCGTCTAATTGAAGCAATATAATTCGATCTACTGTATGATCCAGTAAGCCTTGGACTTTAACCTCGGCCTTTGATTTATGAAAAGTTAGATACTCGTCATGTGGTAAACATGCTTTTTTGTATTTTACACACTAGAGTACGGCGAAAATATATTACGGCCTTTCTGTTTAGCCCAATTTTGTAATCGTTGATATTTGTTTCTCGACAATCCAATGTCAAATAGAAGAGCGGCGCACAAATGTAACTGAGCGCGACGCAACCACAACACTGTTGCCTTTGACCTGAGACGAAACTTTAGAAAGAAAAGACTGGTCGTTCATATTACCGAGGTTTAATAGAAACGTTACTAAAGTCAACCTTCTATTTTAAATTTCTTAACTAGAAATTATTTTGGCCGTTTCTCAAATTCTAACCCACTAAGCCCGTCTAACTTCTTTCAGGTTAGTTCGGGACAGAAGATCGTAGGGAACGCCTACGTGTAATATTACCCCCGCTAACTTACGTGCGACACGAAGACAAGCAGTCCCTTGAAACGAATGAGAGGGTCGTCTAAACTTATAACGTAATCGACAGAATTTGGAATATTTAATGACTATTTGATACATTGATTTTTTTAATATCACATATAGTCGAAATACAAATAAATTAGTTCTTGTTGGGAGTTGAGCGTAAAGAAAATTGATATTTCTGTTACAAAATAAACATTTATTCTAATAAAAATACTAGTGAAACGCAACGGTAATTTCTAAGTAAATAAGCTAATAGACCACTTTAAAATTAAAAATCATTCTCAAAAATAAACTTTTATTCTGGTAAAAAATAAAAGTAGCACGTCAGTAATTGTAAATAAATAAACAAATAATTAAATTCAATTTAAATCAACAAAAACACCTAAAAGTCTAAAAGAGGTGTTCAAACAGGCCTCCACTTTGAGCGAGACAATAACCCAGTCTATTGTAAAATACGGTTCGCGTATTTGCCAAAACTTCAGGAGTTATATCCTTATTAGCTCTTTCTATCATGTCCTCACAAAACACCATACGTGTTTCCTGGTCTTTCGGAAATATTTCTTGAGTTATTCGCAATTTGTAACAGCGATGTTTTTCCGCTTTAAAATATTCCAAACTGTTTGAGCGTTCATGTCAAGTTTTTCGGCAATTACGGTACTATTGCAAGGAAAATTAATTTCTGCTAAACTACAAACGTCAGTCTCCCGATTTACTCGTTCTTCAGTAATTTGAGGAACCGGTTGTTCCTCATTATTATCACTGCATTTTTTACAAATTTTTAGACAACAGGTTGTCTCAAATTTTTTAATAATTTCAGAAATTCTAAATTTTCAAGGAACAGGATGATTTTCGCACGTAAATGCAAATCTGCCGATTATTTACCAGAATAGTCATCATCATTATCATCATCATCATCATCATCCAGCCTGCTGAGTCCACTGCTGAACATAGGCCTTCCCTAAACGTATCCATTCATCTCTATCTTGGGCAGTTCTGATCCAGTGCCCTGATACTCGTTTGATGTCGTCACTCCAGCGTGTTGGTGGTCTACCTCTGCTTCGCGTGTCTGCACGAGGTCTCCAGTTTAGCAACCTGATTGTCCATCTATCGTCTCTGAATCTCGCATAGTACTACTTAATAATCTGCTTGTTCCGTGGAATAAACTACCATTGTAACAAAAAAATTTGGCGCGAAACACGGTACTACAGCCTGAATGTAAGCAAATAACTCTTGTTGTGCTAGGGCGTGGCGTAGTCTGCCACCCGCTCTCACCGCGCCAGCACTGTATTACCTCTCACCCTAGAGCCAAACTGATAATTTACACGTATGTCGATGCTTACGACTGTCTCATTCTGATTTGATGAATAATATAGTATTTTCTTTATCTTATTTAAAAAATGTCCACGTTCCAGTTTGGATTTTCCAGACCTGTATGTATATATATATATATATATATATATATATATATATATATATATATATATATATATATATATATATATATATATATATATATATATATATATATATATATATATTACACCAAAGTGTTATTTCCATTTTTTATTATGTTACGTTATAAGCATCTTAAAGAATAATCTCCCCCAAAAAAAAGTCGATTATGCCATAGTAAAGACAAAAAAATGTAATAGATTTAAAGTGGTAAAATACTGACAGAAATATTTAAAGATGCAATTTCCGATTAAAAAAGTCAGAGGGTAGTCCCAATAGTCGATAGACACGAAACTGACAGAGAGTGAAAACTCGGGGTTAGTTTAGTGTCGAGGGCTGTGGTTCGGAACGCACGTTATACTGTAGGTCCCGTCACTAAAAAATCCAAAGGGTTGATATATCGTTAATTAATACTACTCACTCACTGTAATTTTCGAAAAGTATTGTTAGAGGTAAGGCATATTTAAAACGATTGAATAACTGTAATTATGTTCTTTTGACCTGAAATCAAAACACAATTTTAGCAAAACAAGTTTAGTTGTTAATTATCCTACTATTAGATTTATAATAACTAAGAAATGTCCTCCTTATACATATGCGCTTAAAGTTATTAAAACATGATTGATTCTTGGTAGAATATTATTAAAATTCGGTAAAAAATATCCCAACGAACATACGCATATTTTTATAAGTTGATTTTAAATAAACCTATTAATAATTATGAATAATACATGTCGTGTAAATTACAGATATGTCGTTATAATGCAGGCAAGGCTATTTACATACGTATTGTTCACTAGGAAATGAAAAAAAAGCCCGGTAAAATGCTTGGAAGTGTGGACTGAGAAAAAACATGACTATTGTGTTACATAAGTAAAATATTTAATATAATTCAAGGTTATTGTCCTATCAGACATTTGTAACGCAGACATTGCATTATCGAAAATGGCTTTTATTTACATTAAAAACAGGTCAAGTGTGTATCGGACATGCATTATCTTAGAGTCTGTAGAAGTTGATTTTTTTTGTCTCTTTATTTTTCCTATATTATCTTGTTGTTTTCCCAAAATACTATATTAGACACGACTTACGTGAATTTACGACTTTAAAGTGGAAACATCGCAATAATCATCGGCCCCTACCAAAAGTTGGCAATTGACAGGAAACTAATGACCGCATTATTTGAATGAACATAGGGGAGGGTTTTCCGGCTGCACCTAACCTCAAAATGCTAAAAATCATGATTTCAGTGGCACGATATAATGCAAGGATTCTATATACCCTACTATGAGGTTTATGGGTCGCTGAATTCAAATCCGATGTGTATTTTCAAAAATTCAAAATGGCGGAGCAAAAATTAAGGTTATGTACGTAAAAACTATTAAGCGTTAGTCACAAAGAGATATTAAAATGTCAGTAAATGCCAATCTGTCTCGACCTGAAGGTTTGGTAATGTAATTCAGAAGATAACTGCTAGAACCTAACCTAAAAGGACGTAACTTAAAAGAACAAAAATCGCACAGGCATGAAACAAAGTCAACGACACTATATACTCTACAAAAGAGTTTCTGGGGTAGCCGAATTCAAATATGGTCTATTTTCAGAAATTCTAGATGGCAGCTTCAAAATGACGGATATGAAGGCTAAAATTGTCAAATAACACTATGGGCTTATTGTTTGTGGTAAAGGTTCTACGAGTTCTAAGACCTAGCAGTACAGTGTTTAAGAACCTAGAGTGAGAGGGTCCAAGAATTTGGTCCTAGGGTCTATGGGATCAAGGTCAATGATAAATCCATAAATATAGGGTATACGTGTTTAGGGTGTATAGGACGAAGGTATATAGACGTAGGCCCTAGATTTCTTAGATACCGGATTTACTTACCAAAGTCCTATAGACAGAAATTTGGTAGGACCCACATAAATATTACAGTATAACCTTTGAACTTAACTCATTAAACCTAAACCTTCTAACACTAGGCGCTCAAATCCGAAACCCAAAACCCTTAAACATTAACCCTCGCCCTTAAGCCCTTTAATCTCACTTCAACCCTTTAACCTTAACCCATGATCTTGAAGCCTTGAACCATAAACTTTTAAATCCTTAGCTATTTAACCTTAAAAAACTGAGGTCTTGAACTACAAATTCTAAAACCCGAAACCGTTATACCCAACCCAATCTAAAGTTAACCTTAAACCTTTCGATCCTAAACTCTTACCCCCTAATTCACTAACATGGTTTGACTTTAAAACTGGGCTAAATTGACAGTAGAGAATTTGAATTGACAAGGGTAACAATACGTCAAGCAAGTTTTAAACCTTTAAAATACAATTAAAACAATATCAAAAGAAAAACAAAACTGGTCATCTAGAAAATTTAATTTCCAAGGCAACAAGGGTCTAAGTCTTAAATCTTCTTAGTGAATCTGGCTATTAAGCTTTTGAACATTAGTCTTATGGTTTAAGGATTTTGTGATTCGTGGTTTATGGTTCAAGACTTTAACAGCCTGATTCACTAAGAAGGTTTAATACTTAAACTCGATCTAGTTGCCATAAAAAATTGATCTTCTAGTAGGCCAGTTTTGTTTTGCTTATGATATTGTCAAAATTTATATTACATATGTCAACAAATGCTTATATGTATAGAGATATTAAGGATAAAAATCTAGCTATAAACCTTGAAATTTGTAAGATATATAGTTGTATCTCTGAAATAAATAAAATTCCTCATTTTTTCCGGTTCAGTAATAAAAGAAAATAATTTAAATACTTTTCTATCAAATTAGAACCGGGAATTGGGGTTGAAGGATTACGGTTCAATATCTTGGGTGTTAAGGGTTTAAGACTAAAAAGTTAAAGGAATTTTGGGTTCAGGTGTTTCTGGTTAAAGACACTGTATTTGAATTCAGCTACCAAATAAACTCATTTGTAGAGTATAGTGTCGTTGACTTCGTTTTATGTCTGTGAGAGAAAGATTTTTGTTTTTTAGGTTAGGTTTTAGCAGTTATCTACTAGATTGTGACATAATCTAGGTTTGATAGGACAAACTCCTAGGTCGAGATAGATTGATTTTTTTAATATCTCTTTGTGTCTAATATTTCAGAGTTTTTACGTACCCAGCCCCATTTTGGGATCCATTACCTTGAAAATGGACATCAGATTTGAATTTAGCGCCCCAAAAACCTCTTAGTAGAGTCTATAGAATCCTTGCCTTTATTTTATGCCACTAAAATTGTGATTTTTAGCGTTTTGAGTTTAGGTACGACCGGAAAACCCTCCTTTATACGTATTCAAACAATGCGGTAGTAAGTTTCGTGCCAATTAGCAACTTTTGGCAGAGGGCGCGTGCACCAAGGGCCTTATATATTAAAAAATATTTATGTAGTGAAGATTGGTAGGTACCAGACTAAATTGGCTTTTTGTAGTGTTAGAGCGGCCAAATTTTCTTTTGAGTTATTCTGATTTATATTATAAGGTGACAGATTTTACTGAAGTTATTTGTTTGTGTTTTTGACTTTAGAGCATTTTAATTTTTTTAATCTCTATCATATCATAAAATTCGCTCTTGTGTGGTTTATTCTTTTAGTGTCCGTCCTATTTCTATAGTGTGACTACTTAGGGCTCTCTTATTTTTTTTGTCTTACATATGAGCATTAATCCTATTTTTTTAGGTATTGATCAATGTATAGGAAGGTATATTTTTTACAGTGAATTTAATATATTCCGTGGCTTATTTATTGTCAGAAATTTTAGATTTTAGATGACTGAAATTACTTTTTAACAAGTCATAAACTTTATGGGCCACAGTAATATTATCTTCTTTAAAAATATTTTGAAATTTTTCGATAGATGTGGAACATAAGCTAACAAGATGTAATTTTTATCTTGTACATTTGCATTAGTTGTATTATTGTATTATTTATTAATTAATCTTTTAAAAATGGTGTTTTACCAATACTAGCGATAGCTATTATAATATTTGCCAATACCCACTTTCTGAAAAGAAAAGTGTCATCGTAGGACTTACTAACCGATGGGAAATGCTTTGAAAGGGACAAAATAAATATAGATAATTAAGTAATATTTTGTATGTCTTTTTTTAAGTTTCGTTTATTTCTAAATAGATAGGTTTAGAGGAATGGAGGGGCAAAACAAAACTATAAGGCTCCCTAGTTGGCCATGGAATCTTAAAAATTAATTCATTTTGTGTTGACAAGCATTAAAAATCCTTTTAAAGAAAAAACTATAAGACTGACTTAAGAAACGTTGCAGGTTATCATTTTGAAAATATCTTTCTGAGATCTCGTTTTCCACCGAATATAAACTTTAACGATGTAACATCACCAACATCATCACTTTTTCTAGGACGCATTATGAAGCTTTTTAAAGTGATTTTACATTGACGAGCAAATAATTATATTTAAGTCTAAAGGCTATGATTTCCAAATTGATATATTATGTAACTAGATAAAAATATTATACCATACATATCGTAATTATTTTTTTTAATTGGCCTGAATAATAAAAAAAATTCATCAAAATTATATAATTTTGTTATTTAGCTAGTTAAATGTAACTGTTTTTTGCTACAAAATAAATGTGTTTTAAGAATTTACTCAAAATAATTTATTATTTGAAATAGACAGAAACTTTTTCTAACATTTCCAAAAAACCGCACTGAGATTTTTAATTATAAACATGTAAATAAAAATATTTTAGAGACACCTTCTACTATAAGAGCATATATACTCTGTTCTAACACCGTTAGAGATAAAGCAGTGTCTCAGATTGCAGGGAAATAGCGAGAAAAGATGGAAGTCTCTCTCAAGGCAGTGCACTGCTACCTGCACACCTGCACACCTGTTTCGAACTCATTGGTTCTCGTTAGGCAGGCAAGCGCACCTAACCATAGAAAAAGCGACTTCTTTAAGCAACCTATATCGAACAAAATAAGAATTTTAATAGAAGTAAATAATTCCACTGTTAGTATATCATAAATAAAATATTTAAATAAACTTACGTTGGAGGATTTACGATATTAAATAACTCCACTGGTGATGTCGGTACCCTCCTTACTATCATCTTTTTACCATCTGTTGAACCCATCCCTACTGAGGCCCATGATCGCACCGATCCGCCATCAGAAAAAGGTTTTCCACTCATGCCGTACCCCGAATCTACGCTACTGGGTGGTTTATTACCTGGTACACCTAAAATTTAAATATAACATTTATTTAATGTAAAATAAAAGCCTTTGCCGGTGTGGTAAATTAACAAATCTGCGTAAACTTTGGAATTTTCTTCCAACGTTTTCACTTCATGAGAAATTCAGTGTTCTAATTTGGGGAATTAAAACATCCTGATGTATTATGCAATCCTACGTAAAAACTGACGGAAATTGAAATGGAAACTAATTGTTACAGCTTATATTCTTTGTTAGATAATGGAAATAGGAATATCGATATGTATTACGAAAACTAGCACAGGGTATCTGGCGGCAGATTTATGTTTTTAAAACGATTATCAGATTTTTTAATCACGATGCCGCAGTGGTCGGGAGGATATGGTGCGTTCGCTGTGGAGGAGTTTTTCAAACGCGATGATTCTTATGTGATCGCTCGTCGAGAATTTTGTTCGACGTTCAATATCCGACGATTGAGTGATGCACCCAGCTTCGGCTATAGACAGCCCACACCCGGGGCAAGCATCGAACTCGTTGAAAGAAATGTACGAGAAAATCCACGACTTTCGATTTGGAAAAGGGCACCTTCATTGGCGCGGAGCAACCGTCTACGAAATTTTGAAAAAACATTTAAAGTTCCATCCCTTCAAAATTCAGATTATCCAAAAATTAAAAGATTTTACTTCATTTTACGCGAACAGGTTTGTGAAATGATGTTAGAAAGTCTCTGAAGAGTTAATTCTATTTTTCGTAGTGACGAAACTCATTTTCACTTAAACGGACATGTTAATAAACAAAACTGCCATTGCTGGTCTCCAAGAATCCATAATCCACGACTCAAACATCCAAAACCATTACTTTATCTCAGGGTAACTGTCTGGTGCGCTTTGTGCACGAATGGAATTATTGGATCTTTTTTTTGGAATATGCCCGGGGCCAGGCGGTGAATGTAAATAGTGACAATTACGGGAGGATGATAACGAATTTTTTTTGTCGAATCCATCGTTCTCATCATACACCTGGTTTCAACGGGATGGAGCCACTCCACATACAGTCAAAGCTTCAATGAGTTTGTTATGGGAAGCTTTCCCTAAAAGGCTGATAAGGCGATCTGGGAGCACTCCGTGGCCACAGAAGTCGCCTGATTTGACCCCGATGGACTTTTTTATGAGGCTACCTGAAATGGAAAGTTTAAGATAACAATATGCGAACTGTTGTGACCCTAAACAAAAAATTCGCCAATAAATCAACAATATTCTACCGAGTTTGTTGCAGGATGTGGCGCGCAACACGAAGCTCGGTTTCGAACAATCGCATTTGGAAAACATTATCTTTACAAAATGAAATCCGCATCTGTATTCTGGTTAAAAGTATTTTTATTAAAATAACATGTTTAGTTTTTAATTTTTTATTTCATTTTGAAAACATAAATCTGCCGCCAGACACCCTGTATTTACCGTATACTTACCCTGAATATCATTCATTAAATGATGGTAATTTTTCAACGACCTCATACTAGGATCCCTTCGAAAATTTGGACTACTTGTACTAGAAATTAACGTGCCACTAGGTGCACTAACATTTGTGCTAGTAGAAGGATAAACAAGATGGTTAGAGTCTACAAATTGTCTGTTTTTAGTTGGTAACCGTCTTAATGATCCAGCCGGACTTGAATTTTTACTGTCTGTTTGCAGATTTTCTATTAGCCGTTTGTGTTCTATTGGATGGACGCTAGGTTCGGTACTTTTTATTTCTTTCATTTCGAGTCTGTCATCTTCGTCATCTGAAAAAAAAAAGTTTTTAGGATATAACAAGATGTGCAAAAAGTTCTACTGCTGATTTATTTATATAAGCAAAGTAATCCTTGAAATTATTGAGGTAAAATTTTCTGTTTTGCTATAGACTGTATTGAAATGAAAAATGCTTAAATGCGTGATTTAATTTATTTACGGTTAATAATACAACTAAGACGCTGTTAAACATAAACTCTAAGTTTTATTTTGTAAAACTGAAATGATAAAGTTTTAGATCTTTAGATTATTATTTTGTGAAATTAGGAAAATGTGGCCAAAACCGAACACGAGTTTCAGTTTTCAAAAGGATCCGAAAGAAAGGAAAAATTAAAGAAAATATGAGTTCCTACTCTAAAAAGAGACTGTTATAAACTGCATTAGTTAAGATTATTATTTTAGGAAAATGCAATAATACGGCTAAAGTCCAATACAAGTTCCAACCCTCTGAAAAATCTAATGAAAACTGCACAAGTAACAGTCATTTTTTTTATTAAAATACGGAAATTGGCCGATTAAGAGTTTCAACTCCAAGAAAATTAAATGAAAACTGAAATAGGACGGTTCCAACTGGTACTTTGTCGCGGTATTTTTTATTCCGTCCTTTGACGTTTCCCAATGTGAAAATAACCGGTTATGAATTGAAAACCAAGAACAACAGAGTCGTGGCTATAAAACAAATTAAACGACAATCGGTCGAGACTGTCGATGGTATCATGTGAAGAGATTTTAGATTAATAGAGGTCGTCAAGATTATTCCAAACCATACAATTGTTCACAGTCAAAATTGCTATGAATACGTGAATAAAAAGCTGCGTCACAACATTCGAATATACGTAAAGTGACCATACATCCCGTTTTCAACGGTACAGTACCGTTTTTAAGTGTATTGTCCCGGTGTCCCCAAAAAATCTATCGGGGCACAAAAAAGTCACGTTCCATAACAATTTTGAAAACATTAGACAGTTGGCCAGAATTTACAATGTTTTGTTAGTTACATAAACGGTCCGATGGTCGACTCTCTCAACAGCACTGAAAAAGAGATTTGCATTTATAGGTTGTGAGAATATTGTTGCGGAAAAAGCGAATGGACTCTAATCGTTGAAACTCCTTGATTCCGCCTCCCTCACGGTCTCAAATAGGGCGTCAGTATTATATAAGCAAGTCGACAGACCACATGGACATACTTCTTATCGAGTTTCAGATAGAGATTCAGCGGAAAAAGCGAATGGACTCTAATCGTTGAAACTCCTTGATTCCGCCTCCCTCACGGTCTCAAATAGGGAGTCAGTATTATATAAGCAAGTCGACAGACCACATGGACATACTTCTTATCGAGTTTCAGATAGAGATTTAGCGGAAAAAGCGAATGGACTCTAATCGTTGAAACTCCTTGATTCCGCCTCCCACACGGTCTTAAATAGGGCGTCAGTATTATATAAGCAAGTCGACAGACCACATGGACATACTTCTTATCGAGTTTCAGATAGAGATTCAGCGGTAATAATAGAGGTAAAGTGTTTGAATCTTAGACTAAAATTTCTTTAATACACAGGAATAAGTTTCAAGTGCGATTTTCTAAGCAAATATAAAGTGACACCAGTTTATTTTACGACGTCAAAGCGAAAATGCGTTTTTAATGAAAACTTACAAAGAAAAGATCCTTTTATAAAACAACGAAATAACATTCCCCCAGATTGTACATTGTGAAGAATTTCGAACAGAATGTAGTATATTGCATGGAGGTGCCAGTGATATAGAACATGCTTCATCTTCAAACATATTAATGGTTGATTACTTTAAAAAAAGCAATGCGTCAACTTTTAAAGATATGGATGTTACAGCAACTGAGGATGTTTGAGCCTATCACATGAAATAACATTCCCCCAGATTGTACATTGTGAAGAGTGTCGAGCAGAATTTAGTGTATTCCAAGGAGGTGCGAGTGACATAGAACATGTTTCATCTTCAAGCACAGTAATGGCTGATTACTTTAAAAAAAGGGATGCGCCAACTTCTAAATTACAGCAACTGAGGGTGTTTTGGACTATCGCATGAAATAACATTCCCCCAGATTGTACACTGTGAAGAGTGCCGAACAGAATTTAGTGTATTCCATGAAGGTGCCAGTGATACAGAACACGCTTCATCTTCAAGCACATTAATGGTTGATTACTTTAAAAAAAAAGCGATGCGCCAACTTCTAAAGATATGGATGTTATAGTAACTGAGGGTGTTTGGGTCTATCACATGAAATAACATTCCCCCAGATTGTACATTGTGAAGAGTGTCGAGCAGAATTTAGTGTATTCCAAGGAGGTGCCAGTAACATAGAACATTGTTCAAGCTCAAGCACATTAATGGTTGATTACTTAAAAAAAAAGGTGATGGGTCAACTTCTAAAGATATGGATGTTACAGCAACTGAGGCTGTATGGGCCTATCACATGAAATAACATTCCCCCATTGTGAAAAGTGCCGAACAGAATTTAGTGTATTCCATGGAGGTGTCACTGATATAGAACAAGCTTCATCTTCAAATACATTAATGGCTGATTACTTTAAAAAAAAAGCGATGCGCTAGCTTCTAAAGATATGGATGTTACAGCAACTGATGGTGTTTGGATCTATCACATGAAATACCATCCCCCAGATTGTACATTATGAAGAGTGCCGAGCAGAATTTAGTGTATTTCATGGAGGTGCCAGTGATACAGAACATGCTTCATCTTCAAGCACATTAATGGTTGATTACTTTAAAAAAAGTGAGGCGCCAACTTCTAAAGATATGGATGTTACAGCAACTGAGGATGTTTGGGTTTATCCCACTGTACATGAAAATTACCGTTTTCGCAGTTACGATTACGCCTCAAAGCTAATTGAGCTATGTGTTGAACGAACATTTCGATGTGTTCGAACTAAACCGAATCAATAGCTACGAATGTTTTGGCGCGCAATTCAGCTGATGATATGAAAAGACATTTAGCAGAAGCTAAATTTATCTCAACTCTGACTGATGCATCTAACCACGGCTCTCAAAAAATATTTCCAATATTAGTTCGCTATTTTCGACCACACGAAGGTGTACAAGTTAAACTAATGGATTGTTAAGAGCAATCAGGTGAAACATCCGACATTATTATAAAATACTTAACCAAGGTTTTAGACGAATATAAATTAAATACAAAAATTGTAGCTTTTTGTGGAGACAATGTAAAGTGCAATTTTGGCGGTTATCAGAGACGTGGTTCCGATAACATCTTTAGCAAATTGAAGTCAAGTTTGAATTGATCTTTAATCGACATTGGTTGCGGCGCACATATAGTGCACGACGCAATTAAATCGGCTGCAGATTGCTTATCATTTGATGTTGAAGTCGTTATTGTAAAAATATACTTATTTTTCTACATTTACACCGTAAGAGTTGAAACATTAAAATATTTTTGTGTAGAAGCCGATATATAATATCAGAAATTATTAGGATACAGCAAAACAAGATGTCCTTCACTTATGCCTGCAGTCGAACGATGTCAAAAAATTTATGAAGCACTAAAATCTTAATTTTTAAGCATCGACAAATCCCCTACTATCTTAGGAAGTTTTTGAAAACTCTAGCTCAGAACTATTTTATTCATGCCCAAGCATCCACTTTCTATTAAGTTATTTTGAAGACTGAGGGTCAAAAAATTTCTGCTATTGAGATTGCAAATGCAGTTAACAAGTTGAAGCAAAATTTAATTTTGAAACAAAACACACAATTCTTCCCTCTGACTGTAGGCAACTTAATGGCTCAGTTGCATCAAAATGGTTTTCTAGAAGAAGAATTTGTGAAAACTACTGCTGCAATTTTTTTTTAAACCTGCCATGAGTATTTAAACCAATGGACGTCTTACTATGAAGACTTTCATCACTTTGAGTGGGTCAACTTAGTCATGGTTCCAACACGGGAAGGAATCCAAAAAATGATAGATATTTTAACAGAATTGGATTTTATTCAACGCGAAAAGAATACCGAAATATTTTATGAGTTTTCACTTATTACAAATTATGTCATATTAGAGAAGGTTTCAGAATGGAACAATTTAAATGTAGCTGTAGAAAATCATTGGGTGGAACTTTTATTATTTCAAAAATAATAATTTAAATCATTTACATTTTTGTACAATTTTTGAATATGCTCTGTGTCTATCTGGAACAAATGTATCGAATGAAAGAGTTTTTAGTTGAATTAATAAAATATGTACTGTTGAAGAGTCGCAGTTACAGGTAGCAGTTCTCAAAGCTATTATAATTTGAAAAGTAAACGTCAATAAAACTTGTCTAGAATTTAATTCTTATTTACAATCGTAACCATCAGTATTAAAGCAAATTTGTTCTTCAAAAAATCTGAAATTACTGATTCTTTTAATATTTATTAGTAAAAATAACTATTCTTTTTCCATTTTTGATTTGATTAAAACTAATTTAGTGCTCCATATAAAGTTTATATCTTATTAAAGTATTTGTTTTTTATTTGTGTATTATTTACACTATATACTGTACACAATAAACAATAATCAAGGAAGGTTGTAGGCAATGTTGAAGAATGACTAAAATATAGTTTAGTAGTATAGTAGGACTTACATTGTCTTCATTTTTGTTTATTTTTACGACGTTTCGATTAGGTTGTATCTTTAAACATAAGTATAAATTAAATATTTTGTCTTAAGGCTACGAGCTTATATAGGGACTGTGTCCATTGAAGGGCAAAGTTTCGCTTCACTGTACAGGGTGAGTCAACGATTGGATGAAGTAGGTTTGTGCCTTTTCGGTGAAATTAACAAAGAAACTATATTTATTGTTTGATACAGTTTATTTGTACGCAGATTTTAAAAATATTTAGGACTCTACAGGGTGAGCCAAAAAACTAAGACAGCATAAAGTTGTATTTTTTTAAATAGAACACCCTATATACGAATCGTATTTTCGATTTAGCTTATAATTTTAAATCTTTTTTATTAAGGGTTTACTATAACAAAACTTTATAGTTTCTGAGATAATTAAGTTTAAAGAAAAAAAGTCACGTTTTCAGGCATCAATTCAATCCTAAATAACGTTTTCAATTTTGTGACAAATATATTCAAATTTGGAATTTAGCAAGGCCAGGGACAAGTTAACATAATTTTTACCTAATATTTGCAATAAAAGCTACAGGGTGTTGAACACATCGGCTCAAATTTGAACAAGTTTAAATGAATAAATATCTTTTTTTTTTAAATGGTACACCCTGTATATTTTCATGTTATTTAATAGAGTAATAAAAACCCTAAAAGTTTTGTTCAATATATCCTATACCTATTCATAATAGTTTTTGAGATATTTCAGTTTTTCTTATTTTCCATACTTTTTTACAGAAATAGTCTTCATTATCATAGTAGCCATGGCAAAAACAATGTAAAAGAACATTTTTCTGTGTGTCAAATTTATAACCGCAATCGCTTCTTTTGGTTTTCATGTAGTGTAGTTTGGTTTTTTTTGCATTCATCTTATATTGTAAAATGAATTTTCCAAAGAATGAGTTAATAGATATGATTTATACTATAGGAGAGGCTCAAAAAAATTGCCTTCTTGCTCAAAGAATTTACAAAATGAAGTATCCTGATCGACGCCAGCCTAATACCCATACTTTTCAAAACTTAATGCAAAGATTTGATTCTTCTGGTACTGTTGATTATCCAAAACGTAAAGTGATCAACAAACCAGTAACTAATGAAGAAAAAGAACTACAAGTATTGTTAAATGTTCAGGAAAATCCTTATATTGGTAGCCGTCAGTTAGCAGCATTATGTGAAACATCACAATCCACCGCTAATCGTAATACCAAGAAATATAGGTATCATCCATATCACATGGAATTACACCAAGAATTGCATGGACAGGATTTTGAAAGTCGTGTAAACTTTTGTCGTACAATAAATGCGGAGATTCAATTAAATCCAAATTTATTATGCAAGGTAATGTTTAGTGATGAAGCTACTTTTAGAAGTAACGGTGCCGTAAATAGATGCAACATGCATTATTATGTCACAGAAAACCCATTTTGGATTAGAGAGGTGCAACATCAAAATCATCGGTCATTAAATGTTTGCTGTGGTATTCATCATAATCGAATTATTGGACCCCACTTTTTTAATGAACCACTAAATGGCCATAGTTACCTGAACTTTCTACAAGAAGAACTACCCCAACTGCTTCAAGGTCTCGATAGGGATGAGCTCGACAGTATGTGGTTCCAGCACGATGGTGCGCCTCCGCATTACCATCGTGAAGTTCGTGCGTTTTTGGACCAACGATATCCGCAAAAATGGATTGGACGTGGGGGTTTCATTGAGTGGCCACCAAGGTCTTGCGACATCACCCCATTAGATTTCTTCCTATGGGGTTATATTAAAAGTAAGGTGTATGTTAATCCACCAACAACAGTGGAAGATATGCGAAACAGGATTAGGGATACCTGTAGAACAATAACGCCACTAATTTTGTCCAGGGTCCGAGAAAATCTGCAAAAAAGACTAAATTTGTGCATTGCACAAGAGGGTCGTTTATTCGAACACTTATTAAAAAGAAATAATTAATCTCAGTATTTAATAGGTAATTTTTTTGTTTCAATTTAGTATAAAAGTAAATATGTATTTGCCTTGTCATTATTGTTGTGTTCATTTTTTCACATTATGTTTAATTAAACTATTGCCGTTGTAATATAACGAATAATGTATTTCATCATATTTAACCACAATCTGTTTGTTTCTGTAGTTTCTTTTTATTATTTTACATGGCTACTATGATAATGAAGACTATTTCTGTAAAAAAAGTATGGAAAATAAGAAAAACTGAAATATCTCAAAAACTATTATAAATAGGTATAGGATATATTGAACAAAACTTTTAGGGTTTTTATTACTCTATTAAATAACATGAAAATATACAGGGTGTACCATTTAAAAAAAAAGATATTTATTCATTTAAACTTGTTCAAATTTGAGCCGATGTGTTCAACACCCTGTAGCTTTTATTGCAAATATTAGGTAAAAATTATGTTAACTTGTCCTTGGCCTTGCTAAATTCCAAATTTGAATATATTCGTCACAAAATTGAAAACGTTATTTAGGATTGAATTGATGCTTGAAAATGTGACTTTTTTTCTTTAAACTTAATTACCTCAGAAACTATAAAGTTTTGTTATAGTAAACCCTTAATAAAAAAGATTTAAAATTATAAGCTAAATCGAAAATACGATTCGTATATAGGGTGTTCTATTTAAAAAAATACAACTTTATGCTGTCCTAGTTTTTTGGCTCACCTTGTAGAGTTCTAAATATTTTTAAAATCTGCGTAAAAATAAACTGTATCAAACAATAAATATAGTTTCTTTGTTAATTTCACCGAAAAGGCACAAACCTACTTCATCCAATCGTTGACTCACCCTGTACATAACTTAATGATTTGATGTTACTAAGTAGTGGTTGCCGAAGATTAGGTATCTCATCACTGGGTTTACTGAAGATTCCATTAATATTTTTAATGTAAGCTGTTTT
Organism: Diaprepes abbreviatus; assembly: GCA_034092305.1. Taxonomy (NCBI): domain Eukaryota; kingdom Metazoa; phylum Arthropoda; class Insecta; order Coleoptera; family Curculionidae; genus Diaprepes; species Diaprepes abbreviatus. The sequence goes on from JASJET010000484.1 coordinate 738,582, forward strand.
CATAAATTTTCTTTTTTTCATGTTGGGTTCCATATATATTGCTGCAGCTTCAGACCATTTTATATGGTGTTGTTTATCTCAGGCGTGTTCTGCAATATCTGATCTCGATGTTTCCCCTTTTTGTGTATGACTTTTATGTTCCTTACTTCTAACTTCTAGTGATCGCTTGGTTTCTCCAATATACATTTCACTACACTCACATGGAACTTTGTAAACACATTTTTTCTTATCGATAGTTTTTGGTTTTACTTTTGTTAAAAGAGCTGAGGGTATTTTCTGATTTAAAAGCTGTTTTATGTTATAACTGCTGGCAATTCGTCTTATATTCTCCGAGGTTCCCTTAATGCACGGAATTGTGAAGAAGGAATGTGTTTCTTGCTGTCCAGTGATCGTTATTCTAAAGTTATTTATAACATCGTCAATTAATTTTAAAGGATAACCATTCTGTTGTAAATCCGATTTAAAGTTTGCTACCTTAGTATAGAGGTTGCGTATAATTCCCCGTTTTGTTACAACAGAATGATTAGAACTATGGTTAAGATATTGTCCAGTATGTGTTGCCTTCCTGTATACTGAAGTTTTAATAGTTTCGTTTGAACGGTTCACCATGACATCTAGGAAGGAAAATTGATCATCTATCTCTCTTTCCATGGTAAACTTAATTGTAGGTTGAATGATGTTTAAATGTTCCAAAAAATCATTAAGTTCTTGATCATTGTCCTTCCATACGATGAATGTATCATCGACATATCTTAACCAGACTTTCGGTTTTGATGTGTCTATGGCATGAGTTTCGAACCATTCCATATATATATATATATATATATATATATATATATATATATATATATATATATATATATATTTCTCGACGACTGGAGAGAGTGAAGAATCCATCACTCCGTCTAGTAGTAACGTGGTTCGATCTGATAATGTATCATTATAAAGTCTAGTTTTGATTACGTCTAGTGATTCCCCTAATAGCACAATAATATACAGACTTTCCACATTAAAACATATTAGTCTGTCATCTGGCTCTAGATTAATGCTACTAATAATGTTCAAAAAATATGTGGAATGTTTAACATATGTGTTCGTCTTACCCTCTAAAGGTTGTATGGATTTTAAAAGAAACTTTGACAATCCGCTTGTTAAGGGATCCTCTGAAGCTGGTTATTGGTCTCAATGGTATGTTCGCTTTATGAATTTTCGGTAGTTCGTGAAGATGCGGTGCCTTACTGAAGTGTGGTGTGAGCGCCGATCGTAGGTTGTCAGGTATATGGTCTTGGTAGTTCCTCAGTGTTCTGTAGATTTTTGACTCTATAGATTTAGTGGGGTCACGAGCTAGTTGCCTATATTTTCCTTTTTCCCGGATATTTCCGACTTTTTGGTCGTACGTTACAATGTCCATGTTCAGCGTTGCATTTCCCTTGTCCGCTGGTAGAATTTTTATGGACTCATCCTTACGAAGTTCTTTTAAAGCTGATACTTCTAACTTGAAAATATTTTGAATTGGATTTTTTTTTGTCTTCCAAGGTTGATTTTATTTTCCACCTAAACACGTCGGAATGGTTTTCGTCGACTTGTACTGACTCTGCAGAGCTTATGATGTCTAAAACAGGTATGCTTTTAGGTGTTACTGCGAAATTAAGCCCCTTGCTTAATAAATGTTCGTTAGAGATACAACCTAATCGAAAAATAAAGACAATGCAAATCTGACAATCATATTTTAAGCAATAACCAATTATTAATTTGCATTTATTGTGTTAAAATGGCAAATATTTTGCCAATATTTTCTTGCCCAGTCCACTTTTCCCGTTTTCTGACCAAAAAATTCTGGTTCCTTTAAGTATACATTACTGGAGGCAGCGTACAATGTTCCGCAAGGCAGTGTTACATGGCAAAGATAGAAACGCGAATAAGGGAGTCGTGCTCGTATAATATTTACATGGGTTGGAAATTTTGGACAGGTATCTGCTTCTGCCTTTTTTTGTCTAAAACCTCTTTGGTATCAAGATAAACAATATTACGATTTGCCATGGTTTAGCTCATCAAAGAAGTGCAGTTGTCATTCGCGTCGATATTGGTTTAGAATTTACGGAATAATTTTTTGCAGTTTAGTCAGGAAGGGAAGCATCGGAGCAGTGTATAATATGAAATATATATGTTACTTATTTCATAACTGTCCTATCGATTTGGTTGTTTCACAGTTGAAAAGTATATTTGTCCGGAATGGATATAAACTATACTTTATTATGCTAAGTTCAAAGTTCAAGTCGATGTAGGTAAAAAGACCAGGAAATCATATGAAAGATACCTGGAATTGTTGAATAATGTAGCTGACATTCATTTATAAAATCTATAACTTCTTGACATTACTTCAAAGATCAAGGATCAATTTACTTCCCACAAGAAACAAAATTACTTAAAATATAATCAATAATTCAAATCGACAATATTTCAATTGAATTGTTTTTATCTGAATTCTGGAATCTATGAATGATTGAAATATTTAAATTATATTCGCTTTAAGCGTTTAAGAGTAAAGTTAAAATATTTTACGTCATATGCATTACAAATGACTGTGTGATGTATTACATGAAAGGATTATATATTGTATCGAGCCTCAAATTTTGATTGATTGATTGATTGAAGTATAATTTAAGTACTATTATATTTGAGAATATCAATTACAAACAAAAATATTTTCATCTAGTGAATGAAACTACAAGTAAAAGTAATTGTTTAAAAAAGATACTTGAAATAAAGTACTGTAAGCCACAAACTTACTAAATTATACTCAGTCATCCTTGGTAATTTACAGAACCTAGAAATTTAAAATGTTCTCGGTGGTAAAAATCCAGTATTAAGCTATCAAATATAACCACTCTTTTTAATGTGCCTTAATGTTGAGGCAATCATGTATTGTTGCGTTTGATTTACCGAATATAATGAATATCTAAATCGTTCACTTCCAAATTTCCCCAGATGTCGACGTAGCATTCACATATAAATTAAATAAAAACTTGTTTTGTATCTAGAAGTCTTCAAAAATGGCTAACTTACCATTCAGATTATCTTGGTAGAATTCTAGTGCGACGACGCGGCCATTTCTTATAGCACAATACACGTTAAACTGCCAAGATTCTTGAAAATTTAACTCTCTAAATGGATGTACGTTTGAGTCGCTCCAATAGTGGGAATTGCGTGGATTAAACCAGCATTTTCTTGTGACCGAAGTAAAATAAATTGACAGAAATCTACTTTTAGTGGAAAATCAGTGGCTTTTAAATGTTGTACTATGGAATATACATAGAGATGAAAATTGTGTTTACATAAAATCCTTAAAACTGATGTTTGAGAAAATCCAGACTCTAATGCTACTTGCCTTGTAGATATTGTCGGATATGCGGCAAAGTATCCTAAAATTGTAGTTTCAATATTTTCATTATTAACAACTGGTTGGATCCAAAGTTCTTGAAGTTTTCTATAATCCTTTTAACACTTGGTGGTGTTGGTTTCTGTTTCTGCGGATATCGGATCGCGAATGTATGTTCTTGAAATAATCTATCACATTCTCCATAAATAATAAATACGTTTAAATAATCTTTGTGTGTGTAATTTAATCGCCCCGGTATGATTATTATTAATGAATGACAAATGGCAAGAAAGAGTAACAATTCTGTAGGGTTCGATTGTTTTATTTTCGCCACGCCTCGCCGTCATGGCCAACTAATAACAAAATTTAAAAGCCGTATAGCATTTTTACAATAAAAAAATATTGAATTTTTAATGCTTAATATGATAAAATTATAAAAATAGGTGCATTCTATTTGAAAAAATTGACTTTTGACGATTTTTTAAATACAATTTTTACTTTTCTTTTTTGACCATTCCGTACTAATAATTTTCAAAATATCATTAAAACTACTAAAGTCGATCTTCGTCTACAAGAAAATTAAATAATAAAGAATTTCTTATAGGAAAAATTTATAGTTAAGTTTTGGTCCGCAAACGTCATTTTTGACATAAAAATTTAAATATGTCCAAAATGGTGAGACCTAAGTATATAATACAGGGTGTCTCAAAAGAAAGTACACATTTGTTCTGCTTATTGCGTGAACGCAACTATTCCGAGCGGCGCGGGGGGTATGTCAATCGGTAGCCTGGCTCTTGGGAATTTAGTCGCTATGGAGCGTTTCTCGGGAGCGGACCGTGCTTTGTGCGTACGTGAGTTTTACAAAAACGGTAACTCGGCGACTGTAGCGCGTAGAAAATTCTGCAATTTTCGACATATTCGTCACTTAAATGATGCGCCAAGCGCTCGGCTTATTGGAAAATGGGTCCAGAAGTTTGAAGAGACCGGTTCAACACTAGATAAACCAAAATCCGGGCGTCCGAGGTCTTCGAGAACGGTCGAAAACGTAGAGAGTGTTACTCAGTCTGTTCGTGACGACCCAAACGTTTCGATTCGTAAGCGTGCTGTTGCTTTAAATGTGCATAGGTCATCATTATTCCGCATTTTACGCAAAGATTTAAAGCTGAACCCCTATAAAATTCAGTTGGTGCAAGAATTGAAGCCTCAGGATGCTGGTCAGAGGCTTGACTTCGTAAACCAGATGACTGAACGCTTTTCAACGTTTACCAACATCTTCTTTTCGGATGAAGCCCATTTTCATCTTAATGGTCATGTAAACAAGCAAAATTGGAGTGCAAACAATCCAAAACACAAACATCAGAAACCTCTACATTCGCCGAAAGTGACTGTATGGGCTGCGATGTCGGCGCGAGGAATTGTCGGCCCGTACTTTTTTGAAGATGAAAGGGAACGCACAGTAACAGTGACTTCAGAGCGGTATGTGGAGATGTTAGACGACTTCTTCGTGCCTGAACTGCAAAATTTTCCTGGCTATAAGCAAAGAACATAGTTCCAGCAAGAGGGAGCAACTTCACACACGTCCAACATGTCTGTGCCACGAGTGCGTGAAATTTTTCCTGACAAATTGATCTCAAAGAAAGGTGACAAGTTGGCCTCCACGCAGTCCTGATTTATCACCTATGGACTTTTTCCTATGGGGTTATGTCAAATCAAAAGTTTACGCCAACAAATCGACTTCCCTGGCACAATTAAAAGAAAATATCCGCAACGAAATGGCAGACATCACGGAGAATACCTGCCGAGCCGTCATGGGCAATTTTAGTGCTCGATTAAATGAATGCCGTGAGCGCAACGGATTACATTTGGACGATATCATTTTTAAAAAATAAATTCCCAAACAATGTATTTTAATATGTAATAAACATTTTTTCAATAAAGTCCTGACTTTTTTTTAAATCGATTTTTTAAATGTGAACTTTCTTTTGAGACATCCTGTATTATACATAAAATATGTCTAGAATTTTACGTAGAAATCAAATATGTAATAATATATAGGATGTTCCATTTCAAATAAGAAAGTTGACACCTACTTTCAGTATAACCGGAAGTGCCGCCATCTTGAAAATATTTTAGCCGGCTGTCCTCCATGCACGTTAGTACACTACCAAATTTTCAGATTCTTCCTAATTATAGTTTTCCTACAATCGATCGATAAAGTTCCCGAAGAATCACCCTGTATATATATATATATATATATATATATATATATATATATATATATATATATATACATGTCGAACTGCCGCGATCGATTTCTGCGAAAATAGACTTTGGAAAATTTTTAAAATTTGACAGTTTACCAAAGTCGATGGAGGCAATTCGGCTAAAATATTTTTAAGATGATGGCACTTCCGATAATACCGGAAGTTGATTCCTTCTCTCTTATTTTAAATACAACACCCTCTATGTTATTTCATTTTTAGATTCTACGCAAAATTATAGACGTATTTCATGTATGTATGTATATATATATATATATATATATATATATATATATATATATATATATATATTCTTCCTAATTATAGTTTTCCCACAAAGTTCCCGGAGAATCACTCTGTATATATAATATAATTGTACACGGTAAATGATCGAGGTAAACAGACAACCACAATAAACAAAAGATAATGTTTCCTTTAAATCCTAGAAAAATTATGACATCTAGCATCCCGCTGGTAATAACGATGGGGTGCTAGAAGACGGGACATTCAACTAAAAGTAGGATACTTCACAACGCTACTTACGAAAGTCGAATTTATAGATTTCTGTTTGACAGTATTGGAATCTTGCTGTGATTTAAAAATATTCTAGTCAATATTTTTAAACAGTGTAACTCTATAGACGTAATTTATTTATTGTTTTTTACAGAGAGAACCCTTGCATATAAATATTAATTTTAACCTAAAAAAATAAGGACAATGATTTTTCCAAATAAAAAACAAAGAAACTTACCCTGCGTAGCACAACTCTCATTATCCCCGAAATCGTTTTCTTCTGGCACAGTTTCAACCTCACTTTTCAAGTTTATCATTCTTTTCGGCACTAATCGCGACGAGGGATTCCCCGGTTGTTTTTCATCCATCTTTAATGGTTTGTGACTCGCGTTAAACTGCAGATTAAGAACGGGCGGCTGTGCTAGCGGTGCTGGCTGTGCCTGTACCGAAGACATTTTTTTAGTTTAATTGAAAAATTGTCCGTGCAATTTGTTTATTATAATGGTGATTATTTAGTTGATATGTTGTGACCTCTAATGGTGTATTAGTTGTCGTCACACGCGCGGGATTGCGTAGTCCAATCTCTTGATTCCGAAAGTGTGAAAGATGTAGATCATTGTTCTGGAGAAAGGAAAATAATTTATTACTTTTTAAATATTTTGGGATAGATAAAATTATTTTAATAGTTGAACCTTGAAATAAAAATTGTAATATCATAAATACGTCTAAAATATTTTTGAAAATCCTCGAATTCTCTAACATAGTCTAGCTTTAAAATGGATCTAAAGGGCAAATTAGACTATCTGATATTCAATCTTTCTAACTCGGCTTGAATCTGAATTCAGTGTGGTGTAATATCATTTAGGGCAGTTAGAAACCTAATAAGTACTTGCTCCGTTTGGGTTCTAGTTAGGAAACGATTTAGTCTAGTGTAATAGTCCTTAGGATTCTTAGTCGAGGCGGCAGGCGATATTCTTTATTGTCCAAGATCTTATTGACAAACCAACTAAAACTAATTAATAAACAATGGGTAATGTATGTATGTAGAAATGGGGATCGATGCACTAGGGCCTAATAGATCTACTGTTTCCCGTTCTGCTGCCAAATCGTTAGGGATACTTTACCGACTAGAGCAGGTCCTCAAGTCCCATTTCCCTAAGGAACCTTAGGATGTTGGACGGCTTTAAAGTAGATCTATTTGATGTGCTCCCAAGAATCGCATTCTAGAGTTTTATTAAGCACTGCACTCTGAAAGGATGTGGATAAAGTTTTCGTTCTCCTTCTAGCAAAATCTTCACTCCTCTCTCTGCTAATCCGAGTTTATTGAGGTATTCCTTCAGATGGCAAAGCCCCATCAGGATTGCTGTCAGAACTCTAGGTTGGTTTTTACATAGGCTTATGCGTTCCTTGAATTCCTTCTGGTCGTGATTACCAAGAAGTATCTTCGCTTGTCTCATTTCCTGCAGATCCGTCCAGTAATTGAATCTCTCTCTCTCTCTTCCTCTGTTTTCAGTTCTTCCAGCACTACACTGCTACTGATTCTACAGAAGTGTATCAGCCTTTTCTCGCGAGCTTGTCTACTATTTCATTTCTCTCTTCCCCGAGGTGTCCTGGTACCCACATGAGGGTGACTTTATTTTTTTTACTCAAATTATTTAATTTCTCTAGGCATTTCCAGACCATCTTGAAGCTGATTACTTGAGAACTCAGCGCAATGTTGACTGCTTGATTATCCGACATAATAATAATTTCCTGTCCGCGATAGTTTGTTTTCCTCTTTGCTGAATTGAATGCATTTTCTGATTGTGTGCATTTCCGCCTAGAACATGCTTAATGACTTATCCAAGCTTACATGGTGTCTGGTTCTGGGTCCATACACTCCTATTTCAGTTTCCTTCGTTGTTTTGGAGCCATCTGTGTGCCATTTAATGGAGCTTCTGTCAAGTTTTTCAATAGTATTTTTGTCCCATTTACTTTTGCGACTAACCATACTCTTCACAAGTATATGTAGAGGTATGTTTAGGATTACTTCCATGGCGGCCATTGTGCAGGTTTTCATTGGCTCAGTTATACACGCACAGGTCAGTCTCTGAACATTCCAAAGGTTAGCTCTCGTATTGGCCAGATTGGTTCTTTTACTCCAGATCACTGCTCCATGCGTGATGACTGGTCTCACTATTGCAGTGTACATCCACTACAGAATCTTTGGGTTTGTGCCCCAAGTTTTTTCCCGCGAAATTTCTATAGACCGTCACGGCATTTGGGGCCTTGTTGAATACTTATATTTGGTGTTTATTCTAGAACAGTTTATTATCCAGGGTCAGGACTGCCATTCGATAACGTTCAAATCTATTTTGATGGTTGACATTTAGTCCCATCATCTGGCACTATTCTGAACGTTTATTAGGTAATAAGCACAGTGGTCGAGCAGATAAGGTGTTTGCCTCGCTGTCAAAAGTGCTATAGATCTTTATCAAGCGACGCGAGCTGAGGTTTCGTTGTCGGTAATACCAGAAAATGATAAATAAAGAAAAGAAAGTATCGTAGGTTTTCACGGATGGTGTTTTTCCGGTTTTCAATCCGCTCGTCAGTAGAAAAATCTTCACGACATTTCGCCAACATCTTAGCTGACATTTTCAAGTGATGCTACCTCGACGGCTGCTCGACTTGGAATGAGCGTGCTGGTCCTCTATCGGCCTTTTTATAGTTTGGCGCTTGCGTAGGTTATACCATGGTTCTGCCTGGTTGGTTTCCTTGCTTCCCTGGGTCTGCATCTCCTCTCGGCTCCCTGTCCTGTTTCTGTGGTGTGTTGTTTTTAGCTTGGTTTTGAGTATGGTTTTCCATGTATTTGCGATGTTTTGTGCATCATCTCTCTTGTTAAAGTTTCTAATGCTTTCTATTTCGAGAGCTTCCCTGATAATGCGAGTTCTATAGTGCTTTATGGGTGCGATATGTTTAGTTTCCTGGAAATTTATAGTGAGTACTGTCACCTGATGATGTTGAAATAAAGCTAATGTGGTTTGCTTATTCTTTATGCTATTTTTATTTTCTTGGACTCTGGTAGAGATTCTTCTGTTTGTTTGGCCACAGTATTATTTTTCACAGACTCTACATGGGATGCTGTACACTTCCTAGTTTTCCAATGGTAATTTGTGTATTGTTTTTTGTGGCTTGTAAATTGTGCATATGTCATGCTTCCTCAGAATTTTTCCAATTACGTCTGTTAGGCCTTTTATGTATGGCAGTGTGGTTTTTGGTTTGAATCGTCATCTTATTTTTGTTCTGTTTTATGGCCTTTTTGATATTGTGTTCTTTGTAGTGGTTTTGTTTTACAGCTGAAATTGTTGAGTTTTTCTTAGCGGTTCGTGGGTTTGGTTAATCGCAAGGATCTGGAGATCAGTGTGTTGGCGACCACTTGTAACTGTGATGGATGGTGGTAAGATTCGGCGTTCAGGTATCTGTGTGTGTATGGGTTTTCTGTAGACCGTATAATCAATGCTTAGGTCGTCGTTTCCGGTGATTAGAAGGTCAAGGAAAGGTAGCTGCTTGTTAATTTCGAGCTCCAGTGTGAATTGTATGTGGTGGTGAATCCTGTTTAGTTCCTTTAAAATATGTCGAAGTTGGATCTTCCATGTGACTATATAATAAAGATGTCATCCACGTAATGTTTCCAGAGGGATGGTTTTGTTTTGGTTTTTCTTATGGCTTGTGTTTCGAAATATTTTATAAAAAGGTTTGTGATGACTGGTGATAGCGAATATTCCATAGGAGCACCATCTGTTGGTCAGTAAAAGTTATTCTCATAGGAAAAATATGTTTTTGAGACAGTGTTAGGATATGTCGATGAAGTGATGCGGGAAATCCTCGTTCATAGCAATCTGCTCTAAAGTTTCGTCAACTGGTATGCTTGGGTACAGGGATTTGATGTCCAGGCTAGCAAGAATGTCATCTTTTTGCAGTTTTAGTTCTTGAAGTATGCTGACCAGGTGATCCGAATTTTTCAAGTATGAGTCTGCAATTTCGGTCGCAGGTTATATATTTCGTGCCAGGTGAATCTACTGCGCTTACTATAGGTCTTATCGGTGTTCCTTCTTTATGGATTTTTGGCAGTCCATATAGTTTGGGGCATCTGCTTATTTTTTCCCGAGGGACGATGCGCTTTTCGATTTCATCTCCTAGTTTGGCGGTTTTGATTGTTTTTTGTTGTTTTTTCGAGGTATGTAGTTGGATCTCTTGTAACTCGCTTGTAGGTGTGGTCTTGAAGAGTTTCTGTCATCTTGTTTTGTATTCTTCTGTGTTAATGACTACAGTGGCGTTCCCTTTATTGTGATGAAATTATATCTGAGTAAAAAATTCATCGAATATTCTGAGCGGCCAGTTGAGTGTATGTCCTTGATATTTCCTTCAGATGTTTTATCCCATGCGCTCCATATCGGATGTTGTTTTAGTAGCTTCACCCCAAATGAAAAAAATTGAAAAATATTAAAAAATAGTTAGGATGGAAATATGATAAAATAAAAATTTTCTCCCCAAATTTTGTATTTGGAATTTTAATGTAAATATCAATGATATGAGTAAATAAAGTAATTTTGTATTCTGATAAGATACCGTTTTTTCGGTAATTACACATTTTTGAATGACATCTTAGGTTAGTAACATATACGATTTGACAGGCCGTTTTAACTATTTCTGAGTTATTTATTTTAAAGAAAGTAATAACGGAGACTATTTTCCAAAAAAAAAAAAGACAAACTAAGAAAAGTTCCCATATGGTTTAGATTTTTTCGCGGGCCCTGTATAATTAAAATTATAAGAATATCCAACTTGCCATCAAACTAGATTAGGTCTAAAAGACAAAGCTTTTTAGTGAATCTGACTGATATTTTTTAATTAAAATGTTTTGGGTCAAAGAACGGTAATAAAAGAGAAATTCGAAAAAAAACTCTGAAAATATTAGTTTAACCTTTAAAATTTCACAATTATAGAACGCGAAACTAAAGAATAAATTGTTTTAATTATTTTTTAATTATTTCTTTTTTAAGTTTCATACATTGGAATATCAAGCTAAAAATTAGTTTGTGTCAACGAAAAGTTAGTATTAATATTTTTAAAATAATTGAAAATGTTCTAATATTAACGTAGCCTTTAAGTAAAAGGGGTTATTGGACTACATGATAAGCTTTCCTAAGATGTGCGAATGGGAGAAATTTAGAGAGTGCCAATTCCACCGTCCTTATTGGGATTCTAAATCAGGAGAAGAAAGATTTCCTTGCACGTCAAAACTCTGATATTTACCATTACATGATACTTTCTAAGCACCTATAAATAGGGCTTACCCTAACAATAGTGAATGGTTGTAGGAGAATTGAAAAAATAAAAAGGGAGTGCTGGGCGAAGAGCACTATACCGGGTGTCAACGAATCTATTAGACAAGTTATAATTTCTAGAGTATTATGTGTATCAAAATGAGAATTGGTACAGGTAAATGTTATGTGATTCTTAAATAGAACACCCTGTATATTTTAACATATTTGGATTTCTGAGACAATTCTAGATCAGAATGTGACATTTTAAAAACTTTTTACGTCTACTTCATTTTTTTAGAGCCACTTTTAAAATTGCATCTAGGTGGCCATGATCGGACGCAAACTAATCTAAGGGCCTTAGGTGATGTCAAAAAAATACAATCGCAAAGTTTTAGTGACTAGTATGAAAGACAGGAATTGGATTAAAAATTTAACAAAATTAACAAAAAACTAACAAAATAAACTAATAACTTAGACGACGCACTTAAAATATTTGAAAGTACAGTAGCTGAATTTGTTAAAAAGTTTAGTGTAGTAAATGTTGAAAGTGCATTCCTTCTTTTTCACGACACATTTCAGCCCGTTCAATTGTTTCTCTCAACACGTTTTGTAGCATTTGGGGCGTTATACTTCTAAATGCCCGAAAAATTCTTTCTTCTAATATTTCAAGAGTAGCTGGGGCTGCTCCATAGTAAACCCTTTCTTTAACATATCCCCAGACAAAGAAATCGAGCATAGTAAGATCCGGTGAGCGGGCTGGCCACCGTACCGGACCATTGGTTGCAATAATTCGATTATTAAAATGCTCTATGAAATAATTAAGAACTTCTCTAGTATTGTGAGGTGGTGCTCCATCTTATTGAAAGTAAATTCGCCGTAAAATTGCTAAAGGTATATCATTGAGATGATTTTCGATTTAATATTGAAGAAAACCTAAGTATCTAACCCCTGTTAACTGACCTTGAAACAATATTGGCCCAATTATTCTGTTTCCAACGATACCAGCCCAGACATTGACGCCAAATCTTTCTTGAAAATTGCCCTCTCTCATTTCATGTTGATTTTGTTGGGCACAGTACCGAGTATTTTGCTTATTGAACATACCATTATTTGTAAATCGGGATTCGTCGGAAAATAGAATAAAATCGATAAAATTTGGGTTAACTCTATGATTTTGAAGCAGCCAATCACAAAACACTACCCATCTATCGCCATCCTCAGTATACAAATGTTGATGTAACTGATATTTAAATGCTCGATATCCATGCTTTTTCAGTATTTTTCTTGCTGATTCATAACTTATCTGCAGTTCTTGACTAATTTTTCTTAACGAAACTGTTTTATCAACCTCAACCATAGCAAGTACGTTAATCTCAGTCTCTTCATTTATGATAAACCTCTGTTCCGCCTCTTGATTTCCTATTTGCCTAAAACGAGTCTCGACATACGGAAAATACTGATGGGCTGGATGTTGCCGATTCGGATATCTATGAGCATACAACTCGGCAGCATTCCTTGAATTTCTATGACACTCTCCAAATATTAATAACATATCCACTTTTTCACTTTGAGTATACATTATTTTAACGAAAATTTAAACTAAACTTAACGAATATTAAGAAACTTTTACGTCTGTTCTTAGAGCGTATGTCACTGTCATTATCTACTTAAGGGAGTGCTTTGTTTTCCAAAGAAGACTTGATAAAAACAGTTGCAAATTATTATGCATCATGGCTGTCCATGGCGCACTTGTCATAAGTAAATAAATTATCCAGTATTTGCCTTAATAATATTTAATTTCTGTTCTTATGTCTAATCCAATCGCAAATAAATTAGTACCGTTAGATTCGTCAAAGAATGCTTTTTTGGAAAAGTAGTTGTCAAAAAGGGGTCGCCATTTGAAAATTAATAGTTAGAAATGAAAACGTAATTTTGTCAACTTGTCTTATTCCTGTCTTTCATACTAGTAACTAAAACTTTGCGATTGTATTTTTTTAACATCACCTAAGGCCCTTAGATTAGTTTGCGTCCGATCATGGCCACCTAGATGAAATTTTAAAAGTGGTTCTAAAAAATGAAGTAGACGTAAAAAATTTTTAAAATGTCCCATTCTGATCTAGAATTGTCTCAGAAATCCAAAAATGTTAAAATATACAGGGTGTTACATTTAAAAATTCAAAACCGGGGCCATTTCCGGTGAAACCGGAAGTGGCCGGAAAGTGGAAAATATGCGAAAACTCTCTCCTTCACATACCATTGACCTGTACCAATTCTCATTTTGATACACATAATACTCTAGAAATTATGACTTGTCTAATAGATTCGTTGACACCCGGTATAAACATATTTATTAATATTTATGTAAAATAATTTTTATAATTTTTATTCCATAAGTATGGCAAATTTTTATAAATATTGAGAACATTTATACAATTTATTATTCTTTACTTGCCATTTTTTCGAGGCACCTAAATGCTATCAAACCACATTAAATTGTATCCTAATTAGCATCCTTACTGAGTAAGGAAGATCGGCATCGCTCGGTCGTCTTAATTAGGTTTCTAAATCACCTAAATGTTATTACACCACGCTGAATTCAGTTACTAACTCAATTACGATAATACAAATTTTAAAAATATTAAACAATATCTAGAATCGGAGAAATTGTAATTTTTTTATTCTCCTTATACATTTCTTTTTATCAAATTTTCTGAAATGGAGAAATTTCAAAACTCCAAATATCGTTGAACGTTTAGTTAAAATAATCGCCTTTTAGGTCAACGATGGTAATTTATATATTAACTCAGTTAAAAACAGAACTAACTAACATTGACAATTTGCTTGAGCACAGATAAATTAACATTAAAGTGTGAATTACCTGAGTTAACTCTTTGACAATAAGGTATTGTTGTTACATAGTATACATTTTATTGTATTACCCAGAATTACCAGCGTTGCAGTATTGTTTTAAATGAAAAAATGCAAATAAAACGTGTATAATATACAAAATTTAAACAGCACTTCAGCATAAGTGACGAAATGTAAAATCCAACTCGAGTATTAACTTTCACAAAACCGCGAACGCACGTCGTTTGATTCGATGCCGGCAAAAGACTAATAAACAAAATTATAAATTGTTGTTAATAATGCAATCTAAATGAGCGTCCCACCACTTATATTTATTTCTATTCTGGATTAATATTATCTTTGTGGCCTTTTTATCTCGTGATGATGTCGACGACGCATCGTCGTCGGTATATACACATGTTGTACACCGATGCTTCTGATAAAAATTTATATTTCTTATCACATTTCTATTACTTTTTCATATGCGAAACAGAAATTTCTAATACTCCTATAAAGACAGTAAATATAATGGTGGTTTTACAATTAAACGAAAATTCATCATCAAGTTCTCTTCTACCAGTTTGTTTAGCAAATAATTCATTATTTTTTTATCGACGTAAAAAAATGAGGTTATCAAATTCATCAAATTATTTAAAACAAAAATTAAACCTACTGCAAAATTTGCTCTAAACTGTAAAATAATAATTAGAAAATATTTTATATTGCAATTAAATTAACAATTTTAGATTCCTCATTTACTTAACACCTTTTCGAAGTCGGCACCAAATTTTAAACTGATAGAAAATAACTGTAACTAATAAGACAAAAGAAATGAAACACAAATCAAAAGTTCTGTAAACAATATAATAATAATAGAAGTAAAGTCGTTTAAAAATATTACCTTGCAATAAACCTATCTTGGAAATATTTTTATGGGGGCCGTCTTCGGAAAACCCTTTGGATCATGCCGAAAATATTTAATTTTTAAGAAGAGTTATATGCGAATAAAATCGGTAAAAAAGTTCGCTAACCAACAAAGCTTGGAAATATCTTTACGGGATCACCTTCGAGAACCCCTTATAATATGGTAAAAAAGTTCTTCAATATATAATAACTCTATCCAAAGTTACATACGATTTAAGTCGGTTGGAAAGTTCGCCTGTCGGCAAAGGTTTTTAGTTTTTTTTAGTTTTTAATCTCTTCGCAATAAAATTATTTTGAAAACATTTTTACATGATCCTTTATAAAATGGACCCAACTCCGCATTAAAATATCGCACTCTCACAAAACAAGGAACATTAGAAACGTTATATATGTGCTAATTGGTCGAAACGGCTGTGACATTAATTAGAAAGTGTCGTTCCCAACGGTAATGTTAACAACTAACCCATATGGCGAAGGCGCTAGGGGACAAGGGAAATTATTAATTACTTCTAAATGAATAGTATTAATATTTTGATGATTTTACTTTTGTCATATTACAATAAGTTTATTAACACAATACAGCAAAAGCATTAAACATCAAAACATTAATATATAACTTGAAAAAAATTACATCTTTATAAAGGAAACTAACTGTCTATTTATTGGAACTTTATTTTCTAATTTTTATAAATAAATGAAAATATTTTAAACAAGTAGGTACATACAAGAAGCAGGCCCACCGCCGACCACTTCAGCGCCCGCGTGCAACACTAACAATGATGCCCCCTCCTCTCTCTTGTTTTTCCTGGCTAGGCTTCTAGAAAGTAAGTTTGATTAGGAAGTTATGGAAATGTGTAAAAAATAACTTTATTAATCAAACAAAAGTCTACAATAAAACTACTACATACATGTACCTACAAAAATTGAACTTTTCTTGCTTTTATACTGGCAAAATCAGGTAATATTTATCTAGTATACAAACTATCTAATATTTCAGATTCTATCGAAATAATGGATAAATTACTCAGTCTCGGTTGATACATAGTTGACCTTAAATAATTCTTAATCAATTTTAACTTAGAAAAAGATCTCTCTCCAGATGCTATTGATGTGTTAGGATAAGGTGATATTAAATTATTTCTGTAAAGATGTTGCAAAAGTGTATGTGGATCACTCGATTGAATTTCTACAAACTGCTGCTTCAAAGCCTTTATTTTATTGTACAAATCAATACCATCAATGTCAGCTTTATTTCTTGAATAGTCATTGAGTTTCAGATGTAAATATTTACAATGTTTCATCAATTCATTTTTGGAGTTACTAATTATGTACTACATAAAAAGCCAAACACATTGTCTAAAGTTTTTAACTCTTTAACTTTATTTTTTAAGGAAGTTTATGTCTGATTTAGAATTCTAAAAAACTCTACTTTGTAACTGATTTTAGGGTCTAATATAACTTCATCGCGTTGCTCATACTGAAATTGTGTTGGTTTTCTTCTTGCATGAAGTGTATTTATTGGTTGGGAAGTCTATTTCAGTATTTAGTTTGAGTGCCACTTCGATAGCTTCTTGTAAAATAATTGCAAAGGGTTCGCGTGTACTATTATTTGTGAACTTATCGATCAAATTATTTAGCAGATTACACATATATGAATATTCATAGTGGGACTTTGCATCATTTTGTTAAAACAATTAATTTTGTTCAAAATTTAGTACCAGATTACAACAGAGCAAATGAATTTATCATTTTGAACCTTTAAAGCGAGCGACTGCGCTTTGTGAATTGTGACACAATCCCACTCAGTGGTGTTGTAGATATCTCAAACAGAGCATCAAATAGTTTTTCTATGTGATGCTGTAACGGTTTGATTGTATCAATTCTGCTGAACCATCGCGTAGCACTCAAAGCTTTTAATTTTAAATTTGGCAAATGTTTACAAATGATCGACCACCTTTTTTGTAGACAAACAAAAGAAAACATAGAGTTCTTGGGCAAGGAAGTCCATAAAGGAAATGTAAATTTCTCATAATTAATGGGATCTGGGAGTAGGTAGGAAATATTTTGGGATATTGAGAAGAATCTGGTATGGGAGCTAGGGAAACATATTTTATGAAGAGGAGAAGGATGCAGGAACAGCTTAAAATGTGATATGACGGATCTAAACTTGAGTGAGTTTGTGTAATTTAGAAGTTAAGTTGCCTTCTGTAGTGGAGGGGAATAAATTCTGATTCACAGAACAGGCTCAAAGAAGGGCTTTTGCGGAAGGCGCCTAACGCCATTCCCAGTCCACTGTAGTGGACTGGGTCTAGTTTTTTAAGCTGATTGGATGGGACAGACGAATAGGCAACAGAGCCATAGTCTAGTTTGGAGAGGATAAGAGAGCTGTGAAGTCTTAGTAACGTGAAGCGGTGAGATCCCCATTTAAATCCAGACAGCCTCAGGTTGTTGTGGTCTCTAGAACAAATTTTTTTTAAGATAGTCAAAGTGTTTACCGAAGTTTAGTGAGGAGTCAGAAACCCAGGAAGTTATGTGGAGGAAAGTTAGGAATCGACTTAAAGTTCAGTAAGATTGTGGAGATTTTAGGACAGGAAGTGAACGGTAGCCGATGATGGAGAGAAGGATAATCTTAGAAGGGAGGCCCATCCGTTGAGATTGGAAACACTAGTTTGAAGAAATATCTTACTGACCATTTTATCCGAAGAGACATGATATATCAGGATATAATCAGCGAATAGATGGAGGGAGACTTGGGGCGAAATGAATCTTTTAATGTTATTTATTGCTAAAATAAATTGGGTGAGACCCAGGATCGGGCCCTGTCGTACATCTGAAGGATGTTGGTATGTAGGAGGCAGGCAATCGTTAATTCTTACCCGGAAAAAGCGGTCATTGAGGAACTTCTAGATTTTCATTTAAAGAACACGGAATAGATTTTCTGTCAATTGAGTCGACTGTAATTGTTAAATCTAGAAAAAACAGCAACTAGATGTTTGTTGAGGAAGACAGTTTGTATGTAAGATTCAAAACCAACTATATGGTCAAAAGTAAAGCGGTCTCGTCTAAAGCCCAACTGTTCTTTCATAAATCATAAATATTCCTACGAGTATCCGACGACATAAATGTCCGTCACGGTAGAGCGCGGTTACCGTGGTAGTGATTTCACATACTAACAAAGGGCACCTGGTACTTGTTAGGAACCGTTAGAAACTCGCTTAGAGAGAAGCCATGCACTCCTATGGTACGGTGTCTTAACACACTTAGGATTTGCCATGTAGGACGGATCACAAGGCACATATAAGGCAATACATAAGACGTCACAACCGAACTAGGGCCATCAATCTCGATACCGGATTGATTCCTTATTGGATATCAACCAGACCCCTTGGGGGAAGCAGAGGATAATGCAGCTATATCGAAGACTGTATATCGGATCAACTAATAAATTCCCCCGTAGAGTTAACATGTCGTTAGAACCAGAGCCTGATCGTTTAAATGCTAAATAACGTAATACTATTTTTATTTATATTTGGAAAAATATTGATAAACATTAGACCTTTTATTTCTTGTATACACACTGATTTTATAAATCTTTTTCTAATTACAGTATTTAATGCTAATAGTATGTCAGTTCTAGAACAAGGTAAAAGTATGAATTTGTGGTTGCCTAAATTATTATTATTATTTTCAATATTTCCTACATTATTTAATCTATGTTCAATAAGTAAATAATATCTAACAATATTTACCGATAAAAATAAGTTTTTATATACTCTTTTTGTTGATATTAATTGTAAATTTTGGATCTGTAGTAATTTCTAACACTGAAAGGAGTCAAGACAAGCCAAAAACGAAAGAAAAATTAAATAAAAATATGTATGTCTGTCAAACATCAAAAGAGCTTCTCCTCCACCGGTCATAAACAGCCCTCAAACAATTTGTTGTTGGTGGATCAGTATAATCGAAGGGATCAAGTAATCCTATGACACGATATAGGAGAGAATAATAATAAAGAAAAGAAACAACGGTACATCTAACTGTCTCGTTCTAGGAGGTAAATTCGTTTTCGAGTCGATCGAGTTGTAGCGTTATAAAAGAGGCACTCTATCCGTGCAAATAAAGTGACAACGCAATCCACTCGAAATAGAATTTACCGTTGTTTCATCTCTTTCTACTTTATTATTATTTTATCTGCTACATCATTTTACAGAGAAGAATGCAGATTTTGCCAAGAAGAGGATAAAACCTCTTTCAGAATGCATCGCCTTATTAAATCCTAAGATATGATACCTGGGAGTGTATTGATCGAGTAGAAGAATGAGAGTTTCCTATTGTGGTTTCCCAAAAGAAATATAATTCGATGAACTGCTTTAGTCGGCAAGACGTCCATAAATATTTAGCGGGGGGCACAAAAATATTTTAGATCGCAGTACACACCTCCCGATATATATATATATATATATATATATATATATATATATATATATATATATATATATATATATATACATCCAGCTAACTTCGCAGCGTCCGTTCATAAAAACTCCCGCTGGCGTCCACCGTTAATTTTATGACAGGTTTTTTACTCTCCCACCCCTAAGCGTCCTTTTACAAACCATGCACTCGGCGTCCTAAGTATTTATTTATCGTTTATTTATCTGATTTCGCGGCGTCCGTTAAATATACATCACCTTTACTTCTTTGATTAGTAGGCGTCTTACAACATTGCCAAGTTTTATACTAAAAAGCTAAATGTCTTGAAGCAGGAAAGAAATAATACCGTGAAATAAGTTATTCAAAAAATATCTTTTCTTTGTTGTAGATTAGGAGCTGTTATTAGTTATTGCTTTACGACAAAGTGTTGCGAGAAATGTTAATTTGGATATTTGTAATTACTCTTAGGTATAATTGGAATATTTATTGGATACGTTCATTATGTTACTTTGTTATGTTATAATTTAAGAAAATTGAATTAGGGAAGGAAGCTTTTCTTTAAATGCTGTGGTGTTTATATTAAAATTACTTAAAATATATTAGAATAAGAAAAGATTCCGTGCCATACTTTATTTTACAATGAAATATTCATGAAACTTATAACTATGTATATTATTTTTTAACCGACTTCTAAAAGAAGGAGGTTCTCAATTCGTCCACTATGTATTTTTTTTTATGTATGTACACCGATTACTCCGGAACGGCTGCACCGATTTGAATGAATTTTTTTACGTTATGTAAAGGAAGTTGCTGCGGTGGTCCCATATTTTTTTAGATGAAATTGGTGCAGTAAAATCCAAGATGGCGCTTACAATATGGCGGCCAAAAAAATTAATTTTGTCCGATGTTCACCAAAATTGGTATGGGGGAGTTTACGGGGTCGCATATGACGAATCTAAATTAATTTTTAAAAAATTCAATATGGCGGATCCAATATTGCGGACGAAAAAATCAAGTTTGTCCGATTTTCTCCAAAATTGGTAAGGAGGAGTTTTCTGAGTCACATATGACGAATATAAAATAATTTTTAAATAATTCAATATGGCGAATCCAATATGGCCGACAAAAAAATTAATTTTCTCCGATTTTCTCCAAAATTGGTACGGGGGAGTTTTCGGGGTCTCATATGACGAATCTAAAATAATTTTTAAAAAATTCAGTTTGGCGGATCCAATATGGCCGACAAAAAAATCGTTTTTGTCCGATTATCTCCAAAATTGGTACGGAGGAGTTTTCGGAGTCGCATATGACGAGTCTAAAATAATTTTTAAAAAATGCAATATGGCGGATCCAATATGGCGGACGAAAAAATCAAGTTTGTCCTATTTTCTCCAAAATTGGTATGGGGAAGCTTTCGGGGCCTCACATAAGGAATCTGAAATTATTTTTAAAGAACTCAATATGACGGATTCAATATGACGGACAAAAAAAATCAATTTTGTCCCATTTTCACCAAAATTGGCACGGGAGAGTTTTCAGGGTCACACATGACGAATCTAAAATTATTTTTTTAAAATTCAATATGGCGTATCCAATATGGTGGATAAAAAATGAATTTATTTTTTTTTTAAATATCGATATTGGAAGGTTTTGGGGCCTATATTGCCAATCTAAAATTAATTTGAAATTTAATTTTCTATGACAGACTAAATATTCGTTTGACCCCATTTGATTGGTATTTGGAAAACTCTACGAACTAAAGAATTTTTAGTGGTTTATTTTAGGATGATTTACAACTTCAGATAAAATGGGTACCTTTTTTGCCAGTTTGGAGTCATTGCGAGGTACACTAATCTCGATTAGTACTTAGTTCAAATAATTTATGAATATCATAATGAATTCTAAAACTAAAAAAAATTGAATCGACTTCTAAAAGTGCGCTAAAAAGTGAAAAATAACCATAAATTTTTATATGAAATTGAACTTTTTGAAGTCGGCGCCAAATTATTTGTACACGAAATAAATAACCACTAATATATACAAATTATGGTAAGAAAGCAATTACAAATAAAGTATTTTTAATCTCTTTATGCAAACCACATTTTGTCAGGTATTAGTTTGGCGCCGACTTCAAAAAGTTCAATTTCATATAAAAATTTATGGTTATTTTTTACTTTTTAGCGCACTTTTAGAAGTCGGTTCAATTTTTTTTATAAAAATTTTATTAACATTGCAAATCGTTTAGATTGGGAAACGTTGTTTGCAGTAGAAAAATAATAAAAAAAAATTTTATGATTACCACTTAAAATAGAAGTGTTGATTGTACTTTTTATTTATAATATAATTTTATTTTTGTTCCATGGCAACTAGGGATCGGGTTTAACTCTTAAACCTTCTTAATGAATCTGACTATAAAATTTTAGTACGGTATAAAGAACTATTTTACGACGGTAATTTTTTTTCTTTTTGTCCTCCTTCAGGTTGTTTCAAAGAAAAAATATAATTGATTTCTTGCCAGTTCAGCTCTGGGTCTCTCTCCATACGCGTTTCCAACACCTAATGATCTCATCATTGGAGGTGTAACGAGATAAGAGCAAAACTCACAAGAAACAACTGTACATATAAAATCTAAGTTCCGAGACATATCGGTAGGATATGCAGACATTTTTGTAGTCCAACTGTTAAACATCTCCACTGATAAGATCATTAGGTGATCGAAATGCGTATGAAGAGAGAACAAGAGCTTTATCAGCAAGAACTAAACTGCTTGTTTATCTCGTTTTCTTTAAACGACCTAAAGGAGAAGAAAAGAGGTACCTTATTATTTGTTACGGCCTTAAAATATTTCTTTACATCGTTCTGAAATTTTAATTTTTAACTTTCGCACTATTCCAGTGTATGCATAGATGTCGTTTGACTGTTGATATGTAACTGTCCGACATCAAAAACGTCTGCACAACTAACATCCTGTTGACATGTCTTGAAATTTAGATTTTATATGGATAGTTGTTTCTTTTGAGTCTTGCTATCGATTTTTACAGCTTCATTGATGAGATTAGGTAATCGAAATGCGTATGGAGAGAGAGCCAGGGTTGAATTAGCAGGAAATATATTATTTATATATATTTTTCCTTTAAACGACGTGAAGGAGAAGAAAAGCGATATCCTATTAAATTAACGCAGAATTTGTGATAGCTCTAAACCAACTTAACAGTAATCAAAATAGAGGATATGCTGCATATAAGCTTTGTTAGTAAAAAGAATTAAAAAGAACTAATATATTTCTTTCAGATTTTTAGAGAACATACTTTTAATTTATATAAGAAATCTAATTTAAAAAACCCAATTATAAGGAATATTAAAAAATATTTTTTGTTCTAAAAAATTTGTTACTATTATTTAAATTAATATGACTTTAATTTATTATCAAAAATAATATCCATGAAGAAAAATTCATACTTACTAGAAGGACTTATTTCAATTAATTTTATCTTGAGTTTAATAAATTTTTCTATACATATGATTATCTGAATTATTTGAAAATAGCATAATTAATTACTTTTATATGAATCAATAAATTTAATAAGAAATTAAGCTATCTTTTTCGGAAAATGTAAACTTTAAAAAAATAATCTTAAAGTCGTTATCTGCGCTCCCAAGAAAACTCCAGTATCAATTTTGCACAAAATCGAATATATTCAAAATTTCTAATGCAAATACCATTTTTGAATGAAATTGTATCACACAACTATATAGTTTGCTATAGTAAATCCGCTATCACAAATTTTAAGAAATTAATTTTGGATTCGTAACCTAAGCCCTTACAACTCCCTCAATCCCGATAATAAAAGAACTAGGGACATGTAAATTTTATAGTCTGACATATTTTATCCTGCATATAGAGATAATTTAAAATCCATGTTATGCGTCACAAGAAACCCCTAAAATCAATTTGAAAAAAATCTGAAAAATGTAAAATACCTCGTCTCCTTTGTTGTATCTGCTATATTAAATTGTAAAAAATTAAATTCACATCGTAACACCCCCTAATATCAATTTTGAAAAAATCTGAATAACGTAAAATTTTCAATACACCATATTGGATCCGCAATATTGAATTACCAAATAAAATTTTTGTAAAAAAATTGAACCAACTTCTAAAAGTGTGATAAAAAGTGAAAAATAACTATAAATATCTATATGAAATTGAAATTTTTGAAGTCAGCGTCAAACTGATACCTAACAAAATGGGATTTGCACAAACGGATTACAAATTCTTCATTTGTAATTGCTTTCTTACCATAATTTTATATATTAATAGTTATTTGTTTCATTTGGCGTCGATTTCAAAAATTTCAATTTCATATAAAAATCTGTAATTATTTTTCACTTTTTAGCGGTTCAATTTTTTTATAAAAATTTTATTTTTCTATTTTTGGTTTTGAATTCATTATGATACCCATAAATTATTTGAAGTAAGTACTAATCGAGATTATTGTACCTCGCAATGATTCCAAGGTGGCAAGAAAGTACGCATTTTATCCAAAGTTGTAAATCAGCCTGAAATGGACCACTTAAATTTCTTTGATTCTTATAGTTTTCCAATTACCAATGAAATTGTATCAAACAAATATTTAGTCTGGCCACTTTCTTAAATTTCAAATTAATTTCAGATTGGTAATATTGGCCCCAAAACCTTCCAATATCCATATTTAAAGAACTTGAGACGTAAATTTCTTAGCCAGATATATTTTATACTGCATCTCGAGTTTGTATCCGCCCCAAGAACTCCTCAATATCAATTTTAAACAAAATTGGAAAATGTAGAATTTTCAGTTCCTCATATTGTACCTTATCAACTTAATAGTTGTAAAAAATTAACTTCATATTCGTAATACACGACCTCGAAAACACCCTAATACCAAATCTGAAAAAAATGCGAATAAGGTAAAATTTTCAACTCACCATATTGGATTCGCCATATTGAATTTCAAAAAAATAATTTTAACATCTTAATCTAATCTACATCTAAACCCTTCAAAGCCCCCTAGTGTCAATTTTGGATGAAATCTGGAAATTAAAAATTTCTAGACCGTCATATTTCATCTGAGATATTAGATTTTCTTAAAATAATTTTATATTCGCTATTTACATTCTCCAAATAAAAAAATATAAAACCTTTAGTTTGCCATATTGAATCCCGAAAAAATACTATTAAATTCATAATTTACACCCTCATGAACCCCCTATATTTTTTGGAAAAAATCAAAAAATGAAAAATTTTTACGACGCCATATTGAATCCGCCAGATTGAGTTTTTCAAAAACTATTTTAAATTCAAAATTAACACTAACAAAAATCCCCCAATACTGATTTTAGACAAAATCGAAAGATGTAGAATCTTTAATCCGCCATCTTGGATCCGCCATATTTATTTTTTTAAAATAATGTCAGATTCGCAATGTACGATCCCAAAAACTACCCCATATCAATTTTGAAAAATATCGGATAAAATTAATTTTATCCCCCATATTGGATACGCCATATTGAATTTTTTAAAAATAATTTCAGATTCGTTATGTGCGACCCCAAAAACACCACCGTACTAATTTTGGAGAAAATCAGACAAAATTGATTTTTTGTTCGCCATATTGGATCCGCCATATTGAATTTTTTAAAAATATTTTGGATTCGTTATGTGCGACCCCAAAAACACCACCGTACAAATTTTGGAGAAAATCGGACAAAATTGATTTTTTGTTCGCCATATTGGATCCACCATATTGAATTTTTTAAAAATATTTTGGATTCGTTATGTGCAACCCCAAAAACTCCCTCATGCCAATTTTGGAGAAAATCGAACAAAACTGATTTTTTTCGTCCGCCATATTGGATCCGTCATATTGAATTTTTTCAAAATAATTTTAGATTTGTCATATGCGACCCCAAAAACTCCCGCAAACCAATTTTGGAGAAAATCGAACAAAATTGATTTTTTCGTCCGCCATATTGGATTCGCCATATTGAATTTTTTCAAAATAATTTTAGATTCTTCATGTGCGACCCCGAAAACTCTTCCGTACCAACTTTGGACAAAATCGGACAAAATTTATATTTGTGTCCGCCATAGTGAATCTGCCACATTGAATTTTTTAAAAATATTTTGGATTCGTTTCGTGTGATTCCAAAAACTCCCTCGTACCAATTTTGGAGAAAATTGAACAAAACTAATTTTTCGTCCGCCGTATTGAATTTTTTAAAAATATTTTGGATTCGTTATGTGCGACCCCAAAACTCCCCCATACCAATTTTGGAGAAAATCGAACAAAACTGATTTTTTTGTCCGCCATATTGAATTTTTAAAAAATAATTTTAGATTTGTCATGTGCGACCCCGAAAACTCATCCGTACCAACTTTGAACAAAATCGGACAAAATTGATTTTTGTGTCCGCCATAGTGGATCCGCCATATTGAATTTTTTAAAAATATTTTGAATTCGTTATGTGCGACCCCAAAAACTCCCCGTACCATATTTGGAAAAAATCGGACTAAATTGATTTTTTTGTCCGCCATATTGGATCCGCCATATTGAATTTTGTAAAAATATTTTGGATCCGCTATGTGCGACCCCAAAAATTCCCCCATACCAATTTTGGAGAAAATCGAACAAAACTGATTTTTTCGTCCGCCATGTTGGATCCGCCGTATTGAATTTTTTAAAAATATTTTGGATTCGTTACGTGCGACCCCAAAAACTAACCCGTACCAATTTTGGACAAAATCGAACAAAACTGATTTTTCGTCCGCCATATTGGATCCGCCGTATTGAATTTTTTAAAAATATTTTGGATTCGTTATTTGCGACCCCAAAAACTCCCCCATACCAATTTTGAAGAAATTCGAACAAAATTGATTTTTTCGTCCGCCCTATTGGATCCGCCATATTGAATTTAAAAAAAAATAATTTTGGATTTGTCATGTGCGACCCCGAAAACTCTTCCGTACCAACTTTGGACAAAATTGATTTTTGTGTTTGCCATAGTGGATCCGCCATATTGAATTTTTTAAAAATATTTTGGATTCGTTATGTGCGACCCCAAAAACTCCCCCGTCCCATATTTGGAGAAAATTGGACAAAATTGATTTTTTGTCCGCCATATTGAATTTTTTAAAAATAATTTCAGATTCGTTATGTGCGACCCTAAAAACACCACCGTACCAATTTTGGAGAAAATCAGACAAAACTGATATTTTGTTCGCCATATTGGATCCGCCATATTGAATTTTTAAAAAAAATTTTGGATTCGTTATGTGAGACCCCAAAAACTCCCCCGTACCATATTTGGAGAAAATCGAACAAAACCGATTTTTTTCGTCCGCCATATTGGATCCGTCATATTGAATTTTTTAAAAATAATTTTAATTTTTCATGAGCGACACCTAAAACTCCCGCATACCAATTTTGGAAAAAATCGGACAAAATTGATTTTTTCGTCCGCCATATTGGATTCGCCATATTGAATTTTTTCAAAATAACTTTAGATTCTTTATGTGCGACACCAAGAACTCCCCCATACCAATTTTGGAGAAAATCGAACAAAACTGATTTTTTTCGTCCACCATATTGGATTCCCATATTGAATTTTTTAGAAATAATTTCAGATTCGTTATGTGCGATCCCAAAAATTCCCCCGAACCAATTTTGGAGAAAATCAGACAAAATTGATTTTTTGTTCGCCATATTGGATCCGCCGTACTGAATTTTTTCAAAATAATTTTAGATTCTTTATGTGCGATACCATAAACTCCCCCATACCAATTTTGGAGAAAATTTTAAAAAATTGATTTTTTTATCCGCCATATTGAATATTCTAAAAATAACTTTAGATTCGTCATGTGCGACCCCGAAAACTCCCCCATACCAACTTTTAATAATATTAATACATAATAATATATCATGTAATTAGTTACAAGAAAACAAATTGTTACTTATATATTCTGATATGAATGAAAAACTTATTTTTTATTATTGCGCAGCACGAAATAACTATACTAAACGAACTACGCAGAAAGATATTCTAAATAGTCTGAAAATAATATAATATCGCCATTGTTGCCAGATTGGGAATGCTTTAGAGATGATAAATTCATGTTTAGGAATCTTAAGAGGACGCTTACCAATCGAATTGATGAAAGTAAAAAAAGTTTGACGTATTCAGATTAATATACGTGAAGCGACAATTGCGCCTCTACTGGCAAACTGGTTGTATTAGACATATACAAATTAATACGAAGAACGTCGGTTTAAATATTTTCTGGGCGTCCAACCTAATTTTTGGGAAATGTCTTTGGGTAATCCCAGGAACCTATTCCCGAAGTTTACATGGCGATACATCTCGGCGTCCTTATACGGACGCTTTGGTGAAGGCGGACGCTCGGGAGATATTAATTTGACAATGTATGGACGCCTAGTAGATAGTTGGATATATATATATATATATATATATATATATATATATATATATATATATATATATATATATATATATATATATATATATATATATATATAGTTTTATAGAACAACTAGATACTCCAGAACAAGCAAGTTAGCTATTTAGCTAGAAGAACAGAGAGTCAGCTAGATACACTAAAAACATGGGACGGATCCAGCCTTTCTCTTTTAGGGGGGGGGGGGGGGGAGGGATTGAAGAGGCCATATCATAAGGGTCCCCATCCTGTTCGTACACAACATAGTACAGTCTATGTTTCTGAATTAGAAGCTCGGGAGGGGGGGGGGGGCAATTGCCTTCCCTCTTGGAATTCGCACCTGCTGAAAAACGAATATGGAAAGCTTCAACATTCCTGTTTTCCAACAAAAGGAACCAATACGTAACTTTCTTCTTCTTGAACACATATCATCTTGTCATTTTTAAATATTCACTCCGCGTTCAACATTTAGAGTATTATTTTCTTGAGTATTAGATTTCCGGCTTCTAATTTAGAAAATAAAAGAGAAAATATTTACATTTTGGCAATGATGACTGGCAAAAGCTTTAAAGTATATTTTAAAATACGTGTAATTTCCATAAATAGTCCCACGAGCCCGGAATCGATATCCACCACGCACATTTTAAAATAATAAAACTCGTTATATCCACGGAAATAAAATTTATTTCACTGGCGTAACCTAGTTATATCCTGGGGCTTATAGCCCAGCTAACCTGAACCTTAAAGAATGCTTGAATCTAGTTGTTATATCACTTTCTTGTTCTGAGTTTCGCAATATAACCAAAGAAGTTAGAGATTTAACTTCCTTGAATATAACGTGGACCATTTTTAAATTTGCCGAATGGTTGTTTTTAGGCAACACTCTATTCACGTGCATTTTAAATAAAATGATAATACATGATCGAATCCATTGACTTTTGTATTAAGTCGATGATCGGATCCCTTGTAGAGAAAATAAAATACACTTTGCAATTAGTAAAAGATAAATGCAAAAATTACCTCCATTAGCTAAAAAATTTCCCCGGTAATTTTGCTACGTCACAACTCTTCATGCGTGACATACATAACCTTGAAATTTGAAATATTTAAAATTTTTTTATCGACAAGTACATACTTATCGTAAGTTCATATTTTATTAGAAATTCAGTTCAATTTCGTTTCGAAGTGGTTTGGAGCGAGTTCTCTTTTTAGAAACCTCCCATTCCTGTACTTTCAACCAAAATAGTAAGTGTTTAAGATTATTAGGAAATTTAGTTAAGAGCATTTGTTTCTCTTGTACATAAAGTAATTTTCTTATTGTTTTCTTTAATTATTTTCATTATAAGGAACCAATTGGGTTCCATAGATGCCACTATACTTTGCTTATTGTTTATAATTACCTTACTTACCTCTAATCTATTCTATTTCAAAGTAAAATATGTGAAAATTGATCATCCTAATGTAGTCCAAAATGGGGTCAGTTGCACGAGTTGCTAGATGTAGACACAAATTTTAATTTTTTTGTTCATATGTTCATATTGGCTCCACTTTAATTTCAGTAAATTAATTCATAATTTTGTTGAAATATTTTTTTCTTAGCTCAAAAATGACAATTTTTAATGGAAGAGCTCTCCACTATGTTTTCAAAATACCAGACAGGCAGAAGACTATGGATTTTTATAGAAATATTCTAGGAATGAAGGTCTTAAGACATGAGGAATTTAAAGAAGGCTGTGAAGCTCAATGCAATGGGTAAGGTTTCATCTCTTGTTATATTTAGTTTTAAAAATTTACTAGAAAAGCCAAAAAACTACATGTAATAAAAATAATTTTTTACTAACTTTGTTTACCTGCCTTCAGGGCTTACGATGGTCGTTGGAGTAAAACAATGGTTGGTTATGGTCCAGAAGACAACCATTTTGTAGTTGAACTTACATATAATTATGGGGTAAATTCCTATGATAGAGGAAATGATTTTTTGGGGCTTACAATAAGAAGTAGTGAAGCTCTAAAGAGAGCACAAGAACAAAAGTGGCCTGTACTTAAAGGAAATATTTTAGAAGCTCCTGGGGGCTACCAGTTTTATATTATTGATGAGCCTCAGCCTACAGATAGAGGTTAATATTTTTTTTTTGTTTTTTTATATTAAATATTTGTTCTCGATAGTAAATAAATTTCTTAAATAGATAAATATATATTTTAAAGAATATCTCTGAAAAATGTTTTCTAGCAAGATTAAGCAGTAATTAACTACTTAAGATTAAGTTATCAATCTTTTTATTTGTGCAGACATTTCATTGTTTAAAAGATTTTTATAGAAATCATAAAGTAGATT
This sequence comes from Diaprepes abbreviatus, assembly GCA_034092305.1. Lineage (NCBI taxonomy): Eukaryota > Metazoa > Arthropoda > Insecta > Coleoptera > Curculionidae > Diaprepes > Diaprepes abbreviatus. The sequence goes on from JASJET010000484.1 coordinate 769,072, forward strand.
TTCATGTTAAGATTTATACTAATAAGTAATTATAATTACTATTTGAATGTTTAAAAAAGGATTATTGAAAAGAGAAGACAATGAATGACATTGCTTTTTTACAACACCAATATTCACATGTCTAGCAAGTGTTCACCTTTACTCGCCCCATATTAGGGCACTTTTTAGGAATACATGGAAAGAAAGAATAAAATTCCTGTTATACTAAAATGATGCTACAAAAATTGTGGTTCATGTGTTTTAATTTTTTTCAAGTCTAAATAATAAATAGGATAACTTTATGGTCAAATTTACTAACCGAGTGTATATTATTAAATTGCCTACTTTCCTTTTATTGTTTAACAAAGGTTTTTTTTTCTCCTAAATTTTTAAATGGAGTTTTTTTTCTACAGATCCGGTACTAAAAGTAACTCTTGCTTCGTCTAGTCTCTCTAAATCCATCAATTATTGGAATGGCATTCTTGGCCTTACAATTTTCGAGAGGACAGATCGGACTGCTCTACTTGGCTTTAAAGAGAATGAAACCAAACTTGAAATAAAAGAAATAGGTAAGATTACAAAGTTTAAAGAACTATAACTGTAATAAAATTTACTTTTACTGTTGTGTAACTAGTATTTTAATGTGACTGCAGAAGGCCCAGTTGATCGACGCCAAGCTTATGGTCGCATAGCATTTTCCATTCCTCACGATGAACAAGAACATCTCAGTCAACTCATTGAGGAGCATAAAAATACTATTTTAACCCCTCTAATAACTTTGCCAACTCCTGGTAAAGCTGATGTAAGAGTTATCATTTTGGCTGATCCAGATGGTCATGAGATATGCTTTGTGGATGATGAACCTTTCAGGGAGCTTTCCAAGCCAGATTATGAGAGCGAAAAGGTTTTGGACATTCAAATTAAGAAGGATAAGTCCTAATTTTTATACAAAGTAATATATCATATTAATTAGAGTGTACTCTTAAGGGTTATTTAAAAAATATACTCAAATGGCTGTTTAAAATTTTCATTTTAGAACTTTAGATTTTAAATATTTGATATATGATCAGCTTTGTAATGAATTACATTTTGCTTCTTGAAATTTATTTTTTTTTTATACCAAATATTTAACTGATAATTTTTCTGTATCCTGTGTTTCACAAAAAATGAACAAGAATTAGTATAAAATTTATGAGAAAGAAGCTTTTGTGTTAAATGAGAAGTCTGTTTCTTCATTCAAAATGGTTCATTATATTAAAAATGTCCCTTCGAATGTGGTAGTAAATATTCCTAATATAATCTTGCTAACTTTTGAACCAGAGCAGATTTCGATACGGGGCAAAAACCAAATTAACTATCATTTATAACGATTTTTTTTTACCTAAAACTAAAGTGTTAAACGTCATAGATGAAGCTAGGGGTACAATAAACTAAAAAAATTAGGGCTTAGCAAGGTACAATAATCAATGTTAATAGTTTAAAATTTTATTTGGTGTATATTTATGGTGATTGTTATATATATTTTTTTCAGTATTAGTAAAAAATCTTTATAAAAACATTGTTTTATTATTCTCAAAAAAGACTATATTAAATACAAATGTTTTATTATCAATGCATAGAAATAGTCTAAGGATATTTTAAATAAATATATACATCTTTTTATGATAAAAAGACCAGTGTGATTTTTTGCTCTCACTCTATATATCGTTAAAGAAAGTATTTTTGTAGTGTATACATTTTTTCTGTGACTTGCAGAGTAAGAGAAAAGATTACCGAGGTCCTGCCGGAGCCATCCGATTAATAAATAGGAATGGTGTTTTTTTACAATTTTATGCTCTAAAATGAATGAAAACAGTTAAACTGTTAAAAATAACAGAAATAAATAATTATTTATGTTAATTATCTATAAACTAAAAATGCGCAATTTATTTAACTCGGAATTTATTTATATTAGGTACATTTAAACCACAAAATATTTATATTTTTAAAAGACAAAGTAGTTGGTACAAAAATTTAACACAACCATTACCACTTTGAAATTATTTGAAGAGATAAATTATATCCATAATATTTAGAAAATATTACTATTTTGTTCATATAAAACAAAGACACAATAGATTAAATTCCAACAGCGATTTTTTTATTGAAATTAGTGGATCTTTTAGACTCGAACTTCCTTGGACATTTTTGAGTGTAAAGATAAGTTGGAGTTATATGGGCATATCTAGGCACAGATGTTGCTAATCAAACATCACAATTAAACAGTTTTTGAAGACTAGTATGTGGCTCATTGGTAATACAAATGTATTACGCGAATCACAGTAGTACGTTCTATGATGAGTGTTTCGAGTACTTGTATATCTTGACCAAGAGATATCAGTAAATCAAGGCTTAGCATTTTGTGACGTTTTAAAAGTAAAATTCCTGATAAGAGCGCATGTTTGTCAATTGAAATTATGTTGATATTAATGTAATGGATTTTATCATTTACATCGACAACACAAGTGTTTTCAATTAACCATCGCAGCATTCCGATTGAATTCATTCATATTAAAAACCTTTGAAGTCTCTGAAGATCTTCACAACTATGTTGGGACGAATCACGCCTGACTGAAGCACACTCTCTCCCGCCGCGTCAACTTAGCTTTACACTTAGGAACGACCCATTAACTCAATCCAATAAAAAAAAATTGCCTTTGTAATTTAATATACTTTGGATCCGTTTTTTGTCTTGTTGACCGGCATACAAGTTTAAAGAATGAATTAATTTTGGGATAATTTCCAAAATACTCGTTTTATAATATATTTTTCATCTCCCAATCTGCGGTTTTAGTTATGGTTATAGTTGCAACTTTCGAAAAAATTAAACGATTTTGGTTCTAACGTAGTATTCTGATTTAATTGACTGATACTACAAAATTAATCTAAATGCTAGAAAAACATAATTCGATTGATGGTTGAATTTCGATTCATTAACTGTCGAGCAGAAGCATAATATTGAAACTGACAACTATAAAATTTAGGCACAGGATAAAACGTTTGTTGCGATTCAATGCTTTTGGTATAGACCAGGTGTAAAAAATAATCTAATAAACTTCTAGGATATAATAGATAGTACTCGTCAAAATAAGAAATCAACTTCCAATAAAGCATATACCACCGGAAATGAGAGATGTTATATCTATAATCAGTTTTTGTTCTCTAAAAACTGTAATAAGATGCCATTTTTGTATAAACGCAATGAAGGTAAGAAAAAATAGTATTGATCGTTTTGACAGAAATAGTGGTAATTTTTTTATTTAAATGTTTAATCAGGTATTAAAAAAGTCGTTTTGTTCTTTTTGTTAATACTTAAAAAACACAGTCTATACAATCATAATATTTTCTTGGATAATTGATAATAAATGATAGGTTTCATTATCAAATCAATTAAACAAAATTATTTGACTGCCTTGTGATGCCTAGGCTGGAGTATGAAAGCACAGTGTGGTCACCCCAAAATACAGTAACTAAATCTAGTATAATTCGAAATTTAATGATAAATAAATCTTTTAAAAAGTACATTTTATTATATTCCCACAAATGTACTTGAAGTTGTAAGAGTAGCGAAACGAATTAAAAATAAAAATTCCACAGGGTTGGTCCAATTAAATATTAAGGTAATTAAGAGTTTTCCGTACAAAATATACTCAATTTGAACTGAAATTATTAACACGCTGTTTGAAGAAGGTGAATTTTCAGCGAAATTTCAGAGCGCTCTACTTATTTCAGTAGAAAAATGGAAAAACTCCGTCCAATTTTACACCTATATCTTTGCTTTCTGTATTCTCGAAGCTTATCGAGACGTTGCTAAAGGACAGTTCGTTGGTATATGAGGCAAAATATAAAATTATATCTATAGACCAACATTGGTTTCCACTTTTTTTTATTTGCTTGTAGGAACTTTTCTTTTTAATTTTGATGAGTACTATTCATCCAGTATATATAAAAAGATGTTCAATTTCAGTAAAGAATTTTTACCCATCTAACAAGTTAATTCTTTTCCTATAGAAACCAACCCTCCTGATTCGACTTTTGAAGGTTCTTCGAAACTTTCATAGCTCACATCGCTCCCTGTAAACATCTGTCCATATTTGTAGGCATATTCGGCATTTTCTTCACTATCACTTGCAGTTTTGTCTTCATCTTTTAGGTTTCGGTTTCCCTAAAAAGATTTTTTCCAAAACTTGAGTGTAAATAATGCTATGAATTTTCTTCAAGATAATTTGCACACTGCTCATGTTAAATAAAAAATATTGGATCATAATGAAAATCAATTTTTTTTATAACAGTTTAAGTGGTAATCTATACAATTGTAGAATTGTGTGTACTATCTTATAAATTTATTTATTATAAAAGAGTAAGGTTATACAGTCTCGGATATAAACATAAACAGTAAAAGTACAACGTTGCCAAATCACATACTAGTTACGACCAGCTGTTTTAAACGAGTCAAATGTATTTAATTATTTTTTTTTATATTTTTTATTTCAAATAATTCATTTTTAAATTATTTTACTTTTTCTTTGAATTTTAACTTGTCAAATACTGGATACTTCACTGAATGGACCTCCTTAAACCAAGAGTATGTTTTTTTTACCTTCTTTCCATAGCTGGAACCACCTGATCTGAAGTGAACCATTCTATGCTTTTTCATAGCAGACATTGTAATAAAGCCCTTTTTACATTCAGGACATCTATGAGGTCGTTCTCCAGTATGGATCATTTCATGCCCCTTTAAGGTACACGAGTTTGTAAAAGCTTTTGAACAGTATTTACACACCCATTTTTTAATACCTACAAGAATAGTTTTGTTCATTTCAAAAGTAAAATATGTAAAATATGTTGGGAATTTTAATGTCCTTAACAATATCTACAGTTATGATTTAACTAAGAGGAATTTTAAAGTAAATTCTGTTGTGTCCTTTTTTTATGAATGTTATAAATATTCGTGCCTCAATCACAGTATAACTAAATAACTAGTAGGCTAACTCTGCTTCCCGCCAGTCGAATTTTGTCGAAATGTCTAACTACAATTCTATCTGATACTTTGCGTGGCGATATTGTGAATTTTACACTGGCGATTCCTTTGCACAACCTCGCGCATTTCAGATTGAGACTGTAAGCAGACACAATTTTTGCCTATCCCTTGAAACTTGTCTCTAAATATTTTTTTATGAGACCAGTGTATAATACACTGGTCTTATATGCGATTTCAATTATACTATTTTCAATTATTAAACAGAAATCTAAAAATTTACCCAAGTGTATATTTAGATGTGTTTTTCTATGTATCCACGTTTTGAAACCTTTCCCGCAAATGTGACATTTGTAGGGTCTTTCATTGGTATGCACTCTTACATGATTGTCCAATCTTTGTTTGTCTTTGAATACTTTTGGGCAATAACTGCATACAAATTCGCCTGAAAAATATTAAGAAAATTGGTAATTATTTTCCCTATTTTCAAATTATAAACACATATCTAAAGTTTTTTTAGACAGACTTTCAAAAACGATAAAGAAATGAACGATTTATTATAACTGTACTCCAAAAAAAATACGCCATATTGATTTAAAAAAAAATGTTAGATTCGAAAACTCTCCCATACCAGTTTTCGATAAATGAACAAAATTACCCATATTACATGGACCAACTTGGATTTTATTAAAACAATTTCGATTAAAATGATATGGAACCACCACAAAAACTTCCTGAACATAACGCAAAAAAATCCGTTCAAATCGATAAAGGCGTTCCAGAGTAATCGACGTATACATAAAAAATACATAAAACGATCGAATTTACAATCTTCTTTTCACAAGTCGATTTTTTTTAAAAAAAAGAGTATTAAAATCACAGTTTGTATTTGGCTAATATACTGTTCCTTATCCATAAAACTCATAAATAAAAATTTATCGTCCGATTCATCGCAATATTCCCTTTATAAATTAAAAGGAATATAAACGAAGGAATAAAAAATTTGTATCCATAGTTTACATTTACTGTCCTCCACAGCAATACTCCATTATTACATTTCTTGCCATTTTACTACTTCTTACTATAATTATATCCGATAAATGAGATCGTTTTAATATTTAAGAAAGTTCTCATCCACCGCATTCACAGAAAAAAGAAATAATATCAGCCTGGGTTTAAAATCGTCTTTGGTCTCATAAATATGGTCATAGAGGATAATCTATTTTGTTGACTCATTTTATTATTTTAAGATTGAAGCAGGTTTTCAATAATATTTACCCGCTAATATAAACTAAAAAAAAATCGATGGAAAAAAACACATTTTAAAAGTTAGATCATTTTATTTCCTTAAATATAGCTTTTGGCTTATTGAAATGTGTCTCATAATAAGGCTTTTACGTTCCTTCAGTTGAACTTTTTTTTTGCAATTTCATCAGCGTATTAACTGGGGATGCTCTGTCAGATTAGTTGATATCTGTTTAGTATATATACAAAATGCCTTTGTAAGAAATTTATACTGGTATAAAATATTTTAACAAGTCATTCACCAGCTCCTAACCTATAATTTTTGCAAGGAGAAAAAAATTAATTTGTTGATAAATTTCCTCATCTAAATTTATTTGCTTTTTATAATTAGCATTAAATGAAAGTTATGTTGCTAAAGTTAACAAAAACTGTATTTTTAGTTAATCTGAAGTTTGGTTCCATACCATAAATAATACAAAGTTTAAAACAAAACCTTTAATTTATCACATCCATATTATTTCGGAATCATTGTTTGTGATTTTACCTTTTTCATTTCTTAGTTTAGCTGACTTTCCCCAAGTAGCAAACATATTTTTATTCCATCCAGGTGCATCATGGTTCTTTAAATGAATTTTAAAGTTTTCTTCCCTTACAAATTGAGACTGACATTTGTGACATTCATATAATTGGTGGCCAAGTACTTCAACGTGTTTTTTAAATATTTCTTCTGTTTCAAATGTTTCATAACATCTAAATGATGGAGAAGTTATATTTTAAAAACTTGCTACGAATGTTTAAAATTATGATATTGAACAAGAATATCTACTACTTACTTTTTACAAACATAGTTATGTCCTTTATGTTTTGCTCTATGCATTGCTATGGCATATTTATGGAAAATTTTCAGTTCTCTGCCGCAAGCTTCACAAAAGAAGTTCTTTTTGGTATTTTTGGTTTCAACTTTTAGACCCTCATGGAATTTTTGAATATGAAGTTCAAGGTTTCTTTTTGTTGTATAACCTGAAGCAACATAGGTATGTTTATAAATATTTAAACTTTAACATTTGTTTTATATTGTTTTTGTAACAAAAACTTTAAACTTACTTTGTCCACAAGTATCACACAAAAAACGTAGGTCATTATGAGCTACTAAAATATGCCTTTTGATATTATTTTGATTTGCAAACTCTTTTGGACACTCTGGACACTTATATTTTTGATTTTCTAACTGTGGGTTTAGGTGTTTTTTTCTTCTGTGTTCATATAAGGCTTTTCTATTCTTAAACCTTAAAATATTTTTATTTTGCTATAGTGACAAAAAGTGCCGTCTTATATGAAAATTATAAACTTACTGTGCTCCACACACTGTACATTTAGTATTATGTTCTTCAGATTTGTAATGCTTGTTTAGATCTTCTGAATTCTTAAAACTAACTAAACAGAGTCTACAGCATTTTAGCTTTCCATGCTTCACCATCATATGATAAAGAAGGCTGAAGGAGTTGTTATATTCATGGTCACAAAGAATGCAGGTGGATTCTGAGTTGTGTATTGTCTAAAAATTTGTTTAAGAATGCATTTACTAAAACTTCAATTTATGAATATTTTAAAACTTTTTTCTACTTCTACTTTACTAACTATAATTATCATATATGTGTGTACATACATACCTTAAAATGAGATTCTATTTCTTCATAATTTTTGAAACCTTGTTCACATTTAATACATTCAAATTTATGTTTGTTACTCCTGTTTTTTGATGGACGCCCTCTTTTTCTGCCTTCAAAGTCTTCTTTCAGATCACATTCTACATCTTCTCTAAAGGAGAGTAGATTTATAAACAAACATTAATTATAATTAATCTTATTAAATATTGTTTGACTTAAAGTATATTCCACTAAATGGAGGAACTAAATAATCACTATGTATCTGCATGGATTTTAACCATGGGAACTCAGAAACCTCATATTACCACGCAAATCAATTATCAAATTTAAGTATGGACTCAGTTGTATTATTTTAGGTACATTTAAAAGTTTTCTTAAAAAAGTACAAAGCCAGACAATTTAAGACGACACAAACTAATGTCCATCTTTAAAATTTTTAAATAAATCTGTCTTAGAAATCCTATGCTGGTTATGTAATTAAAACTGATGTGATAAGTATCAAAAGTAATCTTACTATGTGGTGTCGGCTTGGGGAACACCGATAGAATGCTTTAAAACTGAACAATTTTCCCATTATTATGACACAAAAATAATGATATAAAGTTGTTATTATGCAATATATTCGTTTGATTATATGTACAAAGATTTCATATAATGAGTATTTTTCCTGTTTGCAAGAAAGAACGATTTAGATACCTCTAAAATGGATAAAAGAGTGATCAGATTTTTATCGTGGTTATCGAAGCTTTTAATTACAGAAATGAGTAAAATAGTTTTATTACCCTTTTTTGTATAATAAACAATTTCAAGATGCTCAAGCCAAATCGGGAATTACATATCCATGGGATGGCTAAAACTCTTTCCGAACGAAAGGCCGAAATTTTCGGGAATGGAATTACGCTGGGAAGCGAGCTGGGACCTAACGGGAACGACGGGGAGTCCGGGCGATGAAAGTTGGTCTTGCTATATTCAGTTATAATTTGAGATTCGTTAGAGGCGGTTAGGTTTTTCGCGTATAACCGGTTTGTTCAAGGTTTTTACTTTTGACTTTTCGATTTTTTCCCGAAAAGTTAAGGGGAAATTCTGTTGTACTCTACGTGGGAGAAGCGAGACTTTAATATTATATTGTTTAAACAATTTAAACAGTTGTTTTTCATGTTTTATTTTTCTTGATTAATCTTTTAGAAAGCTATTTAAATGTATTATTTTCAAAATTGAGTCTATTACACTGAGATTAAAATAACGGCAGACAAAACCATTTATTACAGTTACTGGAGTTAATTTTGACTTTCTCAGTGTAAATAATTTAGTTTTTACTTATATTTGTTAAATAGATTTAAGGGTTTTTGAGAAACTTGTTTCATTTAATTTAACCTTCACGTGATTAACCTTGTAGCCGCACAGATGCGAGAGCTCCAAAACGAGAAGCCTGGTCTGACCAGCTAGCTAGCAGTTTTTCCCAAGTCTTGAAGTTGCAATTGTGGTATTGGTAAGTTCCAATAACTGGTAGTTGTTTACTACTAAATCTGCAAGGGCCCAAGAAAAATAACCAGACTACAGTGGGTTGTAGTTTTAAGTTTCTAGGATATCTACTAACTAATATGAGACAGCAGTAAATCATGGCCAAAACAGCCATATGCTACCAAAATAATTCATTTGCAAGAGTCCACGATCACATTCTGTCACAAATTTAAAATCACCAAAACTATTAAAATTTGAGTAAGATATACATGGAGATGCATGAAAAGAGTCAAACTTATTTTATTTACCCATATTGAACTTCAATTTGAAAATCGGGAACACAATCTATATCACTTGCCCCCTCCCTCAATTCCTTTATGTCTAATTCTGGATCAAATTCCTCCTTAACACATATTTTGCAATGTTCCACTAATTTTCCTTTATCAACATTTGTGTATAAACATTTTAAACATTTTGTTTTTATCCAGTCTACAGAATGGACTGACTGAAGGTGCTTTATCAAATTCCTAAAATAATGGTTAGTATTGTATTAAAGTATATATTATTTTAACAGCTATATTATAAAATTCAGGCTTTTTAATTATATACCTGACATTTTTTAAACACATGGGACATGTATCTTGTGAAGATTGATCTTTAGATTTTGTTTTTTCTTGGGACCTATTATTTTCAGGAAAATTTTCTAGATTTTCTTTACTTTTCTCACATGTTTTTTTTATAATCTGTAATAAAAATTAAGTTGTAAAAGTTTTGAAGAATAAAAAAATTCACAAGTCATACTGCTTATAAATAAATAAATAAATAAATAAAAATAATAATTTTAATTTTAAAAGCCACAGCAATAATTTCATTTTGGTCTACTCCTGATTTATCAGTAACTTTTTTTATATTATATAGAAGTGAAAAAATGTACCAACCTTACTAGGTTTTTTGCTATTAGTGCCTTTTAAAGAAGCTGATTTATTGACATCAATTTTATATCTTTCCGCAAGTGGAATTTCATCATCCGAGGTACCACTTTCATGATGAACACTAAAAAGACAATGTTTTTACTAACATGTTTCTAGTAGATTTTTAAAACTGTGGCAGATGAGCTTTTACCTTAAATTATCCCAATCATCATGGTCAGAAAAGAGACCATTATGCTCATTTTCTGCACGTGGAATTTCAACGTGAATGTTACTATCACTTTTGAACTTTGCTACAAATGAAAATTTCTCTTTCAAGATATTCTGCAATATACGTGTTTTTTTAAGGTCGTAACTATTTGAATCTGTATTTTGTAAACATTTTATATCTTGTGCAGCATTTTCTAAAACTTGATATGAATGTTGTATCATATTAATAAATTGATCTATTTTCACAAGTAGAAGAACACATGTGGTACACATTCTTGCTGGTACATTAGTTGTATCCATCTAAAAAATAATAATTACTAAGAAACAAACTTCAAAATTCATTATTAAATAAATTCTTTCATATCTAAAAGCCTACAAAATATTCAAAAATAGAATTTTATCAAAAAAATTAACTTTTCAAATATTTATGAGAAAACAATATTAACTTTACAAAAGGTTACCTTAGTTTTTATAAGTTCTTCATACAACCTAATAACATCAATATTACCAATTTTTGAGTCTTGCATGTCAGTAACATTTTTAATTCCTAAACATCCCCTACAGAAAGTATTAATATCTGTTTTGGGATAGTCTAAAAACAAGAAATTACTAAATTAGTATTACTACAACTTTACAGATTATTTTATACTTACCAAGTACCAATAAATCATCAGATTGTTCATTTGTTACTTGCAAAAGATCAGGCCAATGAGAATTTTCTTGGAATGTAATTACCTCCATATTGTTATACAAATAAATTTAACCCACCTTAAATAAAAATAACCATTCTATATGTTTATGTTTTATTTTAGAATAGCACAATAAAACAAAACAACAACAAATGACATACTTATTTGTAACTTTCTGTGTTGTATAGTTAGTCAAAATTGTGTTTATGTTTATATTTAAAATTAATGACGACTATTACCGTCAACTGTTAACCGCCGAGAAATTTAATTTACATTTTTTAACTTCTATTGATATGGGAAAAAACATAACTCCACTCAGATGTCTTCTTATAATAGAATTATAGTATTTACAAATTCAAATTCCAAACAATAAACTTACCATTTAGAAAATATATTCAGTTTTCACATATTTCAACAATCACTTTGCAAAAAATTTAAGCATTCAAACCTATATTAGAAATGAAAAGAAAGAATCTAACAATTTCGTAGAATAAGTAAACAAGAAAATTTACAAATGGCTGATCTCTGACAGTTACTACTTCTATCACCCTTCATCCACTAACATGACGTATAAAAACTGGACTGCACCATGGACATAAAAATAAAGTAAATAGATTGCGGTTCCTATACAAGCAAGTTGGTGCACCCTTTAAAAAAACAGCGTTTCCGATGAGTAGTACCTCTCTTTCTAATGGCGGAGCTAAGCCATAGTAAACTAAACACGATACTCCAAACGTTCACATTCGAAATGTGCATTGATCTATTCGTTCAGAACGAGAGAGTTAGCATGTACCCCTATTCTTTCTTTCTTTATCTTTCTGCTATAGAATGCTCGATCATTTACTGCCCTCGAATCATTGGCATGAACAGCTCGGAGCTGACCAGGTGCAAGAAACGCTCGCTTTATTAGGCGTCAGATCTGTTTTCCCCTTGCCCCTCAAGCACCAATAAAAATATTTGGTGTATAAAGCACTAGCAGCTATCAGTTATCATTTTTAGATGCTATTTTTGGGGAAAAAACATTTTATACATGAAATGGAGACATAAAAATAAGATTATTGCACAAGATATCGGACTTACGTTCATAGTTTTTTTAACGAATTGCGAAATATTTATTGCCAAAAATGCCATGACACCAGACACAACTCAAAACTAATAAGTAATAATATAATATTTTTACCTTTTTGTCTTCAATATGTTTCGCTATGTATATTAAAAACACAAATTCTGAAAAAAATAATTTGTAAGTTATTTACTGTTCAAATTAACACTTTAACTTCTTTATTCAGATTTGCTCGGAGCTACTTAGTGTTTGATGCACCCGAGCTTAAAACTCTTGAATCGAGGGCAGTAATTATCTCTTTCTGCTATCCGTTCGTTCATCTGTTTATGTCGATAAAAATTCGGAAAGTTATGCGAATTGCTTTTTCGTCAGTTAGATATAACCGATTATATTTAGACCGTATAATTTTCCTATGGCGACAGCGTATTCACTGTTATTATAAGTGTATTTTCCCCAATATGGTGGACAGTATAGTCGAAGATTATTCATAATAATATGAATCCTCTTTGGTATAGTAAGACATTTTCAGATTATTACACGATCAGTACCTAATTTTTTTTGTTCTAGGATTAGTACAGTTGTTTTATATGTGCGTAGAAATGGGCTTGGTTCATGGGCCTGACTAGCTTAGAGACAAGAAACGCTCTCTTTATTCACTTCGAGGTTCGTTAAATCTACCTTTCTTTACCCCTCGAGCAACACTGTATGAAGCCATATGCATATAAATCCCCCCATAGTATTTTTTTCTATGCATATAAAATAATAAAGTCCTAGCAGCTCTCATTTACGTTTCTGAAATTAATATTCTTTACACACCTGTATTTAAAATGCATGAATCGATGGCAGTAAATGGGAGTTCTACTTGAGCAGCCCAGTTTTATATGTTAACTCCTTGCTCCAGGGTATATACTAGAAGCACGCATTGGAATTTGGGAAGTTCGTGGGTTCGAAGATAGTTCTAGAAGCTTGTATTTCTCAATACAGTACAAAAAATAGAACAATTTTCGTAAATGATAGCATGTGTCAATTTTTACTTTTTAGGATTTTGCTTAGCAAACCTTTCTAGCTACACAAATCTGTAATTTTAACACTTTGTTTATCTACTAATTTAGAGATGGCTCTTCGGTTGCTAAAAAGAGATTGAAAAATTTTATGTCTGGTTTCTTTTAAATTACAGAAGTCTGTATTTGAAAATTCATTTTATCATTTATTCTATCTTGCTCGCACCAAGGAAGTTTGAGCTTCCTCGTCTCGTACTCGCTCACTGTCACTTGCGTCAGCTGATAGAGTTGATTGTTCTCGCTGTCAAAACAACAATTTTCTTGCTTTTTATTTCCTCAAATTACCATTTTATCTTTTGTGTACTGACTGTTATCAGTATATTAAATAAGTAGTTAAATTATAACAAATTTATTATTATTATCGAGATGTAAACTGTGACTGTTATCCTTATCAACAAAGGTTTTATTTTGGTGCGCTATTTGATATTGGTGGTGGTTCCTGTGGTGTTTTCCATGATTTGAACACTAATGTGTAAAAAAAAACAAGATGTTTGTTAAACCTGAGGAAGTGCTCATAGCTAATGCATTTTGGTAGGTTATAATGAAGTTCTAAAACATTAGGGTGTTGGAAAAAGCAGCTATGAGTAGTAAGACGTGAATTTAGGACAAAATGTCTTGAAAACAACCTCACCAAGACACTTTTTTTATTAGCAACGCCAGAAAATATAAAAGTCATAGTTCACTTTACTTTTATACCTATAGACAATTTTTTTTATCTATTTCTTGTTTAAACTTGTCTAAGGTTGACAAATACTGTCTTGTCTTGTGTACAAAATAAACACATTCCAAGTTATATTACGTTTAATACCAGTTTAGCATCTTTTCTGGCATAAAAGACATTTATATCCTATTACCACTTAATTTATTTTAACAAACTGAAAGTATGTTGGTGTATTAGAAGTTTGGAATAGTGAAAGTTGAGACAAAATATTATAAAATGGCAGCATATATATATGATGTTGAATTAAGAATAGTTCAGTTTTACGAATAAAAATAAGAATTATTTATTGCAGTCTCATATTTAAGGTGTAAATAATATATTATCAATTTTAGGGAAACTGAAGAAACTTCCCTGTATTTTGTCCTTCAACATAGAAAAGGTCATGGGGCAGTCAAAGGACTTTCATCCCTTCTTGTTGGTACTATGGACAGTATTTTTGATACAAAGCCAGCTCCATATAGAATTTTACATCAGACACCAAATTCGGAAGTCTATTATTGTGAGTAAATAATATTTGTATAATGTAATCAAATTTAAAAAGTTAGGGTAAGTATTTACTATTTGAATTATTATCATTATTTTTTAGTGGTGGCATGTGGAATGACAAAACAAGAGATTTTTCAAGATTGGGAGTGGCTTTTTGCTAATGTTTGTGAAACTTTACATTCATTTGAAGAAGATGATGACATCACTGATTTTGTTACTTGTAAAATTGAATCTGTAATTGCTGCAAATCAGGAAGTGGAAGTAGAAGGTAAACAATTATTTTTTTAAGCTCTATTTACTTTTGTAAAAGTTAAAAGTTAACTTCTATTTTATGATAAATTATATAAAATGAAAATAATATGAGAATTTAAATTTATATGAACCTGCATAAGAAATATTTAAAAATATTAAGCAATATAGTTTTGATATATTATAACTATTGTTAAAAAAAATTTTCCCAAGTTCCTTTGGATTTTGAGACTTCCATTAGGGCTATAATGAATTAATTTTGATACGAGTTACTATTACACCAAAGGCATCCATGCATTCTTTGTTAGGTCTTGTTAGATAATAACTTAATTATATGACTACAATTATTTATTTTAAAAATAATATATATTTAGTAGTTTTGGAATGTATTTATTTACACCACACCACATTTAATGCAAATAAAGCATTGAAAACTTAACTGTTCAAGTAGGTACATTTTAACAAAAAATACCTTGAATGAATGAATGAGAGTGGTGATACTCTATCTTTGATGCTTAGGTCTTGTTGGGCCCATTACAGACTTTGCCGCACTGCTTCCGGTGATATTATTATGTCCCCACTCTCTGAGAAAAAGGTCAACAGTTTAATTCTCCTCCAGACATCATCTGCATACTGGGTCATCCGTGATGTCTTACTAACAGCAATTAGAATAGGTATAATGGGTTGGGGGCTGTATGGCTCGGCTGCAGACCTCATCTTTGCCAAACGGCTGCTTCTTTGTTTGTGTGTTTATGTCCCTCTCACAGAGATGGCCACATTGCAGAATAGCATAAGTCTCCACTTGAAAGACACACAGAGACTAAAACTCTTTGACTCTAGTGCTTTTACCAAACACTCCAGCTCCGGTTCTTTTATTTTATTGAGATCCATCTGTAAACTATCAGGATCCATTTCTGTTGAGTTTGCTCTTCCTATCATTCCTCTCTACCTGATATAATTATTTCAAGAGAGTGGTTTGGCTTCAAAACTGGCGCCATGGAGTCTGTTTGCATGGAGACTGATGGGCATCTTTCCGCAACGCTCCCCCGTTCCTACTCTGAAATATGGCTCAGGCAACTGCTTTTAAAATTTCGTTTTCTATGAATAAGTGGAGAGAAAGGGGATTCATTAATACCTCCAGTGCCCTAGTGGGAGTAGTCATTTTACACATCGTTCCTATACAAGCCATTCTTTAAACTTTGCCAAGTTGAAGAGTGTCTTTGCCCTTGGTTGTACTAGACCACCATACAATAGCGGCGTACGTAATCATAGGACGGATCACCATGGTGTATTATTTAGTAGATCACTTTCGGTGTCAGCTCCCATGTGCATCTAAAGGCTCGCTTACAAGCCCAGGAAGCCAAAGCCTTCTTGGCTCGAACCTCAATATGATCATTATAGCTGAGTCATAAGTCCAGAATTATTCTCAGGTATTTCACAGGTTTGAAGGGTCCTTTCCGACAGCATAACTTTGGGCTTTCTCCGCATTTTTTTTTCTTTTTATGGGTACAACCTCTGACTTGCCCAGATTTATTCCGAGTTCCTTCACCTGGAACCATCGCTACGCGATAAGGAAAGCTTGCTTCATCAATCCCTTCAGGTTCTGGACTTCGAGACCAGAGCATAGGATGACCAAATTGTCAACATAGGCCTGTGTATATAAACCAGTATCTTTTAACAAGCTGTCAACTACAAAGCTCCACATTAGAGGTGATATAACACCCCCTTGTGAACAGCCTCTACTTTACAGTGCTTTAACATTTACATTGTTAAGTTCAGCATATATTAATATTTGACATTTCTCTGATCCAGCCGACCACTGTCGGTTCATAACTTCGTTGTTAAAGAGCATTGCATATCGAATTGTGAGACGTGTTGTCGAACGCCCCCTCGATGTTGATAAAGTTGTCTAGAGCAGATTGTTCATTCAACAGCGTGATTTCGACTTTTGTATCGAGTCGATATAACGTCGTGTCTGTGGATTTTCCTGAATGGTAGGCAAATTGTAAGGGATGTAAGGGACTATGTACCATTACTCCCTCTTTGATATGTCGATCCACCAACCTTTACGGTGTCTTTAGTAAAAAACTAGTCAGGAAAAACTTAACCTTTCTGCCAAATTTAATTTTTATTTTCGCAATCCACGCCCCAAGATATGTCTTATCTGAAAAAATGATTAATTCTGGTGTGGTCTAGTATAATTAAATACTTACCTAAGTTTTATCTAGAATATTGTTAAAAGGAATTTCAAGGTGTATGCAAATTTTGCCTATTTTCATTAATGATTTGAAATGCAAAGTGATCAAAGCATAAAATTTATCATATTATCACCATACAAAGCTTGAACTTATCGTCGCGATTTTCACTTCAACTCTGATCTGCTCCTGGGAGACCCTTTTAAGGTCATGGAAAACTTCTGCTGATAACACACTGATTATTTTAGTTTTACTGTGGCTTTGTTGTTGTTAGTAATTTTGATAATTGATATGTTCAGTATTCGTAGCAAAAATATTAATTAATTATAAATAATAGTAAAAAAAGTTAACTATTTTTGTTCTGGTGTAATTATTTTGAGTTAATCTAAAAACAGCGTGTCAATATTTTATTTCATGATTATATTATTATATGAGACTAATCTATTTTTCTAGATGAAGATTCAAAGTCCTTTAAACTAACATCAGATAAATTTCAAAGATTATTTGGTCTAACAAAAGATGAGAAGCTGGTAAATTATTACTCTTGTAGGTAAGTAAATGAAGACAAACAAAAAAAAAATTCTAATAAATTGGAATGTTTTTTGTATAACTTTTATACGTAATATTTAACTAAATTGATGGTGTTACCTGAAAGAAAATCCTGTAGATAGAAGTATTTGTGATTTGGTTTCATTTAGCGATGCATAATTGGGTATTCTTTTAAATAATAATAAGATAAAGAGCCATTCTTGTAAAGAGGACTACAATTTATTGCATTTCAAAACTTCATTAAATTATTTCCAATTCGAACAGTATAAAAGAATCAGTTGACAAAAGTTATGTTCACATTTTTTTAGTTTATATTGTAATTTTCCTTGTGTTGTATAAAAAATATATTAAGTTTTTGGTCTAATTAATGCTAATTTATTAACAATGTGTTAATTGCATTACCAAATTATGTTAATATATTTCACGCATTTATTTAATTTTTTGGGGTTATCTGTGGTTATTAACACTATTTTGACTCATCTTGAATTAAGAAATATTAATAAGATTCGAAATTCTCTTTCCAAGGTGAGAAGAGTAAATTACTACAAATGAAACCAGTTTTATTAAGTTTTTCAAGATGGAATTATTATTAAAACCTAAGTACCTATAATTTTCTGATATTTTGCTTTAAAGCATAAAAGATAAAAACTAAAACTAGTTGTTATAGAAGGAAATTTTTTAATGATAAATATAATAAACATTTTTACTTCATACTTTTATTTTACAGCGAACAATTAAAATAAAAATAATTTTTACTGAGACAATCAGTGTTATTTTTACATTGACGCCTAAGGAATTTTTTAATGTTAAAGTCATTAGTTGTAAACCAACAAAGGAGGATCCAAAGAAGATATATGCAAATTAATTTATTTACTAATGATCATATTACATGACATGAACAAATGATAATTGAAAATATTAATTAAAATTTTTTGGTTTTCTTTATGATTTAAAATTATAACATGTATGTTATAGCGATGTAAGTTACAAACATGGCAACACTAATATTTAAGGGCATAACACCACCCAATTAAAAGAGAATAAAAAGTTAATTAATTAAAATAAATCACCAGAGTACCTTTGACAGCTGGTAGCATGTGAGAAAAATAAAATTCCGTTTAGGTAGTAATAGTAAAAAATCTTTAATGAAAAATTCAAAAAGTGGAGCTGTAATGTGAGTTAGATATATTATTATGAAAAAACTCTCCATAAATTAACAATAAAATGAATAAATTCAACCATATAGGCTTTTATTATAAAGGGTGTTTTTTTATAGAGGTATAGAACTTTAAGTTGGCAACACTTTTTTAACTGGCGGTCATTTTGTC
Source organism: Diaprepes abbreviatus (assembly GCA_034092305.1). NCBI lineage: Eukaryota > Metazoa > Arthropoda > Insecta > Coleoptera > Curculionidae > Diaprepes > Diaprepes abbreviatus. Next base: position 787,921 of record JASJET010000484.1, read on the forward strand.
AGCTGTCAAGTGATTTATGTTTAGTTTGGTTTGGCATTTCAACATGAATAGACTGACGCCTGAACAACGCTTCCAAATTGTGCAAATTTATTTTGAAAATCATGGTTCTGTTTGAAATACGTATCGCGCACTACGTCCATTTTACGGTCAACATAATCGTCTATCAGAGCAATTAATTCGATTAACTATGGAACGTTTTCGCACCACGTTTACTCTAAATGATAATACGCATCCACAGAGACGTCGTACAGTGCGTACAGAAGTCATTACTGCTGTAGAGCGTAGCGTAGAGGAAGACCCGAATCAGTCTATCCGCCATCGTGCACAGGAATTGGATATGTGTCCATTCACTTTATGGAAGATTTTGCGGAAAGATCTTGATTTGCGTGCTTACAAAATCCAACTCGTGCAAGAATTGAAGCCACACGATCACCTAGCAAGGCGTAGATTTGGTGAATGGGCCCAAAACAAGTGCCGTTGATCCCGATTTTCATAAGCGAATTTTGTTTAGCGATGAAGCTCACTTTTGTTTGAATGGATACGTCAATAAACAAAACTGCCGTATTTGGAGTGATGATAATCCTCAAGTGTATGTTGAGACACCGTTACATCCAGAAAAACTGACTGTTTGGTGTGCTTTATGGGCTGGTGGAATCATTGGTTCGTACTTCTTTAAAAACAATGCTGGTCAGAACGTTACAGTCCATGGTGACCGCTATAGAGCCATGATTACTGACTTTTTCATTCATCAATTGAACAACCATGATGTGCAGGAGCTGTGGTTTCAACAAGACGGCGCAACATGTCACACAGCTCGTGCCACAATTGATTTATTGAAGGAAACATTTGGTAACCGCATAGTTTCACGTTTCGGACCCGTGAATTGGCCTCCAAGATCGTGCCACTTAACGCCGCTAGACTATTTTCTGTGGGTTTATGTGAAGTCGCTAGTCTACGCCGATAAGCCCGAAACGCTTGATCACTTGGAGGACAACATTCGCCGCGTTATAGCCGATATATGGCCACAAATGTTGGAAAAAGTCATCGAAAATTGGACCTCCAGATTAGAGTACGTCCGAGCCAGCCGTGGCGGTCATATGACAGAAGTCATATTTAAATTATAATGCCAGAAGGTTATCTTTCGAATAAAGTAAATTTCATGTCAATTTAAAAAATCCATCTTTGTTTTATTCCATTTAAAAGTTCTATACATCTATAAAAAAACACCCTTTACAAAATAGCTTACTGGCATTATAACATAAAGCAAACCTGTTCATTCTACTATTATAGATGGTACTCTGGATTATAGCGCAATACAATAATGAATAAAATACGTCTTTTCCAATAAATAAAATGTAATCCTAAAGTGGTGAGACTGCCAGTTGTTTGATTGATAGATACATCAACATGTATTCGCAGAACACGAACAGTAATAATAACCAGTAATAAAATGCCCTGAGGGGGGGACTCCATAATAAGATACCAGTAGGGTGGAGCCCGCTATTATTGGTGGGGGGAGGAACTAACAGAATTCCTTCGTTGACTGCCCAAAATCCCTGTCTCCCGGTAAAAAAAAGAACCGTAAACACCAAACTGGCAAAAGATATGGAAACTCAAAAACTCAGCAAAATTACCAGGATAATAAACGACTTACCAACCTCAAATTCCCATAAAATTGACAAATGTAAATTGAGATGGAAGAATCAAATCATAAAAAAGTGAAAATCAAGGCAAAATGGCCTCCATTTATAACCAAAACTCTGCTTGCGCACTACGCTGCGTTCAATCGGGGACACGTTTTTTAAATAATGGGATCATCACGGCCTTCCTGAGTATACATGGGAATCCACTTTCGCTAATGCAGTGGTTAATAAGTTTTGTCAATGGTGTTTTCACAATTAATCCAAATCCATCCCTAGTGTTTTTATTTTTTGTGTTATTTATTATGTCCCAAACAGCATTAAAACTAACTTCCCGAATAGAAAAGTTGTCAGTTAAATTTGTTAATACTCCATTAACAAAATTATCCAAAGGATCAACATTTGATGCTGGAATATTAGTAAATATTTTCCGACCAATATTTGAAAAATACTCATCAAAATCATCTGAATAGAGTTTATAGACCGTCTACTGTTATTATCATAATGGTGATAATAGTACGCAATGAATACTGGATGATTAATTTTAGAAAAAATGAAGAGAAAAGGGAGGTGCTAATCTCAATTACCCATCGCAAACAGACCCTTTGTATGTGCTTTCACGCGATCCAGCCGAATGTACAATCTCTCATAGGAAGAACTAGCTAGCCTCTACTACTTTGGTTTCATTTTAATTAAACTATGAATAGTTTTTAAGATTTTAAAAAATATTTTCCGAAAAAACCGATTTTAAATAATTTCTATTGTATATAAATAAAAAGACCATAAAGCACGTTTTAAAATGAACCTACCATTCCTGTCAGTTAAATTTTTCTGGAGTAATAGTCATTAGAATATAGTAAGAAATGGAAAAAATTATCCTTTTTTTCACGTTTAAAATTTATTAACGGGAACTGAGTGTCCCAAAAGGTCTGAAAAATATCTTTGGGTTTGGGTTCATAGCTAGTACAAATATGCAAACTAATGTCGAAATTGGAAACAGTGTGTTTTATACGGATACCCTGGTATGATTTGAAATGAAATGACCTTATGTTAATATTAATTTGTAGTTATTGGAAAGGAAAGTTACCCAGACAAGGATGGATGTATATGTCGATAAATTACTGTTGTTTTCATGCATTTATTTTGGGAACAGACACAAAAGTTTGTATAAGGTAAAGTATATTTATTAGTAAAAAATAAATAATATCTGTATATTGACGACGTTTACTATTAATAGTAAAAAATAACGTACAAAAGTGATATTTTTCTTTGAGATATTGAATTGGCACTTAGAGTAAAATTGAAACACATCTGACATAAATATCTGTTTGTAATATCACTTATTGCTTTTCTAGATGGTCAGAAATAACCGAGTTATCTAAAAAGAATAGTCTGCTCTTTCCAGACTCTATAAGGATCGCCACAAGAGAAAAGGACTACCATTTCAGCATGTTTTTGAGTAAAAATGAAACATTTAATCTTATGGAACAGTTAGTGGATTTGGCAGTAAAAAAGTAAGAAAAGGCATAAATAGGAAATAGTTGTTGCTTTGTTTCTTGCAATTTTTTATACACTCGTGGACAAAGTTATCGAATATTTTTTGTTATCACCACTGTTTAAAAATAATTTTAATTAGCCGTAAATTTATATATCTACTGATGTCAGTCAACCAGTAGGCAGATATATTCACTTGTTTTAAAAATGTTTAGTTTAGTTTATTCATAAATAAATACATACAATGCACTTTTACAAATCAGACGGCATAGGAAATACACTTATGTAAACAATAAAGTGTAGATTAAAATAAATATAAAAATTTAAACTTTAAAACACTTATACAAAATTGAGTATTTTAACCCCGGATATAAAAACTTTTATTATGAAACGTGATAAATACTAATTTATTTTAGTTATTTCTTAATTTATATCAAAACTCTTTTAAGATCAGATATTTTTAAGTGTTAATCTGAAATAATTTTATATTAACATTTTTAAAAGTAGTAGGGAGGACATTAAAGAATTTAACACCATAGTATGTCTATGTCAGCATTATTTCTAGTTAGGTATCCGTGAAAATCTGTTTGAGTTTGAAAGGATGATAAGTTTATATATATATATATATATATATATATATATATATATATATATATATATATATATATATATATATATGCATGCACGGAAGTATGAGTATGTTCAGCCTTCCAAAACAACTTCCACAGTTTTCTCTGTAATTTAAATTAAGAATTATTCTAACGCAATTATATTGGAGCGCAAAGATCTTATTTTTGCGTAGGCAGAGTGCCCCCAGAGAATAATTGATTAGGCCATATTTGCTCTAAATAGCCTGTGGTAATCCCACATAAGTTCCTCAACGAAACGGTTGAGGACATGTTTCTAATTAGATATATTAATTTTGCTAATTTAGTGCTTAAATGGATAGCATGACTTTCTTATGTTAGCCTATTGTCAAGATAAACACCAAGAAACTTGACTTATACAACTTGGCACCGAACACCCATAAAACTGCTCTCCTCAAAGCCCCCAACTATGCAGTCACACAACCTACAATCGCCCCAGTTGTTGATCCATCTTTCCTAAAACCTCTCCATTCAGGAGACCACCACCTTTAAAATACTCATATAGCTGATCTGTAGGTATTACCTCAAAGACTTTACAGACTACAGAGATCAAAGACATAGGTCGATAATTGTAAAGGCGCTGGTCTCCATTCTTAAAGATATGAATGGTCCAGCTTGAAAGCTGCTTCACGGATACAGAGATTAAATAGTCTAGTAAATGGTCCAACAAGAACATCTCTCAATTGGCACAAAAGAATTGTATTAAAGCCGTATAGAGCCCTATTATGTTTACTCTCACTAAAGTGAAGGACACCTCAGAAAAGAAAGACCCCTCCTTTCAGATGTGATATTTGGAACTTTCAAAAACAATTTAAAAGGCTAAGTGGTGGCAGGTAGTGGTGATATCAATTTATCTGCAATGTTCGTATAAAAATCATTTAGGCCTTCCGGATCAAGATGTGCCAAAACTCCGTCCGTCGGCCCAATTCTATTGTTGATTACAGTTCTTGCTGCCCTACCAACATTATCAGAGTTGCTGATATAATTAGAGTTTGCACTCCTTTTCACCTCCAAGATAGTGATCCTATGTATTCTCTTCAAACAGTTATAGTCATTTCCCAGCACATGATAGGCCGACTCTCGACGCGAGTCATTTAAAATATCTAGCCTTACCTTCATAACCCAGAGTTCATTCCCAAACTACTCGACCAACAAACTATCGATGACCATTTTTAAAGTTTAGTAGTCTGTAGTCCTAATACCTAATTCTACATAATACATAAAAACTTAATATTGTTAACTTAAAATTCGTAAAATGAACTGTTCATCGTAGTATCGAGCATTTAAATGACTTAATTCATCATAATTTATTCTTTCGAAAATAAATTATGAAAATTTATAAATATTCGACTATTTTGTACACAACTGCATAAAAGTTTTTGATTGTGGTTACATACAATTAGAATCTAAGATATGTTTTGGTTTCTTTTCAGACTTATAGATGACAAAAGAGGTTTTAGAGAAGACAAAGAGCTTCTAAATAAAATTAGGTTTGTATATGTTTCTTGTTTCTATGTATTTATAAAATATGTACTTGAATGAATTATATTATATATATTAACAAATCTGGGTATAATATCTGTGGCAAAAATTTTAGTAAGAATGTTCCCAAAAAAGCTTCATTCCTAAAGCGGGACCTCGATGCCAGAGCTCAATCAGAAGCTTATAGAATGATGTTTAGGCTCCCGTCTACAGAAAAATTAGATGGATCAATTGATTGTACTCTTCTAACTCCCTACAATAAAAAACATGTTGCTGGACGATTATTTTTGTCCCAAAATTATATTTGTTTTGAAAGTAGGGTAAGTATTTCATTGTACATAGTTGTAGGATCATAGCAGCAAAATTCAAAATTAGTTATAGACATATTTAATCAATATTATAACAGGCAATGTTGATTATACTTTAAGATTGATTTCCAATATACAAGATGATCAAAAAAAAATGTGGCTACAACGAGGCTTTTAAATAAAATAGCCTTGTTATTGTTGAATTTTTGATCTCTGCATAAAATTTTGGGTATATTTTATATAAACCAATTTGGAGATTGAGATATTGGCATTTAACAAATGAAGGCTTTGAAAATTTTGGATTTCTACTTAAACTTGAGGTATTCCATATTGATAACAAAAAACTAAGCTAGAGTATATAAGCAATTTGGCTCTATGATGTCAAAAATTCATACAGTATCAATAGTTCATTTAGCCCTTATTGATGATAAATATATCATAAATATGGTTAAAATATACATTTTGACAGCCACTGTTTGTTGGGACACCGAGTTTATTGAGAATAGTAGAAAAATAACCTACTTTATATCTAATAACCATATACATATAAAGATATAGACCGTAGGTTCTTTGATGGGCATTGACTCTCGCTTAAAAAGAAATAGAGCCAAATAAGTCAGAAGTAGGGGCTGAGCTAGAGACCCGTATGAGCGATACCTCTATCTTCTGAAAGCTACAACCAACCAGAAAAAGATATATGGATTAAGTGAGGGGTATCGCACGTTGCTCTTAGCATTGTCTCTTTCTAAGTGAGAGCCAATACGCTTCCGTAGAACTTGTGATCTATATCTTTATGTCTATGCTAATAACATTCATTATCAAAACTAGAATTCTCCACTAAATTTTCGTTGCATCACCCTGTATTCGTATTTACATAAATACGTAGTATTATAAAGAAAAGAAACGCTTTCCTGGCTTTGGTCAAATGATAATTTTTGAATTTTCAGTTTAGATCCTGTCCCTCAGAATTATTTTTTTACGTTCCGTTGACGATTCTGGACATGTTCAAAAATTTTGGTTCTACAATTTTAAAAGACTTAATTCAGTGTTCTGGTCTCACCTAGTGAAGTACCCTAAAAATTTTTGGTCTATTATAAGCGGAACCTCGGAAAGTAATTCTGAGTTATCACTGCCTTAACTCAACAGTAGAAATTTCATAACTTACTAACGTTTTTCACTATTACATTTGAATCATCAGCTATTTAACTCTTGGTTTTTTTATTACTTTAATATGTCTCTCATCATAGCATTTTAACATCTAACTGTAATTCGCTTCAAGCCAAAAATAATTAGATCCAATATTCAGCCCGTTTTACAGGTTAAGGCTCAAGTGAGTCTAGTTATTCCACTGAGAGAAGTTATAGTTGCCGAAAAAATAGAAACAAACAGCTCAAACCAATCCTTGGATAAAGCGATCATAGTTACCAGCGGAAATTCGATCAACAGAACTAACTTTATTTTTGCCCAGATTTTGGATAGAGATTTTGTGGTTGATAAATTGTCCGAGTTATTTTCTAGAACGCGAGAAATGAAAGTGTAAGTATATTAAGTACACTGTGTAAATGAATTCTCTTTCAGAACTAGTATAAGGCAAAAAAAATGTAACCTAAGTCAAAAGCTATGTAAACAACATAATAATGATGTGAAAAAATACCAATCTGCCTAGAATTAATTTAAGAATATCCAGTGCCAAACACTACAATACACTAATAATCTTAGCGACTTTGGGCTAGTACGGGGCGTGACAATACTTTACTGATCAAGAGAAAATTCGAACCGCCCATATCAGGATCAATGTAATTTTTACGTGCCAATAAAAGCGGCCATTTGCTTTTGCATTAACAATATTGTAATGAACTTTATAGCGTTATATATTTCGTAGTATTAGTTTGTAGTTTGTAAGGTTTTAGGTATATTTTCTACGAGTTCATAATTTATTTAATTAATTTTACCTTTTGTTAATTTTCTCATGAGACGTCGACGAAAGAAGGTCTGGGACTTTTTAGTAAATTCTGCTTCTTTATTTTGAACATGGAACGCCTATGACAAAAGATCTAAAAATCGCCAGATTACCCCTTTTTCTTATTTTTATTACACCATGTAGTATGGAAATACTTCTAGAAAATGAGGGAATCTTCTGGTATCGACCTAAAGGGTATAAAATGGGTCCAGATCGGCTTTCGTGGACAGTTTATTTTGAGAGCTCGTTGATGCAACTTGAATTAGTTTGACAAGTGTCAAAATTGAGGTTGACAATAAAGAGTTATTAAAATAATAGAGCGTGTACAGTGTGTTTGAAGACTGAAATTCTACATCCAGGATGATGGACTACCGATGGGATTTTCACTCTCGCCGGTGGTCGCAAATATTTTCATGGAATGGTTCGAGACTTTTGCAATTGAATCCACATCTAAGAAACCAAAGTTATGGCTCAGATACGTAGACGATACTTTTATTATTTGGAGTGGAAACGACGAAGAACTTCGAAACTTCCTTTCTCATCTCAACAATATCAGCCCAACTATTAAACTCACCATGGAGAAAGAAGTAGAAAATAAATTACCATTCTTAGATGTCTTGGTTAAAAGAAATGGCGGACAAATTCGAACTTCGGTTTACAGAAAAGCCACGCACGCAGGACAATACCTTAATTATTCATCTAATCACTCCAACAACACCAAACAAGGAATTATAAGAAATCTCGTAGATAGAGCCTTAACTCTCTGCAACTCCAATGAGAACTTGATGAAAGAGATAGATTACATTAAAAGTGATCTGACAGCCAACGGATACCCAATATATCTAGCGGATAAATTGCTTGAACAACACGGAAATAGGACAATATCGACAACGAATGAAGAACGAAAACCAATATTGAACATCCCCTATGTTAAAGGCATTTCAGAAAAATTTAGAAGGACAGGAAAAAGATATAAAATCAACGTTGTTTTCAATTCAAATAACTCTCTGAGAAGTCGGCTCACTAGGGTCAAACCAACAACTCAAAGAGACATGAAGAACTGTATATATCAGATACCATGTGAATGTGGCAATTCCTACGTTGGCGAAACAAAGAGACCTCTTGACGTAAGGATCAAAGGACACCAAAAATGCACATCTCGAGGAGAAACAGAAAGATCTGGTGCTGCCAACCATGCCTGGACTCATGGACACCACATAAAATGGTCTGAAGCTAAAATACTACACCGAGAACAACATTGGAGAAAACGGAAATTCAAAGAAGTCGCGGTTATACATCAGAACCCGAGTTGCTTTAGTAAACCATCTTTAGATATAAGAGAAGTGTGGAAACCACTTCTTAGTAATTGTAAACTAAAACTAAATGCAGCATAAAAAAATATGATTTTGCTATAGCAGGCATGACTGCACCCATCTCAGTCATACTCTACTGCATTCACTTTTAGTATAAATAGTCATGTAGCTAAGGGATTTATTTAGTTTCACTTGAAAACGGCTAGAGATAACTACTAGCCGAAACGTCGTGATATTCAACAAAAATAAAGACAATGGAAGTCCAACAGATATCTACTACTTCGCAAGAAACATCATTGTCTATGACCTTCAAACAAACACTTTCAAAAGATGTACAAATACCGATATTATAATATATTAAATGCATAATATTGCATTGTGTTACACAATATCATAGTAAATTGGTGTTATCGGCGACAACGACTATTTTCAACAATCAAAGCGAATAAATTAAGAGCTTGAGGAATTAATTATTTGGAGAAGGTTGGTAGACGTAAAGCTGTTGAATAGATGCCCGATTAAAAATATTCTTATTTCTGGAAAAAATAGAAATGCGAGGCTTAGGATTTGTAGTGCACACTCCCCGGACCTTAAAATTATTGAAAATCTGATTATTTTAATGCCTCAACGTTGTCAAGTAATAAATAATATAGGATAGTATATTAACATGATACATCGAGCTACTCTAACTCTGAAAGGCGTTTAATATTTTTTGTTGTAATCAGTTAAAATATTGTTGAATACAATTTTTGTTGCTTTACTTTTGACGTGAGTTTTGTCGATTTTTATAATTATAAATATCTACCAATCTAAATTTTGTTTAAGGCAGACAAATCGTTCTCCATGTTAAATAAAAAATATTAGATCATAATGAAAATCAATTTTTTTTATAATAATTTAAATCGTAATCTATACTGTCGCGGAATTTCCATCAAGTTTACCGTGTAAATTTTTGAGAATTCAATTTTCAAAAATCTAACAATGTGTAGAAAGGCTTATGGAAAATCAGGATCTTGGCACTTTCCTTTGAAACTACCATTTGTCGGTTAAATGTTGAAAAAATAAAAAATTAGCTTTTTGAAAACACAGATTTTCTCATTTTGTAACAAATAGCTTACCATGCGGTTTACTGACATATTAGGAGAAATGACATAAAATTTAAGATTCAAGAGTTGAGACATTTGGCAACGTTGCATGAGCGCGCACTTAAGATCTTTGAATACATTCAGTATAAAAACTTTGATTCATTAATATTTGGAAACAGTACAAATTAATTAATTATTGTGAGATATATATATATATATATATATATATATATATATATATATATATATATATATATATATATATATTAAAAATAAACAATTTCACGGTCTATGTATTTGGAAAAGTTATTTTATTCTCCTTACGACCGTTAAGAAAGGGGCAGACAGAACATTCTCTGCGAACTCCACTCTCGTTCTCTCTTCATACTAATTTCGACCACCTAATGATCTCATCAGTGGAGCTGTAACGAACCGAGAGCAGAATTCACAAAAATAACTGTCTACTTAAAATCCCCATATCGTAAACCAGAGTGGAATTCGCAGAAAATGTACTGTCTGCCCCTTTTCTTAACGATTGTAAGGAGAATAAAATAACGTTTCCAAATACATAGACGGCGAAATTGTTTATTTTTAATAAATTTCCCACCGCTCCGGGGTATATTCAGATGTTTGTTTGTACTGTTTAAGGTAACAGACCGGCATCAAGTTCTGCGGATAATATCCTGCCGATATTTTACGATATGGAGATTTTAATGGCAGTTTAATGTTTTACTGTTTCGTGACTTTTAAAATTTAAACAAATTCTTACAATCCTATCATATTACGCCTTTAAATATAAGTATTAATGGTGGGTTTTTCCCCTGTTTTTCACATATTTACTTGTTTCATATTCAAACCATATTGGTGAGTTACTTAATAATTATAGGTTAAGTTAATACTCTAACTGTTTAATTAATATTGTAAAGATGTCCTGAAAAAGAGAAAAATAAATTCTCGACAGCTGGACAGAATAAAAAAAATGTTTTTTCCTTATCAAGGCCTACAAATTTTAATAGACTGCATCCTCTATAACCCTAGTTCGGAATAGTTTCTTGAATACTCGGTCACGACTATTCCCTGCCTTTATATATATATATATATATATATATATATATATATATATATATATATATATATATATATATGTTATGTCGGATATTCAGTTCGCTCGTAGACGCCATACAGTGAGCTTTGAAAATGGTGAATGAGATTTCACCGAAACGTCAGCTGCCTTACAGTCCTGAGAGGGACTCAGCACATACACGGGATGCCCGAAAACCTTCGATTACATATATATATATATATATATATATATATATATATATATATATATATATATATATCTTCTTTAACGACATGTATTAAAGATATTGATACATCACAATTTTTACACCACAATTCATCATCAATATATTTCATTTCTGTTACTTGGTTATTGATATGAATATACACATCTTGTGGAGTGAAATTTTCTTCTAATTTACGTTTTTTTGGATTGTTTGACATTGTTTACGTTTGAGACCCTCAAATTTACCAACAACAGCTTTGCCATGTAAACATTTTACTATTTTGTGAACTTATTTATTATGGAAGAGTAAGATTGGACTACTCTCTCGGAGATAAACGTAAACAATAAAAAATACAACGTTGCCAAATCACACACTAGTGACGATCAGCTGTTTTGAATGAGTCAAATGATGTCCCGTATTTAATATTTTTTTTAATAATTTTCTATTTCAATGATAAATGTCTTACGAACCATTTATTTTTAAACTATATTATTTTTCATTAGCATTTTAATATAATTTGTCAGATATTGGCTACTACACTTCATTTGACTCATGTTTTAGTGAATGGACCTCCTTAAAGTTTGTTACCAAAAATATTGTGAGAATATTATTTCATCTTAAATTAGCTAGTGATCAGAAGCTTAAATATGTTTTAATTCAAAAGAACAAAAGCACTTTTCCCCAATAATCTATACTAAAACCTTATAATATTTTAATTTTTTTCTTAGATTTAGTAGCTCTACTCATTCAAATGGTACCTTATTAGACGTCGAACCTACTTGGAAACCTCAGCAAGCCCTTATGCGAGTTTTCGCTTTAAGCCCTATCCCTGAAGTAAGCAAAAGACAACAGCACAAAGTAAAAGAATGGGAAGAACACTTCAATATGTACGGAAGAGGTGTTTCTATGTATAGGACTACAGAAGTTGCCAGGTTGGTTTTGGAAGGCATTCCAGATCATTTGAGGATGGAAATATGGATGTCGTTTTCTGGTAAGCAATTTATTAATGTTAGAAGTAAGCAGCGAGCAAACAGCAACGTTCGACTGTCGTCAGAAGGAAACAGATTTTTTTTACGTAAATATTATTTGTGAGTAAAATACATCTATTTTTTTTTTGTAGGCGCTTTAAATGTGAAAGCAGCTCATCCGGGTTATTACCGGTCTTTGGTTGATAAAGCTTTGCGTCAGCAATCGACTGCCAATGATGAAATTGAAAGGGATCTACATAGGTAAAAACTTGATGTTTCAGATTATAAATCAATATAGAATGAGACTAACAGGACACAGTGCTTTCTTAATTGACACTGTAATCTATCGATGATATTTTGATACTTATAATTGACATATTATTTGGTTAATTCAGGTATTTTTTTTGTTAGTTTTTAGTATTTTCATTGTTTTGATAAATTCAGAACGTTAATCTTACAACGTCTCGTAAATATTGTTAGTAGTCTCGAGAAGTGTCTAATCACTTTCTAATAGTTTAAAGACGGTGAAAATTCGAAAAATGACAGATCTTTTCAAATAATTTAGAATTACTTTTTTTTTTAGAAATTGCTTTTCCTTCTTACCTGTATTTTGATGTCTGTAAAAAACCCAATATTTGGAAATCACTTTCATTAACAAATTCGTAAAGAAGTCAAATCGCTCCCAATGTTAAATAAAAACTATTGGATCATATTGAAAATCAATTTTTTTTTATAATATGTCGTAATTTGTACTATCCCGGAATTTCAATTAACTTAACAATGTAAATTTTTGAGAATGAAGTATTCAAAAATGTAAAAATTTGTACAAAGTCTTATGGGATCAAACAAACTCTATTTTTAAATTATGTTATTTTTTTTATTAATATATTAATTTAATTTGTCAAACATTCATTTGACTCATGTGGTAGTAAATAGACCTCCTTAACCAAAAATTTACAAAGAAATGGTTACGTTCAAAATAACAGTTGTTTCTTTACATTCCAAGTAACATGTTGCTCTTCAACTATTATTTTTACTCTGGTTTTTGGACAATGTTAATTTTCATCTAACAATTCTGTATTTGTTTCTGTTGCCGCTGCAATTTGATCAATAATGTTTTAATTTCTTTAGTTAGTTTTTTAATATATTTCCTTCTTGACAACTACGAAATATTTTCAATCTTTTATGCCGTGAATGTCTAACTTCGCGAAGGCAAAGATCACAAAATTGACAAATTTGGTTATAATTTGATATAGTTTCAATTAAAAAAGGCATATATTCATAACCATCCAATAATGAAAAAATAAAACTCTTCCTACCTTGGATAAATATGAAGCAGATTAAGAACTAACATACTTTAAAATTTTTAATCAATTGAAGTTAGTTCCACTCGGAAATATACATCTTAGATACGATAAGACCAATACTCTTTACTTCTGGAGTTTTCAAGAACGATCTATAGTCCAAAAACTGAATAAACTTCGAAAAAACATGTCATTAGTGACTGGCCCGAGTGGTTTTAGTTTATAAAGCTTTTAACAGTTGGTATCATTTTGGTTTAAACTTCAGGTTCGGACTTTAAATTTTCCTTGCTATTTTATATAAAATTATTCCATTTAAAAAAGTTAAATAGGTAGCGTAAAAGATCAAAGTATAGAAAAAGAACTTTTTGTATTTATTTATACACAGAAGTATTAGCCAGTTAAAAACACTGTTATAAAATAATATTTTCAGCGTTTTGACGTCATTTGTCTGTCAAATCGACGAGTTCTCTATGTATTCTGACTAAAATAATTTTTGATGACAAGACTCCATCAGAAATACTCTAGCGCCCTCTATTTGCAAAAAAGTGAAGTACGTGATAATATGGTATCCGACAGCTAATATAGACTTGAGGAATAAAAGTTTATGCAAATAAAAAATATTTTTGAGTTTTTCGTTTCTTATTTCATTAAAAATAGCTTTGTTTGTTGGAATAAAAAAAAAATAATTTTATCAATTTAAGGTTTATGGTTAACAACTACGAACAGTGCTGTTTTAGTAAACGTAATTTTACAGATTGTTTCGAGGAGTAGGTAAAATTATGGTTTTTTGATTTTTTTTTGTGGTAATATTGGAATCTTGCTGGCAATTCTAAATTTTCTAAGCAAGTATTCTACACCGTCTAATTCTATGGACATTATAACATAACAGTATAGAATAGTTTATTAATTATTTATCATATTTATCTCCTGTGATGATCACTAAATCGTTACTTTTCAAGAGCCGTTCATCTATAACGTAACTGACAGAAAACTGTGTCAGTAGCGTCAAATTAGATAGTTTATCGGATGTAATCGTAGCCAGAAGTATCACGCGCGATTCAATGTCTTTCGTATTGTTAAAGAAACATGTGTATCTTGGATGAACGCATTTATTCATCTAACTTTACTTCCCTATCACAACCTGTAGTAGTACAATGAGCACTAAGAGATATCGCTACTTATATAATCCTAAATACTAAATTAAGAGTGAGAGATATTATCAATATTTCGTACGACACGCCCCCTGCTTCTTTTCTAAACTTTTGACGCTGACTGTACACTCACACACGAGCGAATCCTGTATAAGTAACTGAGCAATAATTCGGCACTGATTATACCATGTGAGACCGATAGATAATAAGTCAGCTACTAAATTTATTTATTTTTGTTTAACTTTCATCTTGATTTAATACTGTATGTCGTATCTTTGTGTACTCTTTGTCTTGATATAATAACCCGTATATGATAGCCACATAAGACGTACGTATAACCTACTCGTATATGTAATGTGTAAAGGCCGGTAATACATTATTAATGATCGTCGATACTCAAACCTTAACTGATGACGTGTCTGCCATTAGTAAAAATGTAACTTTCGCGCTTACTTCGCGTTATAGCGTTGCCGTTTCTCGATTCTAGTTGTATTCTACGCGATGACCGCTCGAAATATTGTCGTATAACTAAGTTTAGATTACAACTGTGATTTTACGACATAGCTGGGCATTCCTATCTTATAATATATCGTGGTTTATAATGTTATACATTATATATTCGTGTTTGAGAAAAATATATAAAGAAGTTTTTAAGTTAAATATGATTATGTCACACTAACTATGGATCTTCCGATGTAGCTCATGTTAAATGATGCATTTTACATATTGATTATTTTGACTATGAGATGGACAAAGTATCTGAAATTTTACGCCCTTGCGGAAAAATATAGCAATAATGAATACCAGAAGTTTCAGAAAAATATATAGAAATTTGGTTAGCTGATAAACTATTGTAATTGTATACTTAATAGAAAAAATTTTCATACTTGCTTAATCTATAAAATTCTTTTAGATCTTTACCTGAACATCCCGCATTTCAAGACGATATAGGCATAGATGCTTTAAGACGAGTATTACGCGCTTATGCCCTGCACAATCCTAGTATTGGATACTGTCAAGCTATGAACATTGTTGGTAAGATTTTATTCCACCACAGAACAATAAATTCTAATGTCAGTTTTATTTAACACTTAATTACAAATTTATTTTTAGCATGTACATATTTTTCTTTTTTTAGCTTCCGTCCTATTAATTTACTGTAACGAAGAAGAAGCCTTCTGGTTGTTGGCGACTCTTTGCGAGAATTTATTGCCAGATTACTATAATCAAAGAGTCGTTGGTGCTGTTGTCGATCAAGGAATTTTGGATGAACTAACTTTAGAACATTTGCCTAGTTTGCATGATAAATTAGTTCAGTTAGGTGAGTAGAGGTTTTCTGCTATAATTTTTAATGATATTACAATAAACACGGATTATTTTGTAAACAAAGTTATGAATCATTTTATTTTTAAGTTTATTATGACGTTAATCACAAAGCTTAGCAATTTAAAAAACAAATATTATAGTATCAGGTATGATTCAGAATTCTATGAAATATGACCAGACACCAAATTATGGGGAACAAAATTTTTTATCGACGATTAGTGATAATCAGATAATACACAACTAAATTTCATATTTATATCAACCGATCAACAAATCAAGTAAAGCATACATTTTTCGAAATTTTGAATAAATATAACTTTTTTACTTTTAAAAAAATTGTTTTTGGTGAAAATTTGAAAGTTTGTTAAAATCGAATCCCCTATAAAATACAGTAATTAATGCATGTGATCTTGGCCAGATATCGTAGAAAAATATACATTATTTAATGAATAATTAATCTACGCTTATTAATAATATCACGACTGCATCGCAGATCGTACGTAATAATTTACAAATTTCATTAAATAACATGGAATTGGTGAGCTATAAACAACATAATAACAAAAAATATACAAAATTAAGTTAAAAATTAGCAATTGTACAGAACACTGATATATTCTTCCTTAAGGATTTCTATATCTTAACGGAGGGTTAACTTCCTGAAGAGACATGAGGCAAAATTCGAAGAGTACCCCTGTCGAACAGAGACCACACTCCTGTAGAAAACTAATCCGCATGTCGTTAGCAAAGAAAATTCTTTAGGGCTTACGGACCCTAGAACAATATTTTCGAGCTTTAATACGTTGCTCAAAAAGAAGGAAAAAAGAAGGCTTACTTCTTTTCCATGAAGCTACCAGAAGAAAGCACATTATTAAGTAACACGACATCACGAAGACATTTCCTGTGAGAACTTTAACTTGACCGGAGGGTCAAGAGAAAATGCCAAATTTTCGCTTCCAAGGAAACGTTTCGTTTCGTTTGGTGGCTCTCAATCTGATTGCCACGTGAAATGTAAAGTACTAGGATCGACAAAAATCACATATACCCAAATCTGCATTTGAGCAGACAAAATAAAGGTGTCAGAAAAATAGCAGCGCTCTGTGTTTCGAGTGACTGGACGTTCAGGGACGAAGCTAATCATACTAATTAGATACTTACAATTTAAGCCACATATGCTAAAATGTTTATAAAAGTGATTCTAATAGCTATTTTCTCTACTGATCTACATGATTGTTAAATTATGCCGCTACACATAAGTAAAAATGCTACAAGCTCATTTGTACCCTTTACATAGTTGCTAATAATGTGTTTATAGTTTTGATAAAAATAATTCTTCCCCAAAGTTGTAAAAGGGTATTAGGCCTGTTCGTAGAGAAATCACAAACCAGTCGGCACCAACCAGCATTTTGAACGATCTGATCATCACTAACTATAGTTGGATGGGTGACCACCTTGAGATCACGTAACCGTGTTTCGGAACCTACGTTAAACTGTAAGTCCAGTCGCCAAATGGTCTTCTTTACCGACTCGATTTTAATCCAAATAATTTTTTTTGTTTCCCAAATTATTTTTTTTAGCCATTTTCAGAAGATAACAGTGTTTACTGGGATATAATTTCAAAATAAATTAAACATATTAAAGCCTATATGGATTTAAATAGGGTTTATTCTTGTTTTATAGTGGTGAAAATAAGGGCTAACGTTTTGTTGTTAATGAGCTTTATTACCTTTCCAAAACCTTTTTATTGACTATTTGCAAAGCTTAATACAGAACCACATTATAAAACTGTTTAGTCCTTTAAAAGTTTTACAATTACGTCAGATTTAAAAATGCTTGAAGCTTTTTTAAAATACAAGAGTTTTTTCAGACTGATTTGGTTCGATCGGTTAGTAATGTTGATTATTTCGCAAATATTTGTTTTCAGAACAAAATGAATTACTTCTGTAATCAAAGAATTGGCAATCATTGGCTATGAGTTTTTCTAATCTTTCTTTTTAAGAATGGATTCCGCACCAAAATAACTGTTCGTTATTTGAAGCCAACCATGTATCAAGCCAAATTTTCACTTATTTGTAATAATGTTAGTGTTGTTCCTAAATTCACTGCTGCATGGATCGAAATAAATGATAATCCGAAGCGACTAAGTCCAAATATGACTTTGTCGTGTCCAGGTTTTAGTAGTCCATTGCAAGGCTGGACTGGATCTGTCCATAATTTTTTGTGCTTTGGTTTGTCAAAATGGATCCACTTGTCATCACCTGTCAACTCGATGCAAAAGCCCTTCTCTGTCTTGCAAGCACAATTGCACAAGTGGTTTTTCGTCTCTCAGTGCCTCTTTCCTTCAATATATAGAGAACCCATTTTCCTTTTTTCTGTATATTGTCCAATGCGTGTAAACGTTCGGAAATAGTGGATTGGGAAACATTTAATTCTGCTGCCAGTTGTTTTAATGTTTGAGTTGAGTCTTCATGTGTAATAATTTTTGCAACTCGACATCTTCAAACCTTTTTGGTTGACCTAGATGTTCCTTGTCTTTTACATCAAAATCACCATTTTTGAAGCATTTAAACCATCGTTCACAAGTTTTTTCTCATCATGAGCTTCAACCAACAATCAATAAGTTTCAGCAGCCGTTTTCTTCAAATGAAACAGGTTAGTAAACTCAAAACGTCTTTTCCTGCTACAAAGTTCGAGATTTTCGAACGTATAAAGAACTATGTTTTTTGCACAATGGTAATTGATAAGAAAGTGGCTTTTAACGGGATATGTTTACCTTTTACACTCCATAGATGTCATTAGTATATACCAAAAAATGTATTAGTGACGCCATCTCTCAGTAAAATCGACATTATTAACCGAAACACCTATTAATAATGTTACATATAACATACAAGGATATATGTTATGTTTTTTAAATATTGATATCTTAAGACTTTTTTCTGTACCTTTTCAATACGGTTTATATTAGAAAAAGCTATTTCACTCTTTATGCGATTGGTATATTCCCAGTGGGATCCCAACGGTAATGAGATTGCAATTATTTGCATTTTTCAGTTATAAACTAAGAGATCTGTATGCCTTCGCAGTAATAGTGATCCTTAAACCTAAAGTCCGTGTGAAAACAGACATCAAGATCCCTGATCTGACTTGTTGGGGTAACTACTCCCCTCCTAATAATATCTGCTACATGTTCAGAGGAAATGTAAGGGTTTGTTACTGTAGACCTATCACGTAAAAAGCCTCGTTGAAATATTTATTTTTGCTTGCATACAGTTTAAAGTATGATTTCGAAAATGTTAGCTCTGTACTAATAGGACGATGGTTTTCAATACTACATTTGTCACTCTTTTTGAAGATGGGAGTAATCACGCCTTTTTTTAAATCGGCAAGGAAAGTAATATCAGTTGCCAAATGGAAAATGTGTATTAAGGGTTTAACAAAAAAGTCAACATATCCCTTGAAGATAGAGGCACGTATGTTGTCCTCACTCCGTTTATAAAGTGATTTAGAAATATACTTTGTGCCCGGAGTTTTACCTTTTATTCTTAGTATTAAAAAAGCTTAAAGAAATTTCCAATAAAACTCTGGAGATGCGAAGTTTTATCGGATAGACAAAAGTAGCTTTTACGGGAAGTTCTAACTTATATGATGTTACACATTTTCACTAGATGTAAATAGTTGGTTCAATAAGGTGTAACAACTCCGAAACTGGACCAAAAGAATTCATAGAAATTTCACACAAAGAACTAAGTTTCTTTCTTCTTGGTGGTGTTAACGTCAATTTTACTTATTATAATTATGTCATTTCTTCTTTCTTTTAACAACTTGTTTGCATCATCTGCTGGATATGGGTTTCCCCTTAAATCTTCCACTCTTGTTTATTAGGGACTAGCTGGTACTAATTTTTTTCCTAACATTGTGTTAAGATAATCCCGCCAATGTTTTGGTCATCTTCTCACTCTGTTGGTATCCACTGAATATGGTACTCTTGGCATATTTTTAACTCTCTTATTAGAATACTTTTCACCCATCTTCACTTTAGCTATGCAGTGTTACCGATTACGTTGTTCATTTTCGTTGTTCTCATCTCTTCATTTTAAAGCGTTCTCTTGGAGAGATTCATAATATAGCTTTTGCAGTCCGTTGTGTTGTTCTTAGTTGTTTAGCTGATTGTACTATATATGTCATTGTTTTCAAACCGTAAGTCATGAGAGGAATAATGCACTATCTGTGTGACTGATTGCTAAGCAGAAAACAGGGCTAACTGTGCGAAACATCAGTGTATGTGGGTAACCATCGTAAACCTAAATCTAAGGGATTGTTATAACACAGGAAATCAAAAAAAAACATTAACCATACAGAAGATAAAATGAAAATGATGAACATGAAGAAATGTAACCTGGAATGTTTTAATCACGACAAAGTCAGTCAAAAAACTGTATCCATCCTATATCCAACCAAATGATTCAAGCACTACCAACAATGGATTAAAACTAAAAAAATAATTTAAAATTTCGGGAGAAAACCGTTGCTTCACTTGATTTGTTTACCGTTTTAATAGTGTCGTATTTGAAAATATTGTCATATTTTTAAATTTCTAGAAGGAACACCTGGCTCTAAAAATGTAACACAGGGTGAAACGTTAATAAATAGGAAGCTTTTTATTCCATGTAAGTAAGATAAAACTACTAGGGTCGCTGTACAAATTTGGCAACGATATGGCGCTCGAATTACGATACTAAATTCAAACCTTCCTTTCTTCGATGTACAATGATTGGAACGGATACTTATTATTGCTAGGTGATTAAATCGATTTTTGTGAAGGAATGAAACAGATTTTCTCCACTTTTTTAAGTTTTGAAATATATTTTTCGGAAATAAATGATGTGCTCATTAGCATTAGCAGCTACAATATGGTTCTCAAATCAACAAAACCAACGATTAAGTTTGAGCTTACCTGATTTAGTAAGTTAAAACACTCTCTGTAATTGTAATCGATTAGTCAGACACAGATGATTTAACATGTTTTTTTTTTGTAGTAAATAAACTATTAATGAAAACACCAATCTCTTATTTTGGGGTTGTAAAAGACGAACCAAGTTTTTTCACGGATCTTTATGAAGCTTTATTTGTGATATTTCGTGCTACAATGTTGAAATTATTACAACTAACTGCAATTTTTTCTAATTTGGAAAGTCACATTCTTCTGCGTGTCTTATGTGAATTTTGTTAAGAATAGGTTAAATATTGTGTCTTGTCTTCGATCATACCCTATAAATTTAAACAACTATAGATTTGTTTGAAGGCTGTTTATGGTCGCTGGGGAGACGTTTTTTTGATGTTTTGACAGACATAAACATGTTTACTTATCTTTTCTTTCAGGTAAATGCTTGTCGTGACTCTATTCAGTTTTTTAAGTGTTAGAAATTACCCTGATTGCAAAGTTTACAATTAATATTAACAAAAAGAGGATTTAAAAACTTATTTTTATAGTAAATATTGTTAGATATTGTTTCCATATTGAAATTAACAATAATAATATTTTAGGCAACCCTATATTCATACTTTTATGTATTCAGAATTGACGTACCGATTATCATATGATACTCGTTTAAATAATGCAATTAGAAAAGGATGGCATAAAATCGGTATGTCTGTACCAGGAAATTAAATATCTACTGTTTATCAACACTTTTTCAAATATAAATAAAAATATTATTACATTATTCAGCGTTCAAACAACCGGGCCCTAGTTCTGAGGTTATGCTAATTCTACAGGGCTATGTTCGAAGTGTCTTGTACATGTACTTAGCTGGTACTAACAAAATTTAAGATAAAGATCGGAAAATATGACTTATATGTCAAAAAACGTATACAGTTTTTTTTCGGAAAAAATATGCCTCTAAAAAAATCAGATTCGTGTTTTATGAACCAAAAATAAGGGTATACAAAAATTAACCTGATATTTTCACAATTACAAATACTTATAAACAAAAATGGATCAAATACGTGAAATTGCATGACTT
This sequence comes from Diaprepes abbreviatus, assembly GCA_034092305.1. Lineage (NCBI taxonomy): Eukaryota > Metazoa > Arthropoda > Insecta > Coleoptera > Curculionidae > Diaprepes > Diaprepes abbreviatus. The sequence continues at coordinate 809,914 of JASJET010000484.1, forward strand.
TCCCGGATTGCAGTTTGAAATGTACCGAACGCGGATGTGGGGCTGCAACGTTATGTTAAGTTCCGACTACCGTAGGTTAAAAAAATCGGGGCATGTATTCAATATTTAATTACTTGCTGTAAACAGATTTTGGTGAGATCATGATCATTTATTCAAATACCTTGTCGTTGTTGGGACATACCGGTGGAACTAAAATAACGTTTTGTTTCCATTTAAACTGCATGAAATAAGCGACTTACTCTTCTTACCTGGTCTGAATTGATCAGTACATTATACATTTTCTTTATATTAAGAAGATTAAACATTCCGAATAGTATTTAAAATTGCAGATATGAGCTTATGATACATATATTCAACAAATATAAATACATGGTACACAAAGGAAAGACAGAACATTCCAAACATTGTATTTTTAATTATTGTTACCGAATATAATTTTAAAGAATTATAACTAATAAATTTTAAGTATTGTAACACGCGCAAAAAAATATATTAGTAAAAGCTTGCTTGCTTATTTGTAGTTTGTTTTGGTTAGGTGTCTGGTCGTTTACGTGTTGTCATATTTTGTTCCTTGTTTTTGTTTTATTTAATTTGGTTACATATTTTTGACTTTGGATTTAATTGCTTCTTTAATTTGTTATTATGAAGCTCTTATTCCATCAAAAACATACTTTTAAAAAATGAGGCAAATGTTCGTTACTGACCATAATAGTTAACGAGATCTTATGGAGAGCTAAGTTTGTAGCCTTATTATTAATTCTGATACTTTTATTTATAAACTTCAATAAGTCTCTGCATCTTACGTTAAATAATATTAAGTAACCTGTCAGTTACACAGGACAAGAATGTGATAGTTGGAAATGGTAAAAATAGCATTAAAAACAACATAAGTTAATGTGTTAAACAAAGTGCAAAATCAAAATAGACGTCTTATATTTAAGAAACCTCTCATATCTCTTGATGATATCCAATTTGTAAATAATACTAAACTCCAAAAGAGTGTACTTCAAATACACAGTAGTGAACTTCAAAATCGTGAACTTCAAATACACAATAGTAAACTTTCTGAATTTGAGTGTAAAAATTATTTTCATTCCTTCGATATAAACTTTAGTTTTACAATTTTATTGTTGAGTACTTGTAGCAGTGGCCCCATTCCTTTACAATAAGAGATAATATAATTATTATAAAGATAAAATTTTCAAAAAAACTTTCAGATAAAACAATTTTTCTCAATAATTTAAAATTCTTAAAAACAAAAAACAAAATTTTATAATAAATAAATGTTTTGAATTCTTATATTTATCATTTATTAAAAATAACTTTATTACTTGAGAAAATTTTGTTGTTAATTAAAAATTTAAAAAAAATATTATTTAAACTATTGAATGTCGTAATACGAACAATATTTTTTTTCATTGTAAAAATCATTTTTAACATTAACTTTATGTCATGTCGGTATAATAATTAAAAAATGCCTTATTTATTTAAAAACATCCTTAGCAACCCTTCGATTATATCGGCAGATGATATCCTGGAATCCTATTAAAAATTTTCTGTATTTTTAAAAAAACTAATAATTGTAAGACTACATTTAGACCGACAACGAAAATCTTTAAAAATTAATGGGTCTAATGTAAATCAGATAATACGTATGAAAATCTGTATTCGTTAATTATCTGTATTAGATTGAAAATCCGTACATATACTGACATATTGGTATATGTGACATTTATAAAAAAACGTTACCAAGGCTGTAAAAGAACTCACCTACAGATAGAGAACTCCTATCAACGAAAAAATTCAAAAAAATCCTAGTAACCCCCCCCCCCCCCCCCCCGCTACACCATGAGTTGTAGTATGAGACATAAATTTGCTTAATTATTTACATATATTTTTGGACGTCCATAATCACCCTGAATTGATTTGTTTGGATGAACATCAGTAGAATCCATAGACATTTAGTACTGTCGGAATAGTATGTTGTATCTGTTCTGTAATTTTACCAAAAAAACATTTTAAGCGTATATAAATGTTTCTAGGTATAAAAGTTTAAATTGTGAAAAATATTTTGTGCTTACAGGTGTATATGTAGGATCTTTTAATTTGTACATTATATGTGGTGATACCTATTTTTATGAAAATCTTTTTAGTATTTTAAACTCGTTCAGAAACATACTGGTTGGGGATTTTCATATTAACTGTAATCATGATTCTGAGGAGCTTATCCATGTGAATTACTTACTTGCATCATTTGATTTATACGTTTACTAGAATTAATAAGGCTAGTGTTTCATTTATAGATTATTTTTGTACTAATTTGAAAAATAATAGTGTTATTGTTGAAACAAAACATACACAGTTAAGGGGTCGTCCACCTTTGAGCCCATTTTTAAGAATTAATTGCAAAGGAACTACTGAAGATAATTGAGACATTTTTTTTTCTTTTATTGGTACAATCTTCGTCTTTTAAAATGTATTTTTAGAAAATAATAATAATCACACTCGCGACCTTGGGACGTTCTCGACTTTGACCCCGCAAAAAAGGCATATGCAACCTTTTGTGTCTGACGGAATTTGATTGTCTTGTAAATTAAAATGTACACGTTAACGGTGAATAACTTGTTTGAGAGTGATTGTTGTCCTACAACGTTTTTACACAAAAAGCGCGTTTCGGTCCTTTGTATCGCTTAATTGCTGATGCAATTCCAAGAAGCATTCTTTCGATTGCAATCGGTCCTGTCCTCCGACGGTTTTAAAAAAATCTAACCGAGACATTGCAAAGTAATAAAGCTGAACATGGATTCGAAAAAATATCATTTAAATGATTCTTTATGTTAAGGTGCATTATCATTTAGAAACAAACGTTAAATTGAAATTGTTAATAGTTTATTTAAAGGTGTAAAAGCTTTATGTCACAAAAAGTTTAAACATTCGAACTCTACTGAATTTGACCATCAGTTAAAGTAATTAAGAAATTTCCACTAAAAACCTTTGTAACCCCCTATGACATTATAAAAAAACTGTTCTTTTAATGAAGGTGTTTTTCTTAATGGTCTTAAAAATGCCTTAGTTATTTCTATTGACTTGCTTCTTTGAATCAATTATATAGTTAGATAAAATATTAAGAATCAAAATGATAACGACACTTTTTTTTCTTTAGGTATGATGAACATGATCTCCCTTTCATGGTTCCTAACAATTTTCCTCTGTGTAATGCCTTATGAATCAGCTGTTAATGTGATGGACTGTTTTTTCTACGATGGTGCTAAGGTTATATTCCAGGTGGCATTAATGCTGTTGGAGTGGAACCAAGACAAGTTACTTCAGTGTAGAGATGAAGGTTGGTTCATATTTATAAAAATCACAATTAAGAATGATGGTTTTATATATTATTTATAGGAAGTCAGATTTAGAAAAAAGTATTGGTTTAAGAGAAAAAAGCAGGTGACATTTTTGAACTTTAAGGTTTTGCTATATGTTATTATAAAAACCTATTCTCTTTGATCTTATCGGGATTTGGACAATAAAATTTTTTATTCTAATTTTTCTATATTAATTCGGTTGTAGATATAATATTGTATAACTGTAAGGTTTATTTTTGATAGAAAAGCTTGTTGCAAATTTATATTTAATTCAGTTAAAGGGTGGGACACATTTTAAGCAACTTTCCAAGTTTATATTTAGTGGGTCAGTGACTGAATACAAATATTATCTCGATGAAGCCAGTGTAAGAAAAATGTTCACCCCAGCTTTCCATGTACGGATAGGTACCCTAATTTTCTTTGGCTTTATATCTGTCTTTATGTTAATTAAGGAGGTCCAAACGCTGCTCATGTTAAATAAAAAATATTAGATCATAATGAAAATCAATTATTTTCATAATAGCTTAAGTCGTAATCTATACTATCTCGAAATTTCGATTAACTTTACTACGTAAATTTTTGAGAAATTAGTTTTCAAAAATGTAAAATTTTATACAGATCAGGCGCGGATCCAAGGCGATCAAATCAAGAGCTTTGAATTCAGGACAATAGACCCGATTTTGTCTCGTATACTATAGTTTATTCAAGAACTAGAGAGAGTAATAAATCATTTTTTTATCTTTTTTTTTGTTCGCAAACTATCTGTGTTTTTTAGTCCAGTGTCTTTGGCAAAATCTGTTGGACACATATTTTTCATAGGAATGGGTTAGAAATTTTATAATCAAAAATACCGGTCTATTATAATGGGCTATTTGGGTTAGATAACAATAGATATTTGAATGTATGAAGTGTTAAAAAGAATTTTAATTCTAGTCATAGGCGTCGGAAGGAGGTTTATTATCACTAAGTATTTATGGCAAAGAATATTATTTCGGTAATAAACTTAAAATAAAAAGTTTTTATAATATTATTTTGTTTCTTATAATTTCTTAATAATTCACATACATTAGAAAATATAGATAATTTTGACATATTTATCACAAATCATAATTGTATTTTTATTATTTTTAATTTTGGCATAGAAACCGTTTTTGGCACATTTAGACTAAAACGTAGTCTTTTTCTCTCAAAAAATTCTAAGTTATAATTTAAATACTTACAAAATACCCATTGTCAAAAATACAAAAAGTTAAACATATATATAAAAAAATAAATTCGTCCATATATTAAAATTTTTTTGGGGCTATCGGTCATTTTATTATTAATTAAAAACATTTTTAGGACATTTGACGTTTCAGTTTGTTTGTTTCTTAAACCATCTGCAGAATTACAACTAAACACTAAAAAGAGCTTCAAATATAATTAATTTTTATATGTTACAGAAAATTTAAATAATCAATTGTGTTTACGCTGGTAAACATTACGTATCTAATTCATAATCAAAGTCAGTGAAGCTATCTTCGCTCAAATTAATTATAATTGGTTCCTCGATCTCACCGATCATGAGATCGAGTTTCCACATTTTCTTTTATACTTTTATTATATGGATTTTTCCCAATTTTCTGCAGTAACTTTATTCAAAAAAATCTTTCAAAGTTTTTTTTCAGTTAAATTACTAATTTTGTAAGTTGTGTTATTTCTAGCAACTCTACCTTTTACTTGAGAGAGATATTTTCTTCTCCAACGGACATTTTCCGGACGATCTATAAGAACAAATTTCCTATCTGGTTTTTTCCAGCAAAAAGTTCTCTGATCAATCTCCAGAGCTCAGTTCTTTTAATTTCAGGTAAATCCCGATCTTCATTGATTTTAGTTAGAATTTTGTCGACGGTTGGGATCTGCTTCTCATAAAATGTATGTACAACTCCTTTTATTGCAGTTTACATCTCTTCTTCCAACGAAGTTTTTCGTCTGCCTGTGATCGAGTGTCACTTGGGAGTACTAACAATTCCAGTCGTTTTTTTCTCCTTCAGTAATCGGTAGATAGTAGATTTTCCAACTCCTCTCATCTTGGAACACATCTCAACAGAGCTTTTAACATTATTATCTAGATATTGATATCTTAAGGCTTCATAAATATTCATCATAATAAGTTTTTCGTTGAGGAAAAAAATGCCCAGGTTTAACAATTTTGGAATAAATATAGATGTGGAAGCCATATCTTTTGAGTATCTCACTAATCTCAAATAATATATAAAAACAAGCACAAACAAGATAAATGACTAAGGACACACTGTAAGGTGTACTATGCTCACTGAAATTAAATTGAACTATCAGAAATTTTATTGTTGCAGTAAATTTATAAAAGCTAATAATACTTAAATATAATTAGATTTACGGCAGTCCTCAGTTACCTGCGGCACTGGAGCAGGTACGTTGGAGGTTTCGGTAACAGTTTTATTACTTACTCTAGTTCTTGAATAGAGTATAGAAATGTGTATGCTTGAGATCCCCTCCCCTTCCCAAGAGCTTTGAGTTCCGGAAAATAGAACCGATTCTGCCTTTTATATTAGGAATGTGTATGTTGCTGGCATTTCCCCCGTTGACAATTTATTTTTCTTGCAATAGCTCCCCCCAAGAGCTTTTAGTTCAGGAAAATTGACCCGATTTTGCCTTTTATACTAAGAATGTGTATGCTGCTCGCATCCTTCCACCCATCGGCACCTTGTTTTTTCGTGTGATTGCCCCCCACCTTTTCAAGAGCTTCAAATTCAAAAAAATAGACCCAACCCTGCCTTTTACACTAGAAATGGGAATGTTGCTGGTGTCTCCCCCGCCAACAGCTTGCTTTCGCTTGTCATACTGTACTTTTAGATATCACCGCCCCCCGCCCCCAAAGCGAGAGGCTGGATCCGCTCCTGATACAGATACATATAGATACAGAGTCTTATTTGAAATAAGGATCTTGGCAGTACCGTTTGTCGATTAGAAGTGGTTAAAACTTTTTATTTCTATAACTCGGTTATTGATACATATATCTTGTGTTTTTTGCATTAATTGACCATTGTTTACGGTTGAGACTTACAAACTTACCAGCATCTTTGCCATGAGACAGTCCAATATTATGAGTAAACATTTTACAGTTTTATAATCTTATTTATTATGAAAAAGTAGGACTAGAGTGTCTCGGAGACAAATAGACAATAAAAACACAACGTTGCTAAATCACACACTAGCTACGATCAGCTAATTTAAATGAGTCGAATGAAGTTACATATTCAATTATTTTGTTTTTATAATATTTTCTGTTTCGGTGATAAATGCCGGGGAAACTATTTTAAAATTATATTAATTTTTATTAGTATTTTAATTTAATTTGTCAAATATTGCGTACTACACTTCATTTGATTCATGTGGTAGTTAGTTAAAAACATATTCTTGCAAAATTTCATCTCACAAAGATGGAAAAATGGCAAAGTTGCTAGGCTAAAATTATAAGCATCCCTGACTACTTCAAAATTCTAAAAGGGCTTCTAAAATATGCTGTAATCTACTGAATGTAAATTTAAACTCATCTTTATTGAATGCGCTGAACAAAGTCGACTTAAGGAGAAACTTAAAGTCTTACTTAATATATATATTTATATTTTTAGGAGAAGCGATGCAGCTTTTGGCCGAATATTTAATGGGAGTTTTCAACGATGAAGGTCGTGGTGCTATTAGGAATAAGAGTTACGACGAACAGAAACGGGTATGGGTAAGAACGTAATTTAAGCGTAGTAAAATTTCTTTCCCAGCTTCTTATCAAACCATTTTATTTAAGCTGATTCTAAAAAACATCTTATTGTTCCAGATATTTATAAAAATTTCTTATTTGGGTTAGATCTAGTAGTTAAACGGCGTAACTCGCGTTAAGGAGAAAATAAAGGATTTAATTCATAATTTATATTTCTAAACTGGTTAATATGATTTTGTTTGGTGAAAATTGTGCGAATAAACAAGGGAAATCTTTGATAACATGTTAAAACTTCGCAAAAAATATTAATATTTCCAAACATAAAAAATTGGCCAAGTCCTGTTCAGTTTGTTCACCCGCCAATTAATAGTTATAATGGAATGTCAAGTCAATTTACATACCGAATGCAGAAGATATATTTGAATCATAATTTTTGATTCCACCTGAGTAGCATTAAAATTGCCATTCTAAAAAGGAATCAAAATGAGATTAAACTATTATATGTAATACATCGTTGAATTCAGAATAAAAAGAGCTTTAAAAAGTTGAAAATCCGTAAATCTTTTTTTTTAAATAACTCAAACACTAAAAGTCATATAAAAAATTGCTACAAGTATATCGTCGGTTGTTAAATTACACAACTTTCTAAACATATGTTTATTATCCTATTTCTTTTTATCTCCCGCTCAAAAAGATGGCCACACTGCAGATTGAAATTGCAGGATAGAGTGTCGAATTTGTGGATTCTGTCAGACACTTAGGACTTATAATTGATACTTAACTTAGGTTTAAAGAGCTATGCTTTGCGGTTCCTTTATTTTTCATTGCTAAATTACCGTAATAACGTTTACGGGCCTTGCCTTAATGGCTTGGATGTTAGCAATTTCAAAATTTATGCTTGCATTGTATATTTGGAATTAGGCGCCATGAAAGGATTAAACTTAAAGACTTGTTTTGGCTTAATGTGTATGATCGGAGAATGCTTCATTCTTCAGGCTTCATATATGAATCATTGAATACAAATGTCCACTTTACTTATATCGAGAGCTTGTGTTTCGGACCAGCATACATAGCCTTAATATTCATCGAAAATCTTTATTGACAATTCCTAAACATCGTAAAGAGATTTTTAAATGATCATTTTATTTTTCCGTTGCTGCTGGTCTCATAAATAAATTTATGGTGCATGATTTCGTGACTGTTTTTCACTTCGAACATACCCCTGTAGAATTAACATAAAGTCAGAACTAAGGCCCGGTTGTTTGAACGCTGAATAACGTAATAATATTTTTATTTATATTCGAAAAAGTGTTGATAAAAAATAGATATTTCATCTCTTGGTACACATATACCGATTTTATGCTGTCCTTTTCTAATTGTATTATTTAAGCGAGTATCATATAATAATCGGTACGTCAATTTATTGTTATTTTCAATATGTAAACAATATTTAACAATACTTACCAATAAAAATAAGTTTTTAAATCGTGTTAATATTAATTGTAAACTTCGAATTTATAGTAATTTCTAACACTGAAAAGAGTCACGACAAACAATTAAACTGAAAGAAAAGATGAAACATGTTTATGTCTATCAAACATCAAAAAAGCCTCTCCCCCACCGACCATAAACAGCCTTCAAACAAATCTATTGTTTTTTAAATCTATAGGGTATGATCGAAGGTTTTTCATGTAAGAGAAAACTTAAACGCCTTTTATTTTTTTAAATTAACACACCTCTTTTGTGTAGCATTCTGAAGTGTGTATCTAATGAATCAACGAGCAATTATATTTATGGGAGTTGTCATTTTTGCTTGCTCTTGATGCCCTTTTCTTATCGTACTCACATTTGTACCCCTCTATTTCTCTCTTTGGTTTTGTGCTACATTTTTATTGTTTTTTTCTTCCGATTTAAAAAAAAATAGTTACTCCTTTTAATATGGCTTTGAGGAATTATAAATATATATAAATCCTTTATTTAGTCATAGACTAATATAATTACATACAAGTCTTAACAACCAAATTCATATTTTAAAATTACAAACAACAATCAATCATCATCAAGCTTTGCAGAACAATCACATACCGAACCAAACTAACACAAATCCAAAAATAAAATCAAAGAAAGTGCATGTCCCTCAAGGACAGATCCTATTAAAAAAATACTGCTTCAGACATTGTTTAAACTTATTTAGAGATATTAAAGTTTTAATATTTGTGGGTAATTGATTAAAACTGTTTAGATCTTTAAATAATGCCGAGGTTTGTGTTTGTCTCTTTAATACTGGAGGAATATAAAAATCATCCCTCAATCTAGTGTCTTATACATATACATTTTCATTATAGTTAATATGATCTTGTAAATATGTAGGAGAACTACCCGATCTGATTTTTAAAAATAAAAATCAATGTTTGATAGTGAAAGCAGTCCTCCACTGACAACCATTGCATTTCCCTCAACATGTAGTTAATTGATATTCTTCTTGTAACTGAGAGTATAATTTTCATGGCTCTATTTTGCAATTTTTGAAATTGTGTCTTTTCGTTCTAATCAAGCAGGAACAGAATTGTGGAGCTATAAACAAAGTGCGGCAACACCAGAGTGTTAAACAGGATCATTTTAGTCCACCTTGTCAAAAAATAACATCTGTAAATATAGTTAATTTTATAAGAAATTATTTTCATTAGTTATTCGCATGTTCTTTAAATTTAAGTTGTCTATCTACGATTACTCCTAAATATTTAAATTATTCCACGATTTCAATTGTTTCATTGCCGATTTTAATAATAGGATCTCCATAAGAAAAAGTCCTGTAATCATTCTCATTGCTGATTATCATGAATTTGGTTTTTTCCACATTTATTTTTAATTGGTTACAAGAACACCACCAATATAAATTTTGTAATGTAGAATTAAGTGTGTCGACCAATTGAATATCATCAGAACATTCAAAATATAAAAGAACATCATCTGCAAAAAGATGTATACAACAATCACCAGATGTATTCCCTATATCGTCGATATATAAAAGAAATAACAATGGACCCAGCACCCTGTGGAACACACATGCTGTTTTCAATCTCGTCAGATACCACATCATTCAATTTCAATCTTTGTTTTCTATTAATTAAGTAATTATTCATAAATTGCAACACTTCACCCCTTATACCGACACTTTTTAATTTTTTAAGTAGTCTTTCTCTATATAATATCTATCAATAGGGATATGTTAGAATATTTAGTGAAGTTTAGGATAACGCAGGTCAATAGCTCCTAACTTCATTGGAAAAGCTGATAAAAAGGCTTTTAGTCTTAGATTTTTTTATAACAAAATGATTTGTATTTTTTTTGCAAATGTGTGTTGACTAATAAACGTTTTATTATTATTTATTGCGTTTCTCAATTGACCATTAAATAATAACGTCTGTTTATTGTTTTTAATGATTTATTTAAATTGTTGTTTTACAGTGTAATCAAAATAAACTATGGCCAACGAGCCGTAGTTTGGAGATCCTTGGTTTACGCATTTATTTTATTATATTTTACAATTACTGTTGTTTTAACTACAACCCTAAATCAACAAACATAGTGAACTGATCACAGATCCTGGTGAAATACCAGTTGTAATTTGCTTCACCGCCGAAATAATTTTTTCCAACCGTTTAAATTTTGGTGTTTTTAATTTTTAATACAAAGACTAAAACGTACATTTTCTAAATCTTTTCGTTTTTAGACTGTCTCGATACAAGTGTTAGTTTATGAAGCGTACAGAAAGTACGGTTTCTTAACAACCGGTCAAATAGAAAGGTTAAGGCTTAAGCATAGATTAAGGGTCGTACAAGATCTTGAAGACACATGCGAGAGAAATGTTTTGAGGTGTGTTATTGGAGATGGATACTTTACGCAACAAGAGTTACAGGTACAAAAAAGCAAATATTGTACTTACATAACACAAAGTATTGTTTATTTTTCCTTTTAGGAGCTGCTTGGTCTAGTTAGAGAAGAAATCATAAGTCAAAAAAAGCATATTCCCGATAAACACGACCCAACATTGCAACCGTACGAAGCCTATAAGGTGGATTTTGATTATTTCAAGATTCTTTTTGCTGCGCTATCGCCATGGGGAAAAGGGGAAACAGCCGAATCATTGGCTGCAAGAATTTTTAACGTAAGCAACTAAAAATGTTAGAGGTTTAAAACAGACAAAGTTGTTTGAAAATTATCATTAACATAAAGATTTTTTATTCACAATTTTAACGTTTCTTTTCCAAGATAAAAGCTTGCATTTTTTAACTTATAAATTTTTTTTAAGCTTATGGACTATAATCGGGATGGTTATCTTAATTTCCGTGAGCTTGTCACAGCCCTGGGCATAACCTCAACAGCTGATGCTGCTCAAAGACTGAAACTTTTCTATACGATCCACTTGCCTCCATTACTGTGCATGTCGGATATTGAATCGCCCAAGAAACACGAATCAGGGGCGGAAATAGCATCGGAAGCGACCGATTTTTTCAGTAGTGTGGAAAAAAGTATAGAAAACAGTGTTGATTCGTTGGCGTTACTTGAGGAACCTTCGCCTACTACGCCCGTGAGCGCAGGATTCCAATGGCAGTAAGTGATTTTAATAATTTTTAAAGGCTCTCTTGGACAAAACGCATCTGTTATTAGTGCCAATTTTCTCATTCAACTTTTTATTTGAGTTTTAACTTTAATATATTTGAAATTAAAATTTATTTAAGGGGTTGGGCCATTCTGGCGTTCAAAAAATTGGTATAAAATTTTGATACGACGTATACAGATTGTCTCTAGTAGGTCTGTATAAAACGCTAGCGCAAATTTCTGAGGTTAAAATATGAGGATCTAACCCAATTTACCTTAGACCAAAAGCTAATAGTTTCTGAAATACAGGGTGTCAAAGTTATAATTTTTTAAAACTTTTTTAATAACAACTTGATTTGCACTAAATTTGGTATTTTGGAGTTTTTTTAGGATGAGAAATTAAAACCTGAATACACGCCACATTTTGAGATATTTGGAACTACCTTTTCCAAAATCACTTAGGATAATATCGGGATAACTTTTTTTGTTATGCAATTTTGAATTTGTGAAAGAGTTCCAATGACTTTTATTTGTCGAAATATTTTGTAGGGTCCAAGTAGAAATATCATTCTACAAGCCTATATTTTCATTTTGGATCTGGGAAATACTTGAAAAATGTTAGCAAACATGACCGATAACGGCGTGAAGTTCTCGATCCATCAATCCCTCAAAAGTTTCTTCATCAGCCGCGCTGCCCCAACTACTCAGCTTTTTCCACGCGCTCGACCGTCATGTTTATGGCATTTCCACATATTTTAAAAACTTTTTGATGCATAATTAAAATATAGGCTAGTAGGATGATAATTTTACTTACCAAATTAAAATCGGACCATCTATGTCGCATCTAGGCGCGCGGATTTTGACACGCATAAAGTACCTATATGTAAATTGCTATTACTTCGGAAAGGGCCAGAGCGACAACTTGAAAAATGAAGGGGATGTGAAAATTGTGATGGTTTACCTTACGCTTTGTTTGAGAAAACGGTTTTGTGCAAAAATGACCATAATAACCAATGATCGACAATAATTAACATTTACTTTAGTTGACCCCTCGCTTATAAGCCACAATGGCCAACATTTATTGCTTTGACTACTAAAATCTCGACAACTCAGTTAATTATCGAAACTTCACCGTGGGTGTAATGGCTGGTCCAATAGTCCTTTCCCGGGTAATCAACGAGCAACCGTGTTTGGTATTGGTTTTTGACCCCATATGTTATTTATACCATTGGATACGGTGTTTTTTTTCGGTTTTTCTTTGTTACGAATGATCCTATCGAGTCGATCCAGAGCTTATTTTATTGGTATTTTTATTCTCTACATTTCATCTGTCTACACCATCGAGATTGCTTGAAAAAAAATCTCAATATTTTGATTTTAATTGTCTATAATAAATTAATGGATCATCGTTGAGGGTGAAAAACATGACACAATATCACTACGGATTGTTTTTAGTGTGATGGTACAATCGTTATCCTGGTAGTATTTTTGTCACATAATAACTTTTTTTTTTATTAATTGGCTTATTCGCTTGGTGCGAAGTCATGGAAAAGGGAGCAAAAGCGATACTAGCTTGGGCTACGGATAATTTAAGTTTTTCGGGGCGATATTTTGTACTTTTGACGTATCAAATACACATGTCATTTTTTTTTAATAATCAAAAACAAATAAAAAGTGTAAGCTGAAGTAATAAAAATATATAATAATAATAGATTAATATTTTCGCTTGATTTATAAACCTATATAATTTTAATAAAACCAAAAAATATAATTTTTAATTGCGACTATCCATTATATTATAGTGTCAATATACGCAAATATCGCCCTTTACTTAATGCATTAGTTGACACTGCTGTCACGCATGGAGTGTCAAATAAAGGTCATATGGTAAAGTTAAGGTGTTTTTATGCCAACCATCCAGAACATTTACAGAGAATGACAAATCTTCCTATTCTAGATACCTTTGAAGTAAGAAAATAATTTTAGATATTTTCTAATATACAGGGTGTTTATCAGGGTCAGCATATTGGAAGTTTTGAGCCTACCTCGTTTTTATGATACTATTTATATTTTTTAAAACCAGCTTGTTAGTTATTTTAATAAATAGTATTAATAAAATGATGTCCAAAGTGAGCTACAAAATAAATCCAGTTAAGGGGCAGATGGGTATGAACTCCTCCTTGTATCTCTGTTTGAAAATTTTATTGAATTTATCCTTACATGGCAAAATGAATTCAGTTGCTGTATTTCAATTACTAATTAAAATTTTATCAATTTACTTTTATTTCGAATTTTTCGTTATTTTTAGTCTTTTTTCATCCTAAAAACCCATCATGGTTCCAATCGGCAGTTGGAATTTGAGGTGGACAATTTTTTCTTAAGAGTTTTTTTGGAGGTTTCTTTTCTATTTTTCCCTTATTTTCTTTGCATTGTTTCAATGCTTCTTGTAGAACTGGTAGTGGTCCATCCACCTAAAATTTTCAGTAATTATTTATTAAATATTCAGGGTGGCTGCAATCATACCAGCGATGCCATAATATTGGTTTATGAGTAAAACTATGGGTTGATTTCATAGTAAAAAACTGACCAAGTGCGTGTCAGATTATGTTACAGTTTCGTAGCAGTTATAGGCGTTACATGTATGTCTTTTTTTGTATTTCATATATTTGTAAACGTACCTTAATCATATCAGTTTTTGTTGAAAGTAATTAGTAAGTGCCGTTATGTTGCATTTTTTGAAATTTTGGCAATTCATTTGATTTCCACTATTGGTGCATAAACGAAAGGTGGGAAAACTAAATGTGTTTCTCGTCATAATCTATTTGCATGTTGAACTATAAATATGAGACGCTTCTATTGAAACACATACTTCACGCATATCCACAAGTCTGATCCAAGATTTACAAGAAACAATTCGTACGACGATAGCAAAGAAGCATTTCTTGGAATTTTACTATTTAAAAGTAGAGACTCTATATCTCTAATTCCTTATTTTTATTATACAATAAATGACGCCATAAATAAGTTCAGAAAACAAATCCAAATCGACAAAATACAAATTTTGCTCTACGACACAAAATCATCGTTTCATGCAAGAAAACAGCGTTTCTTGGAGTTTTATTGCTTGAAAGTGGAGATAGTATGTATCTGAAATTATTTGTTATTATATAATAAAGACCGACGTAAATAAATTCTGAAACCAGAGTCAAATTCAGAAAGTAAAAAAAAAATCGGGACGTTGCAGTATCGACGTTTCATGTAAATAAAACAGAGATGCTGAGTGCATTGTTGCTTAGTTTTAGGCTATAAAACGATGATTTTGCATCGTTGCGAAAGTTTTTTTTTATTTTGTAATTTGAATCAGGTTCCTGAATATAAAATAATAAAAATAGATTTAGAGACATATTGCCTCTACTTTTAGACTCTATAACTCTTATCTACGCTGTTTTGCTATACAATAAATGATGATTTTTCAAAGCTATTTTTTTTATTTCTTGAATTTGGATCTGGTTTCTGGATTTAATTATGGCTGCTTTTATTGTATAATAACAAAAAATTAATTTATTGACATTGTGTCTTTACTTGTAAGTAATAAAATTCCCAGTAAAGCTTCTTTTCTATCGTCGTGCGAATTAATTTTTTCATTAATTGATTAGAAATACAGTCGTGGTCTTATGAATAATACACATTGTTTTTTTTTATGAATAGCATATGTTAGAAAGTAAATCAAGAAATTTTTTTTTGTTAATTTTTAAGTGATTTACTTTTGTAATTGTGACTAAATGTAATAAATTAAAAACACAAGAAAACTAATAAAAACAATGAGAATTCTGATAAACAACTAATATTTTGTTGGATAATTCTTATATTTTATCACAACCGTCAAGTAGAGGGCGTTGATAATACCTATTTGGAACGAAGGCATTATTGCCAGATGGGAAAACTAGAACCCTCTAGCTGAATTTTCAAAACCCTCTAGATTACCACCTTTGAAACTATTTTACCTCTAGATTCTACTTTTTTACTTAATTTAGTATTGTCAATCAATAATGTTTCATATTCAATAATCATCGTGCGAGTTAATTAATAAAGAAGGGAAAAAGGCCAAAAAAGTTTACGTACTGGGATACGAAACTAATAGAAGTCGCAACAATTAATTTCAAACATTTTTTTTTTACAATAACACAGGTTTACAAAAAAAAATGGATGCCTATTTGACCAAGACCATTCTATTCATATGTATTTAGATGCCCTGAATTCAAATCTGAGGTCCGATAACCTCTTTCACGTCAGATTCAAAGTCATTTCAAGGTCAAATAGAGTAAAATTCACTAAATAAATCTGAAGAAGTAGATATGTACGTTTTTGAGGTTGCTGAATCCGAATTCGTGGTTTGTTTAATCCCCCAAGTTCAGCCAGAGGCCATTTCAAGGTCAAATTAAGAAAAATCTACTAAATTGGTCTGTAAAAGAAGGATATATAGACTTTTAGGGGGCTAAATCGGAATTCGTGGTTTGTTTAACACCTCAAAGTTAACCAGAGGCAATTTCAAAGTCATTTCAAGGTCAAATTGAGTAAATCCACTAAATAAATCGGTGAAAAAGAAAAGACACGCGCAGCTAGATTGATATCCGTTACACACCAGACAGGCAAGCGAATCGAGTTTTTGAGCCGAATCTCAAGCTCCCGAAACCACATACCCCACGCAGGCACATAAAAGGAGCGAGTTTTCAAGGCGAAACAAAAGCTTTTAAAATCACATATCCCTTGAGCAGCTAAATCGATATCCGATATAACAGCTAGACTATCGAAGCGAATTTTTATAAGTGTATAACACAAACTCTCATACATGCTGTGTCTGGGGTATATGGTTTTCGGAGGTTTTATTTCATATACTCATAAATCCTTGCTTTTCGCCTCTGTCTGCTGCGTAACGGGGATTGATCTCGCTGCGCGTGAGATATGGGGTTATGAGAGCGTATGTTTTGACATATTTATAAAAACTTGGTCCGGTCGCCTGTCTACTGTATAGTGGCAATCAATCTAGCTGCAACTAGAGTGTGCAGTTTTGGCAGCTTGGGTTTCGCCTTAAAAACTCGATCCGCTCCTCTCTCTGCTGTGTAACGGACATCAATCTAGCTGTGCGTGGGGTACGAGGTTTTGAGTTTCGCCTTAAAAACTTGATCCACTTACCTGTCTGCTATGTAACGCATATTGATTTAGCTGCGCGTGGGTTCTCTTTTTTACAGATTTATTTAGTGGATTTTTTCAATTTGACTTTGAAATGACCTCTAGTTAACCTTGAGGTACTAAACAAACCACGAATTTAGACTCGGCGCCCTCAAAAGTCTACCTATCTTCTTTTACAGATCTATTTATTAGATTTTTCTTAATTTGACCTTAAAGTGACACTGAAATGACCTCTGGCTGACCTTGAGGGATTAAACAAACCGCGAATTCGGATTCAGCGACCCCAAAACCTAGCTTTTTTTCTGATTTTTTTAGTGGATTTTTCTCAATTTGACCTTGTAATGACCCTAAAATGACCTCTAGCCGACTTTGGGGGATTAAACAAACTACCAAGTTCGAACTCAGCGACCTTAAAAATGTACGAATCTACTTCTTCAGATTTATTTAGTTGACCAATGACCTTGAAATGATCTTGAACCTGACGTGATGAGGTTAGCGGACCTCAGATTTGGATTCAGGCCGTCTAATTACATAACAATAAAATGGTCTGGTCAAATAGGCATTTACTTTTTTTTGTAAACCCGTGTAATTAAATATTGATTCTGACCACTGAACTACACTCATACATCCATCATTTATCTTATTCTAGAATCAGTGTAAGGACTTGGGTGGATGTTTATTTATTTATTGAATATGAAAAATATGAAATATTCCATTGTCATTGATTAAATATGCCGTAATTAATTAAATATTTTCTTTTACTTTTCTTTTTGTTTTCCCAATCTTGCCTTGGCTCTGTTTTTGAGTTAATTGAAAGCATGTACCCGCAAAATTTCATTATAAAGGATGATAAACTAATGAAGTTATATGGCTCTAGCATACAAACTGATGGATGGATGGACGGATTGACAAAAATATAGGGGTTCATTATGTCAGGACTACGTAGGAGATACAGACGTGAGTTTATTTTGGCAATATCGCTTCACCTCTGTCGCTGAGTCAAAGAAATGCATGTACCTGCAAAATTTCATCGGTGAAGATGGATACATTACGAAGCTATATATGTCTGTGGCCTTACAAACGGACTTATAGGGCGAAATTCTAAGAATTCCTACGGAACCCTACAAACGACTTTACTGATTTTCAAAGATTTGCATTATTTTTGTTTAACCGTAGTTTCCAATTTACTCACCTGATTTTTTTTTCGTGGCGGACACTGTTTATGCCAGTGCGGATTGTTTTTCCTCTCGCAATCCTCTGCCGCGATTTTTATATCGAAAGTCGTAATTCTTGGCGGTCTCATGGCGGCGTCACATTTCATTTTAGTCGTTAACGACCGCCTGGCCAGCTCTTTCAGGTCGGGTATTTTGGGTTTCCATGCTTCGAAGATAGATGGTCTGCAATTTTTTTCGATTACGTATTTAGTTCTGTAATAAAAATAAATGTAAATAGAAGTAATTGGCAAAATTAATATTTGAGGGTATATATTTAATTAATTTTTTGTCGAGACGTTGCTAAATAGATTAACTTAATCGTGCTTAAATATAATATTGTGTAAACACCAGTCAGTAAAAGATTTTCAGACATTTTTGTTCAATAATTAACTACGAGCGTTTGAAAATGTCAAAATGCGTTTTTTTAATTTTAGAAGCTGATGTTGATTATATACAAAAAAATTTAAATCATCCTCGTAGGTAGTGACGGCGCGATGTATTTTGGTAATTAGTTACTGCAAATAAGCGAAAAAACCGTAAAAATTAGAATTTTTTTGTTTATGTCATAGTTACTGCAAAAATAACTTTCCCCTTGATTTTATTCCCTTAAAAGAAAGCCTTTATTATAACAAACGAAAAATGATATTTGTTTTGTTGCTGAGATACGTTAATTTGTTCATACAGAGTTTTTTTTTTATTAACTCATTGTGGGAGAACGACGCACTTTTTTGTCTTAAGCGAAAATGATTTTTACTCTTAAGGCCTTATATTGTAACAGTGTTTTATTATTTCGATTTTTTTAAAAAAACATACCCTTTATTAATATTAAAAAATGGTATTTCTTCTTCTTCTCCCTTCTTCTATATAAGCAATTTGCTTGTTATTCTTCGTTTCTTTGCCTGGTTTCAGTCTATTGCGAGGTTATCACTTCATCGTTTACGGGATCTTCCGGTACTCCTACGTCCTGTTGGTGATTTGTCACTCATGATCTTTACTATTCTGTCGTCGGTCATGCGATTGATGTGTTCGTTCCATTCCCTTTTTCTTTGTAATACCCAGTCATTGATGTTATTGACTTTACACACTCTTCTTATATCCTCGCTCCTATTCCGATCCATAAGTGTCCTGCCAGCTATCCTGCGCACCACTCTCATCTCTGTTGTTTCCAGTATTTGTTTTGTTTTCGAGGTTTCTGGTGTGGTTTCTGCAGTGTATGTTAGTATGGGTCTTATTGCTGTTTTATAAATTCTGGATTTAACTTCGATTCCTCCGTTTCAATATCCCCGTATCCGGATATTTCTATTCCGAGATACTTGAACTTCATTTCCTGCTGTATAATTTTGTTGTCTATTTCTAGTTTGCATCTGAGTGGTGTTCTAGATGTAGTGATTTAACTTCGATTCCTCCGTTTCAATATCCCCGTATCCGGATATTTCTATTCCGAGATACTTGAACTTCATTTCCTGCTGTATAATTTTGTTGTCTATTTCTAGTTTGCATCTGAGTGGTGTTCTAGATGTAGTCATAGCTTTAGTTTTCGCTGTTATGTTAAATTGGTGCAGTAGTCTTTGCAAATCGTCTTCGCTTTCAGCTATAACACTGCATCGTCGGCGTAGCACAATATTTTGATTTCCCTGTCTCCCATTTTATACCCTTTCAATCTACGCACCTGCTTTATTAACTCGTTCATGATGATGGTAAATAGTAGGGGGCTAAGAGAGTTACCTTGTCGGATGCCATTATTTACATTTATTTTTTCGGTCAATTCACCATTTATTCTAGCTTGAATCTTATTTGCCTGATATATATTTTCAATCGTTTTGATAATGTTCTGGGGTATTTGTCTGTCGTAAAGTAGCTGTGTTACATCCTCCAGTTGTATACGATCGAACGCCTTCTCTAGATCGATGAAACACATAAAGGCTGGACGATTATATTCAATTGACTTTTCAGTTATTTGTCTTATAACAAATAAGGCATCCATGCATGACCTTCCCGACCGGAATCCCTGCTGTTCGTCTGCTAAGGAAGTGTGTTCATTAATTTTGCTTGTAAGAATTTTTGTGGTATTTATTCCCTTATAATCAAATGGAATTGTAACCTCAACCTTTGCTTGTGCGACATTCTAGTCCCAAGATTTCAAAAGCTGAGGATTTTTCGCAGACTTAAAAAATAACTTTCTATGACCAATGGAAGAAGAGTTACTAATTTTTTTCAATCACTATTGCCTTGTTTATAACAATTAATTAGCCGTTCTGAGTGCATTGAATAGAAAGAAAAGGCTATACTTTTTATTTCTATTGATGATTTTGTAAAATAGTTATTTAAACATATTAAAAATAATTGTGGAGAGTGGCAGCAGCAGCAGGCCCGCGCGGTGGTGGAGGTAACCGCGTGCTAACTGCTCCAGAACGGAAACTCAAATCCAAACGGTAACTTTAAGAAATCAACATTAGGTTCTATTGCTACTTATTTCACAGCGTAGAATGCATGACTACATTCATCTTGGTCACACTCCACAGCAGTTACTTTTAGTATAAACTGATGTGTAGCATAAGAATTTGTTCAATTTCACTTGAAAACCCTAGCTAGAGATAAGTACTAGCCGAAACGTCGTGATATTCAACAAAAAATAAAGACATAGGAAGTCCAACAGATATCTACTACTTCGCACATTTTTTTTGTTATCTCGAGGGTTTTCTTTAAGGAAATAAAATCAACGAAGTTATTTTTACAATAACTTTTGCATAACAATAAAACTCCAATTTTAACATTTTTTTTTTCTTTTTATAGTAACTAATTAACAAAATAAGTTGCATCATAGCTCAAATTGTAGGTTTTCTCACTACCTACATCTTATTATTCAAACGCTCGCAGTTAATTATTGAATATAACAAACCATCTCCAACTGCCATGGGTAATCTCTTATTTACCCTCTTTGTAACAACCAATTGTTGGTTACCTCTTACTCAAAAATGTCTGAAATACAATTGTTTACCGATTATAGTAGTATATTTACTTACTGATGGGGTGTTTCAATTGGTTTGGTACATTCTACTTTTTCGCAATTTCTTCCCCAGCTGTTACAAAAGTTAAAAGATATTTTTCTTATGAAAAACAATGATGTAGATGGCCTTAACATTAGTTACTTCTTTTTTTTTTGGTATTTTTTCACTGAAAATTTAAATGTGATTTAATATGAATTGGTGTGTGATGACAGGTTGAATGAAATGTGTCATTTTCCAGTCGTCATTTTCAGAACTAGTTGCAAGATTGTTTTATACCGGGTTCCCATTAAATTCATTTTAAGCAGAAGTCCACATTTTTCATCCTCCCAAATTTAATCTTTTGAACATATACTTGTGGAGGCAGCATTCATAGCTTCGCGTATGTTGTACGGCACACGAAGAAAAGACGAATGGCGCTACATGCTATCTCTCTCGCTTCAAACGTGATTGGTCGGCGTATGGTTCTAAAGTATGGAGATAAGAAGGGGAGAATGAAACGAACTCGAAGGAGCGAAAGAGAGAGCTGCTAGTGAGAATGGTAGAATATCGGAATAATTAATCACTTTCCGTGAGTGATGTTTATGTAAAATTGCTATTTCTGAATATACAGGGTGGCACAATAGTGTAACAAAGTACTCTGTCTCCCTTATTTTTCAAAAATTTGAAAAATTGTTTTATGAAATTTTCTACAATTTCAAAATATTTTCAATTATACATGGTGTTTGATGACAGCGTGGCGCTAAAAAAATATTTTTGTATATCTTTGCATATTTGGATTCCTCCAAGAACTATCCATATGATAGCATATCTGGTTTTGAACTTTATTGCGAAGTTGCTAACTTTTTGCCCATTTGATGAAATGTAAATTAATTTTTGTTTGATTTTTTAAATGGAACACCCTGCATATAACTACTTTATCATATAGAGTTATTGTTTTTTATCACTTTTCTTAGAAACTTTTACTATACGTATCAGCGTTAGTTTTTCCGGTATATTTATTTTTACTAATTGTATACAAACATAGGTTAACCCTATTGATATCTAGTTAGCCATGAATATTAAACCAAAGAAGTAAACGTCAAAGCAATATTTATCGTTTATCTGTCATTAGTAAAGAGTATTGTTGAAAATTTTCTATGAAATATTTAAGTTTTAAGATTAAATAATCAATTTGATTCTAATAGTGCGGTAAATACAAAATTGTTTTAATTGTTCGCTCAAAACAAATGTTAATGAACAAATCTTAAAATTACTCTACATCAAGTAAAGATAAACCTTAAAGTTCAACTAATTCTTTAAAAATTATAAATTTTAATTTCTGTTTCAATTTTCTCTCCAAAACGCCAATACTTGTCACTTTATCTCTGCGACGTCACTAGTATATAAACACTGGTAAACTGACAACGAGATATAGTTTCTTCGTAATTTTTGTAATAAAAGATGAGGTCTAAGCAGTGACGGTAAATAACGAACCCTCAGATCTCTTGATGAAAATGAATAAATACGAAGGATCAAGACGGGTGCAAAATACTCTTAATTTCGCCACTGGTTCTCAGTTATTTTAAATGTTGTGCGGTGCCTCAGTCTCCAAGTACTACAATTAAAACACCTAAAAAGTTATTTATTCATGTTCCATCTTCGTAAAATAATAGGAAAATGTGACTCCAGCTAGCCGGCAAGGACTCGGCACTACTTGTTATATTTTAGTTTTGAGCTTATAAATACCTATGATTACTATTATGTATTCATTATCGGTTGCGGAAATAACAATCCTTGATAAATTACTTACATTGAAGTCTTCACATTTCTAAATACAGCCGGGTGGAAGTTACTGTTTGTTGCGATGAAATTGGCCACCATAAAACAATCAATTCTCGGCAAATTCAAATTATTTGCCTTAATAAATCTACTTTCTATCATGAGAAAATTTCCTAAAATCGTTTTCAAAGGGAAAAGTAAGCAAATTTCGGAGAAATTACATGAAAATGACTATAAAATATTAACTAGGCAACGTAGTCCTTGACAGCGATCACGAATGTGACTTTAAACCAAAAAATTTATGTCAAGTTCTTGACAGCGATGACATTGGCTGTATTCTTTGGAGTAATTAATAAGTGATCAAAGTGAAAAAAGAGAAACTGATAACTTCATGTTATTTTGAATATGCCTTTACTTGTCATTAGGTTGAAGTGGTCATGATTAGTTCAAGCATAGAAGAAATATACCAAGCATTCCTATCCTGTGCTATAATTTTGACGCTCCTAAATGGTACGCAAACTGGTACGCCATCTCATTCATAAAAAGCAATTTACAATATTGTCAATGATTAGTAGTATTTTAATGTGATATACATGATGTTGTTAGAAACAAGTATAAAAGATTTAAATTTTTGGATTTATGTTGAAAACGTGTTAATTCTACATATCCCTTCCTACCGACTAAGACGGCTCCACCTTTTTATCGATTTAAATGTAAGGTTGCCGCAGCCTAGCGAAGTTTTACTGAAAGGTTTGATTATTACAACGTTCCACATTTTGTTTTATTCTTTTATTATATGGATTTTTCCCAATTTTCCGCAGTAAGTTTTATCAAAAATATCTTTCAAAAGATCAGTTAAATTCCTAATTTTATAAGTTGTGTTATTTCTAGCAACTCTGCCTTTTACTTTACTTGAGAGAGATATTTCCTTCTCCAATGGACAGTTTCCGGACGATCTATAAAAATAGATTTTCTATCTGGTTTTTCCCAACAAAAATCAAATTCTCTGAGCAATTTCCAGAGCTTAGTTCTTTTAATTTCAGGTAAATCCCGATCTTCATTGATTTTAGTTAGAATTTTGTCGATGGTTGGGATCTGCTTCTCATAATAAAATGTATGTACAACTCCTTTTAGCCGTGGGATTAGCCTAACCGTTTAAGGCGCTAGGACTGATAGGGACGACCACGGCCAAGCGCGGGTTCAAGCCCATGCACGGCAACTTACTTATTTAAGTTGTCAGACCATTAGAGGATAGTCCCACTAGTCGGTAGACACTTGACTGACAAAGAGTGTAAAAACTCGGGTTAGTTGAGTGTCGAGGATCTTGGTTCGGAACCCACGTTAAAAATGTAGGTCCAGTCGCTAAATGGTCTCCGCCTCCGACGCGACTTTAAGCCCGAAATCTTGGACTTTGACAACTCCTTTTATTGCAGTTTTCATCTCTTCTTCCAACGAGGTTTTTCGTCTGCCTGTGATCGAATGTGGCTTGGGAGTACTAACAATTCCACTCGTTTTTTCTCCTTCAATATTCGGTACATAGTTCATTTTCCAACACCTGTCATGTTGGAACACATCTGAACAGAACTTTTAACATTATTATCTAGAATTTAAGGCATCATAAACATTCATCGTAATAAGTTTTTCGTTGAGGAAAAAATGCCCTGGTTTAACGATTTTGAAATAAATATAGAGGTGGAAGTCGTATCTTTTGGGTATTTCACTAATCTCAAATAATATATAAAAACAAGCGCAAACAAGATAAATCACTAAGGCCACACTGTAAGGTGTACTTTGCTCACTGACAGAAATTAAATTGAACTATCAGAAATTTTATTGTTGCAGTAAATTTATAAGAGCTCATAATATTTAAATATAATTAAATATAATTAGATATACGGCAGTCCTTAGTTACCTACGGCACTGGAGCAGGTACGTTGGAGGTTTCGGTAACAGTTTTATTACTCTCTCTAGTTCTTGAATAGAGTATAGGAATGTGTATGCTGATCGCCCCCCCCCCCCCTCCCAAGAGCTCTGAGTTCATGAAAATAGAACTGATTCTGCCTTTTATATTAGAAATGTGTATGCTGCTGGCACTCCTCCCCGTTGACAACTTGTTTTTCTTGCGATAGCCGTCCCCTAAGAGCTTTAAGTTCAGGAAAATAGACCTGATTCTGCCTCTTATACTAGGAATGTGCATGCTGCTGGTATCCCCCTCTCCAAGAGCTTTACACTAGAAATGGGAGTGTTTCCGGTGCCCCCCCCCGTTCCGTTGACAACTTGCTTTCGCT